>JBBDGP010003497.1:0-321877 GCA_037952835.1 Lithobates septentrionalis
CTTACTACCTGGATCTATAGTCAGAAGAACTTGGGGTTTTGCCCCGAAGACACCAGCTGCTGGAAGAATGCCTTTGATGGACTCTGTATCACACAGACTCTTTTTTTTTTTTACAAGAAAATCACACAGACTCTTACCTTTGCAGGTATGCAGGGGCAGCGCACAAGCCTCATGCACACTGGACATTTTTGGACGTTTTTACAGCAGCTGTTTTTGGCTTCAGACTTTTTTTTTTCCCACAGTCAATAAACTGTCCAGCATGTTATCCTATGTGTTCATGCACACATAGGCTGTTATCAACTGTTTTTGGCTGGGGCGTTTTTTCGCTATTAAAAAAAAAAAAAAAAAAAACAGTGAATTCTGAGAGCAGTTTTTCAGCTGTAAAAACGCTCTAACATCAAAAAACGCCTATAAACGCCAATACACTTTTTACTAACATTTTTGATCCATTGTAAAATAAAAATACGCTAAAGCTAAACAATGCTAAAAAACGTTTTTGCAAAAAATGTTGAAAAATTCACTGCAAAGCTACTGACGTTTTTAGAACGTTATTATAACGTCCAGTGTGCATGAGGTCTTAGGGATATAGGGAAGCATTATGTCTTGCTGTTCCACTACATTGATCCCTGACTTCTGGCTTGGCTGACTATCCGTTCCGGTTACTGAACTTTGACTATGTTTTGACTAAGTTTGTTCTTTTTACTTTTATTATTAAACAAGTGTGATTTAACTATACTTCTGTCTCGGCCTGATTTCATGGTTTCTGACAGTAGGCGAAGGCCATGAATTCAGAAGATGCAGTCAATCCACTTGTTGGTAATATTTTTTCCAGATTGGATGAACTGGATCACCGCATGGATCAGTTTGCCATGGTGTTACAAACACTCCTGAGTTGCACGGCTCACCTAGAATCTCCCACTGCGGCCGCCCCAGTACAACCTATGTTGCAGGCTGTCCCTGATGCTGCGCCAGTCTCTGTGCAGGCACCCGCCTCGAGTATTACCTCTATAAGAGGTATGTCTGGTTCCGCTCCGCTTCCCCAGCGATTTGGGGGCGATCCAGTCCAATGCAGAGGGTTTCTCAACCAGGTTGAGATATACTTTGAGATGCTGCCCCAGGCGTTTCCCACGGACAGAAGCAAAGTAGGTTTTGTGTTATCTTTGCTATCTGAGAGAGCCTTGGCCTGGGAAAACCCTCTATGGGAGACGCAAAAACCTGTTGTCTTGAGCTACCCTTAGTTTGTGGCTTCATTTAAAAGTGTATTTGACGTTCCCGCACGCTCCGCTTCTGCTGCCAAGTGCCTCTTGTCCATCGAACAGAGTACAAGAACTGTTGCCGACTACACCATTGAATTCCGTACTTTGGAAGCAGAGGTTGCATGGAACAATAAGGCCTTCGTAGCTGCTTTTTCTCATGGTCTCTCGGATACCATCAAGGATGAGATAGCAGCCCGAGATATATCCACTGAGCTGGAGAAGTTGATCACTTTTGCCATCCTTATTGACTCCAGACTCAGAGAAAGACTCTCTTTTAAGGAGTGCTTGTGGAAGCCTCCTGTACGTTTGTCTCTGAGCTTTGCAGTCCCAGCCGTGCGCCTCCCCCACCTCCCATGCCTCCTGGTACCGAGTCGGTCAGTGAAGGTGAACCCATGCTCTTGGGTTTCACGCATCTCTCTGCGGATGAGAGAACCTTTAGGAGGAGGGAGAGATTGTGACTTTATTGTGGCCAGGCAGGTCACTTTTTGAAGTCTTGCCCTACCCGTCCAGGGAACCCCCGAACCTTTAGGTCCTGTCATGGACAGACCTTAAGTGGCGTTGTTTCGTCCCCAGTTATCCAGAAGGATAAGCCCCTGGTTCCGGTTACCCTTTCTTGGGCTGAGTCGCCTGTCGAGGTACAGGCTCTAATCGACTCTGGGACTGCAGGCCTGTTCATTGATGCTGCCTTTGTATCGAAGCACTTGATTCCACTGCAGCTGCGTGACACTCCACTTGCCATTGAGGCTTTTGACGGGAGACCTCTACAGCCTGCCCATGTGACTCATGAGACGGTTACGTTGTTCATGGCTGTAGGGGCTCTTCAAAATGAGATAATCCAATTGCAAGTTATTTCCTCACCTAAGTTTCTGCTGGTTATTGGTTATCCTTGGTTACAGAGACACAACCCCTCTTTTGATTGGCTCCATGCTGAGGTTCTCTTCTGGTCACTACAATGCATTTAGACATGCTTCCAGAAGGTAGCCAAGGTCCTGTGCACCTCTTCACTCTCCTCCCTGCCGGAGGAGTACCGCGATTTTACCAATGTCTTTGACAAAGGACAAGCCGGTAGTTTGCCTCCACACCGGCCGTATGATTGCGCAATTGACCTTCAACCTGCTGCCATACCCCCTTGTGGCCGGGTTTACCCTTTGTCGGTCTTGGAGGATAAGGCCATGGAGGAGTTTCAGACGCACTTTCTCAAAGTTTCATCCTCAAATCCTCATCTCCTGCTGGTGCTGGTTTCTTCTTTGTGAAGAAGAAGAGTGGTGAACTGAGACCTTGTATTGATTATAGGGGTCTCAATCGTTTCACGATTAAGAATGCCTATCCAATTCTGTTGAATACAGAATTATTTGACCGCCTCAAGGGAGTAACAGTTTTCACAAAGCTTGATTTGAGAGGGGCATAAATATCGTGAGGAATAAGGAGGGCGACCAGTGGAAAACTGTGTTTAATACCAGAACAGGCAATTATGAGTTCTCCAGGAATTTATTAACGATGTCCTCTGAGATTTGTTGCGGTTATGTGTGGTGGTTTATCTCGATGATATCCTCATGTTTTCCAAGTCCCTGGAGAGCCACCACACAGACGCCTGTCGTGTGCTTCAGAAACTAAGAGAGAACAATCTCTATTGTAAACTGGAGAAGTGCGAGTTCCATTGTGAACAGGTTAAATTCCTGGGCTATGTCATTTCCACTGCGGGTTTTTCGATGGACCCAGAGAAACTTTTGGCAGTTCTACAGTGGCCCTGACCCGTGGGTTTATCTCCTCTGCAGCGTTTTCTTGGCTTTGCCAACTATTATCGGAAGTTTATTTGTAACTTCTCGTCTCTGGTCAAGTCCCTGACTGATATGACCAGAAAGGACGGTAACCCACAGAGTTGGTCTCCGGAGTCCATTAAGGTCTTTGAGAGTCTCAAGGCAGCCTTTGTTTCTGCTCTTGTGTTGACACATCCTGATCCTACGTTAACTTTTATCCTTGAGATTGATGCTGCTGAGACTGGTGTTGGCGCCCTTCTGTCTCAATGTCCTAACGCTGAGTGCGCTATGCATCCTTGTGGCTACTTTTCCAAGAAATTGTCACCTGCGCAGTGCAATTACGAGATTGGTGACAGAGAGCTGTTGGCGATCATTTTAGCCCTGAAAGAATGGAGACATCTCCTCGAAGGTACCACTTTGCCGGTTCTCATTCTTACTGACCATAAGAGTCTCACATTCTTGTCTAAGGCTAAACGCCTCTCTCCCAGAAGGGCGCGATGGGCTCTTTTCTTGTCAAGTTTCGATTACATTTTCTCATTCTTACCCGGTACTAAGAATGTAAGGGCTGACGCCTTGTCACAACAATTTTCCTCCACTTCCAAGTTGGAGTCGGTTCCGGTTCCTGTGATTCCTCCTGATCGTATTCTGGCTACGGTTCGCACCAGTCTCACTTCTCTCTTGGGTGACAAAATTCTTGCTGCTCAGGTCCATGCTCCTTCTGAGAAACCTTGTGACCGCTGCTTTGTCCCAGAGAGTCTCCGTACTGCCGTGCTCCAGACTTGCCATTCTTCTAAGGCTGCTGGCCACCCTAAGGAAGAATCAACTCTTTTGGGCCATTTCCCAACAATTCTGGTGGCCTAGTCTACATGCTGATGTAACTGCCTTCATAGCTGCCTGTTTGGTGTGTGCTCAGAGTAAGACTCCATGACACCTTCCAGTGGGTCTCCTACAACCCATACCCGATGGAGAGAGGCCCTGGACCCACCTGTCTATGGATTTCATTGTGGAGTTACCCAACTCCCAGGGCAACACAGTTATCCTTATGGTGGTTGACCGGTTCTCAAAGATGTGTCATTGCATTGCACTTAAGAAGTTGCCAATTCTAAGGAACTGGCTTCCATTTTTTCTCAGGAGATCTTTCGCTTACATGGGCTACTCAAGGTGATTGTCTTGGACAGGGGTAGTCAGTTTGTGTCCCGGTTCTTTTGTGCACAGTTGGGAATTCAGCTTGCTTTCTCCTCTGCGTATCACCCGCAGGCTAATGGGGCCGCAGAACGAGCCAATCAGTCCTTGGAGCAATTCCTACGTTGCTTTATTTCTGACCATCATAACAACTGTTTAGGCCTATTACCGTGGGCAGAGTTTGCTCACAACAGTGCCTTGAATTCTGCTTCCCGATTGTCCCCGTTTATGGCGAATTATGGTTTCCAACCTTCCATGTTGCCTGACTCATTTGTTCCGTAGAGTATTCCTACGTTAGAGAAGCATCTCCGTGGTTTTCTTTCCACTTGGGCACAAGTCCAGGAGGCTTTGCGGCATGCTAATGATAGGTACAGACTCCATGCTGACCGCAGACGCCTGCCTGCGCCTTCCTACCAGGTTGGGGACAGGGTCTGGCTGTCATCTCGCAATCTCCAACTTCGTGTTCCTTCACTGAAGTTCGCACCCCGGTTTATTGGGCCCTTCCGTATTCTTCACAGGATTAACCCAGTGGCTTACGCCCAATGACCACAAGTGTAGGGAGCATTCTTCCCACTGACCATCACATTAATATAATGTGTTGTAGATATAGTCATTTTTAGCAGGGGTTCCCCGACACCGGAAAGTTATTTCAAGGGTTCCTTTGTGTTGAAAAGGTTGAGAAAGGCTGATCTAGGTAAATGCAAATGACATTGTATGTATTCTACCACCAAAGTGTAATGTGTGCTTAGCTTGAGGCACAGTACTAGGTTCATTGGCATCCAGCAAGCTTGTTTTTGGTCCATCAGCTGAAGGGACTGATAGGGACACAATTCTATAGTCTATGATATGTCAGCACTATATACCGTATACAGTGATAATTATTTGATCCCCTGCAGATTTTGTAAGTTTGCCCACTTACAAAGAAATGAAGGTCTATAATTTTTATCATAGGTGTATTTTATATGATAGAAACAGAATATCAACCAAAAATCCAGAAAAAAACACCATACAAATGTTATAAATTAAGTTGAAGTTCAGTAAGTAAAATAAGTATTTGATCCCCAAGGAAAACAGGACTTCGTACTTGGTGGAGAAAACCTTGTTGGCAAGCACAGAGGTAAGACGTTTCTTCTAGTTGGTTCTTAGGGTCATAGTCAGCATTTTTTTTCCTCCAACCACAGCGAGTCCTCCACCTTAAGAAGGAACATGTATAGGCCAGTCTGAAAGTTGCCAATGAACATCTAAATGATTCAGAGAAGGATTGGGAGAAAGTGCTGTGGTCAGATGAGACCAAAATTGAGCTCTTTGGCATTAACTCGTCTGTGTTTGAAGGAAGAAAAATGGTGACTATGACCCTAAGAACACCATCCCTACAGTCAAGCCCGGAGGTGGAAACACGATGCTTTGGGGCGGTTTCTTTGCTAAAGGTACAGGCTGACTTTGCCGCATGACAATGACCCAAGACATACCGCCAAGGCAACAAAGGCTCAAGAAGAAGCACATTGAGATCATGGAGTGGCCTAGTCAGTCTCCAGACCTTAATTCTATCGAAAATAAATGGAGGGAGCTGAAACTTCGAGTTGCCAAGCGAAAGCCAAGAAACCTTCAGGATTTAGAGAAGATCTGTAGAGAAGAGTGGACCAAAACCCCTCCTGAGATGTGTGCAAACCTGATCACCAACTACAAGAAACGTCTGACCTCTGTGATCGCCAACAAGGGTTTCTCCACCAACTACTAAGTCAATTTTTGCTTGGGAATCAAATATTTATTTTACTCACTGAACTTCAGCTTAATTTATAGCATGGGTGCTGAACACGTGGCCCTCCAGCTGTGGTGGAACTACAAGTCCCATCATGCCTTTGCCTTTGGGAGTCATGCTTGTAACGATCAGCCTGGCAAAGCCCCATGGGACTTGTAGTTCCGCAACAGCTGGAGGTCCACAGGTTGAGCTCCCATTATTTATAACATTTGTATCCATGTGTTTTTTCTGGATTTTTGGTTGATATTCTGTCTCTATCATATAAAATACATCTATGATAAAAATTATAGACCCTTCATTTCTTTGTAAGTGGGCAAACTTACACAATCTGCAGGAGGGTCAAATCATTATTTTCCCCCCTGTATGAACAAGTAAAAAAACAAGGGAGGTTCTGACTTTTCATTGTCCACTTTATTTCTTCTTTCAGGTTCAAACATCACAGATACCGTTTGCGGAGATTGTCTACCCAACTTTTTTGAGGAAAAGAATGAATGCCAGCCTTGTAATCAGTAAGTGCCAACCTTGGAATCAAAGTTAAAGTGATTGTAAATGATCACCTTGTAAAACAACCCATACAGTTTAAAATAGAAATGAAAGGCAAAATATTTTTCTATAGATCAAAAAAATCATAATACCCGTTTTCCCCTTTTTTTTTTATAAGTGATCACATTCCCTCTGTTCTCAGCTGCATAAGAGCTGGGGGGAGGAGAAGTCTGATAACTGGAGGAGAGTACACAGAGTTCCCAGCATAGCTAGAGAACTGACCATGGTGTGTTTTCCTGCTTAGTGTGGTCAGTTTTTAATAGGAAAGCAGAGGGACTGGCAGGAACACCAGGGATTTCACACAGAGGAAGCAAAAAAGAGAGAACGGGAGACTTTCTGATACAAGTACATGGTACAGCAGTCACGTATCAAGAATACGAAGTGCTGGGGTAACAACAGCTTTAAAGCAGAGGTCCACCCTAAAATAAAAAAATACATTAACATTCTCAAAAAAATATATAAAAAAAATTTGAAAAAAAAAAATTTTTTTTTTACATACCAGAAACCCTTGTTGCTAGGCAGTCTTCCTAATCTGCCTCTTCCTATTCCGCGGCGCTTCCTCCTCTTCGGCAAGCTGCCCCTTTGTCTTCTGGGACATGTGTGTGTGTCCCAGAAAACAACAGGGCCATTCACAAAGCGCTGCGTGACTCGCACATGCGCAGTAGGAAACGGGCAGTGAAGCCGCAAGGCTCCACTGCCTGTTTCCCTTCATTAAGATGGCGGGGCCGACACCCAATCCGATGGACGGATCGGCCTAGGGGGGGGGGCGACATCGCGGGCTTCCTGGACAGGTGAGTGTCCTTATTAAAAGTCAGCAGCTACAATATTTAAGTTCACCTTTTGTAACAGGTTACACCCATATTCAGGGTCTCACTTTTGAGACAGAGAAAGGGATTGGTGAATCTCTGCCCTCAGTCATTTTCTCCATCTCAAAAGTGAGACATCAGGGGCCTGATATTTCACCAAAGCCCCTCAACAGGGTTCCTAAAAAAAATTGTAAAAAAAAAAAAAATTGTAAAAAAAATGATTAAAAAAATCATAAAAACAAAAACCTATTGACATCGTCCACCGTCCACTACTGACACCAATCTCTGCTCAATTGACACTGTCTACGGCTCTGCTGATATACACACACACACGTATTTGTGCTCTGAGGTGCACACACTAATGCCATAGGCACCAATTAGGAAGCGTTTCGTGCCACTGAGCATGCTGGGGGAGAGTATATATTTGGAGGAAGTCAGGTGATCGGGGTCCTTTTGCTCATCCTAAAAGTGACCGGCGCCCATCTTTTCTGCAACTGTCCACACCCACCATGCCTAAGAAGCAGCACCCTGAGGTGAAACGTCAGCCCTCTTGCCGGGGGGTCAGGGGGACGCTACGTTACCATATCAGAGTAATGGAGGAAATAAAGTGAAATTTGGCAGAATTTTTGGCCAGCTGTAGGATAGTTTTTTTTTGCTCTGAAGACCCAATGTTGTTAGTTTATAGTGCTGGTGTTAAAACATATGTTCCCTCACACGCTTTGACTTTCTTTTCCTAACCTGACCCTCGTACCCAACCCTTACCCCACCCAATCCCTAAAACCTAAGCCAGCTACTGGATCAGCGTGACAGCCAGGGGACCAGTATCTTCAGAGAGTAGGCTGGTTCTAAACTCTTTTAATACTTCTCTTCAATCCTGAAAGGTGAACTTTAACTTGCCCCGATAACTATGGCCCTCAATATAGAATGGTGAGTGGATACCGCTATGGGTATTTCATGGGTCATTCATGGTGTGGAGCACAATTCTGCAGGGAGAAGGCTGTGATTGGAGGAGAAGTCGGTCACATAACTTTGACCAGTCACGTGACCAGGTTCTGCTCCTCCTGGAACTTTTTCTGCTTCTCATTGTTGCCAAGGATGCTTAGTTTAGTTCTAAAACTTGAAGCAAGAGGAGTGCAATGGACATGTGTAGGGACCTTTAATACGTCTTGAGTTGAAGGAAATATGTGTTTATCTGTGGTCACCTGTTGTTCTCATGATAAGTTACAGTCGATATTTCTTCCCCTAGGTCTAATAAAGACTGTATAGAAATGCCGGCAACATGCACACCTGTTTGTGTTCCAATTAAAGGGGGTAAGTAATATCCAAATGCCAAATTTAGATAATGAAATGCTTCACCACTTGCTTGGCATGTTGCGTATGCATGGCTTAAAGTGGTTGTAACCCAAAAGACCCAACATGTGAGCCGCTCAAGCTATCAAAAAAGGGGTACAAGTCCCTAAATCCACCACTATGAGTGCTGGTCTGGGAGGGAGCTTGTCCCGGCTCCTGTGATCCCTAAGTATGAAGGAAGTTCTCCCAGTGAGGCCGCATATCTGAACAATCCTGTCAATGGATAGCATGTAGCAACTTCAGTCTGGACTCCAACAGGCCACACCCCAAAGCATCTCGCTCCGCCCCTTGAAGCGCTCCTTAGACCACACGTTGGGGGAGTGGCCTGGTTGGAGTCCAGGCTGGGGTTGCTACATACTATCGATTGATGGGATTGTTCAGATTTGCGGCTACAGGGGAGATCTTCCTTCATACTAAAGTGCTTGTAAACCTCAGACATGAAATATGAACAAAGCATATCCCTCTATGGTGTGTAATTCTCTCAGTCCAGAGCACTAAGTGTCATTTTTATCTGCTGTCTCCTTCCTCTGCTATCAGCATTAACCCTTTAATTTTTGACAAGATTTCCTGACACCAGGAGATAAATGGTGAAAGGGGAGGAGCTCCAGCTGATTGACAGTCTCAGCTTCCCTCCAATCAGCTCTCAGAGCTCTCCTCACTGAGCTCTGCATTGTGTAACTTTAGCTCCCCGTCCTCTGAGCTTTTTGGACCCTTGGGTCATACCTGGAGGTGAGCGGCCATTTTTAACATTGTATTGGTGGTGGCTATCTCTGTTTGTTTCCTCACTGGAGAGTATTATCATAATTATATATATCATTTCTTCTATCAAGATCCAGATCGGTTTGTTTTTTCATCTAATATGCTTTTTGTTTGGACTTCTCTGCTTTTATATTGTATATTTTTATACTTTTTATTTTGTTGCCTTTTTTTCCCACTTTCTTTGACGTGACCTTTTTATTCATCGACTCACTTGGTATTTTTTTTGTTTATTCATTGAATAAGCGCGACATTTTCTTGTTTTTAATTTTTGTACACTTGTCTTTGTGCTCCTCACCTGGTTGCCGCCCCACACGCTTGACACCATCTGAACCAAATAAGGCCTGTACACACGATCGGACATTTTGACAACAAACATGCAAATTAGCTGTTTTAAGGCAACATCCGACCGTGTATACGCTCCATCGGACAAACTTTTTCTGTTTCCATCGGACTTTTGTTGGCCGTGCGAACGCACAAACTTTCCGGCAACAAACGTCCGATGGAGCAAAGTCCGATCGTGTGTACACAAAACCATCGGACTTTTGTACAAACTACAGTACGGAGCCGCGAGAATGTCTCCAGCGCGATCCCATCGCGCTGGTTCTCAGCGACAGGGTGCTGTACATCTCGCGCTGGCTGCAATAGGAAAAACACATTTTCCTATTGGGGTGAGCGCGAGAGGGAATTCCCCTCCAAGAGCATACCAGGCTCTTAGGTCTGGTATGGATTTTAAGGGGAACCCCCTACGCCGAAAAAACGGCGTGGGGGTCCCCACCAAAATCCATACCAGACCCTTATCCGAGCACGCAGCCCGGCCGGTCAGGAAAGGGGGTAGGGACGAGCGAGCCTCCCCCCTCCTGAACCGTACCAGGCCACATGCCCTCAACATGGGGGGTGGGTGCTTTGGGGCACCCCTGCGGCCCCCTCACCCCAAAGCACCTTGTCCCCACGTTGATGAGGACAAGGGCCTCTTCCCGACAACCCTGGCTGTTGGTTGTCGGCGTCTGCGGGCAGGGGGCTTATCAGCATCCGGGAGCCCCCTTTTAATAAGGGGGCCCCCAGATCCCGGCCCCCCACCCTATGTGAATGAGTATGGGGTACATGGTACCCCTACCCATTCACCTGGGGAAAAAAAAGTGTCAATAAAAAAACACACTAGACAGGTTTTTTAAAGTAATTTATTAGGCAGCTCCGGGGATCTTCTTCCGACTTCGGGGGTCTCTAAAATTTGGCGTGGAGTTCCCCCTCATGATTCATACCAAACAGTGCCTGGTATTGGCGGGGATCCAAGTCGGATCCCTGCACCAGTGTGAACCTGGCTCGCAAGGTGTCAATCTCGCTGATAAAAGTGGCGAGATCGACACAATATCAGACAACAATACAGAAGTTGACCAAAGGGTGCTGGTAAAGAGCTGAAAAACCATGTGATTTGGTGAAAGTTGGCTGAAAAAGTCCTGCCGTGTGTATGCAATACAAATTTATGGCCAACGCCCTTGTACAAAAATCCACGGGAAAGTTTGTACAAAGTCCTATCGTGTGTATGGGCCTTTGGTCTCATCAGACCACAGGACATGGTTCCAGTAATCCATGTCCTTAGTCTGCTTGTCTTCAGCAAACTGTGTGTGGGCTTTCTTGTGCATCATCTTTAGAAGAGGCTTCCTTCTGGGATGACAGCCATGCAGACCAATTTGATGCAGTGTGCGGCGTATGGTCTGAGCACTGACAGGCTGACCCCCCCCACCCCTACAACCTCTGCAGCAATGCTGGCAGCACTCATACGTCTATTACCCAAAGACAACCTCTGGATATGACGCTGAGCACGTGACCTCAACTTCTTTGGTGGACCATGGCGAGGCCTGTTCTGAGTGGAACCTGTCCTGTTAAACCGTTGTATGGTCTTGGCCACCGTGCTGCAGCTCAGTTTCAGGGTCTTGGCAATCTTCTTATAGCCTAGGCCATCTTTATGTAGAGCAACAATTCTTTTTTTCAGATCCTCAGAGAGCTCTTTGCCATGAGGTGCCATGTTGAACTTCCAGTGACCAGTATGAGAGAGTGTGAGCGATAACTCCAAATTTAACACACCTGCTCCCCATTCACACCTGAGACCTTGTAACACTAACCAGTCACATGACACCGGGGAGGTGAAATTGGCTGATTTGGCCCAATTTGGACATTTACTTAGGGGTGTACTCACTTTTGTGAGATACTGTATATTAATCTCAAATTTACTGAAACCAGTTATAGCTTTTGTTTAATCTAGCAGATGAAATAAGTGCAATCATGTTATCTTTGTTACTTTCAGGTGAACCGAACATCCTGCTGGTGATCTTCCCAGTGCTGCTCCTGGTCTTTGCACTTGTTGGACTTTTCATTTACAAGTACAAGTTTAAAAAAGACCACAGTCTCGGTAAGTTGGAACTCTACTAATACACAAAGCCAAATACACAGCAGAAATGTGTGTGTATATATACTGTGTAATGCCGCGTACACACGGTCGGACTTTTCGTCTACAAAAGTCAGACAGCCTGTCCGACAGACTTCCGGCAGACTTTCGGCGGACTTGCGGCGGACTTGCGGCATACTTTCTAACGAACGGACTTGCCTACACACGACCACACAAAAGTCCGACGGATTCGTACGTGATGACGTACACCGGACTAAAATAAGGAAGTTCATAGCCAGTAGCCAATAGGTGCCCTAGCGTGGCTTTTTGTCCGTCGGACTAGCACACAGACGAGCGGATTTCGGGGTCCGTCGTAGTTACGAAGTAAAGATTTGAAGCATGTTTCAAATCTAAAGTACGTCGGATTTGAGGCTAAAAAAGTACCTTGAAAGTCCGGAGAAGCCCACACACGATCGGATTACCAGCCAGCTTTAGTCCGTCAGCGTCCGTTGGACTTTTGTAGACGAAAAGTACGACCGTGTGTACGCGGCATAAGTGTGTGTGTGTGTGTATGTATGTATGTGTGTGTGTGTATATATACTGTGTAAGTGTGTGTGTGTGTGTGTATGTATGTATGTATGTGTGTGTGTGTGTATATATATATATATATATATATACATACACACACACACAGTGGATATAAAAAGTCTGCACACCCCTGTTAAAATGTCAGGTTTCTGTGATATAAAAAATGAGACAAAGATAAATCATTTCAGAACTTTTTCCACCTTTTGATGTGACCTAAAAACTGTACAACTCAGTTGGGCAACAAACTGAAATGTTTTAGGTGGAGGGAAGTAAAGATAAAGAACTAAAATAATATGGTCACATAAGTATGCACACCTGTTACACTAATACTTTGTTGAAGCACCTTTTGATTTTATTATAGCACTCAGTCTTTTTGGGTAGGAGTCTATCATCAGCATGGCACATCTTGACTTGGCAATATTTGCCCACTCCAAATCTGTCAGATTGCGAGGGCATCTCCTGTGCACGGCCCTCTTCGGATCACCCCACCGATTTTTCTATGGGATTGAGGTCTGGGCTCTGGCTGGGCCATTCCAAAACTTTCATCTTCTTCTGGTGAAGCCGTTCCTTTGTTGATTTGGATGGATGCTTTGGGTCGTTGTCATGCTGAAAGATGAAGTTCCTCTTCATGTTCTGCTTTCTAGCAGAAGCCTGAAGGTTTTGTGCCAATATTGACTGGTATTTGGAACCGTTCATAATTCCCTCTACTTTGATTAAGGCCCCTGTTCCAGCTGAAGAAAAACAGCCCCAAAGCATGATGTTTCCACCACCATGCTTCACGGTGGGTATGGTGTTCTAGATATTTTGGAATTGTGGCCAAAATGTTCAACCTTGGTTTCATCAGACCAGAACACATTTTCCCACATGCTTTTGGGAGACTTCAGATGTGTTTTTGCAAAATTTAGCCGGGCTTGGGTGTTTTTCTTTGTAAGAAAAGTCTTCCGTCTTGCCACTCTACCCCATAGCCCAGACATATGAAGAATACAGGAGATTGTTGTCACATGTACCATACAGCCAGATATTCCTGCAGCTCCTTTAATGGTACTGTAGGCCTCTTGGCAGCCTCCCTGATTAGTTTTCTTCTCGTCTTTTCATCAATTTTGGAGGGACGTCCAGTTCTTGGTCATGTCACTGTTGTGCCAGATTTTCTCCACTTGATGGTGACTGTCTTCACTGTGTTCCATGGTATATCTAATGCCTTGCAAATTCTCTTGTACCCTTCTCCTGACTGATACCTTTTAACAATGAGATCCCTCTGATGCTTTCGAAGCCCTCTGTGGACCATGGCTTTTGCTGTAGGGTGCGACTAAGAAAATGTCAGGAAAGACCTACTAGAACAGCTGAGCTTTATTTGGGGTTAATCAGAGGCACTTTAAATGATGGCATGTGTGCACTGACTCCTTTTTAACATGAGTTTGAATGTGATTGCTTAACCACTTAAAGAGTCCACCTAAAAAAAAAAATGAACACTTACCTGTCCTGGAGTCCAGCGATGTCGGCAGTCGAAGCCAATGAATCGCTCGGCTCTCGGCTGCTGCCGCCGCCATTCTCTGTGAGGGAATCAGGAAGTGAAGCATCGTGGCTTCACTTCCCGGTTCCCTACTGCGCATGCACGAGTTGTGCTGCGCGTCCTAAGTGGTCCTGTGTGTTTCCCAGGAGAGAGCGGGGGGGGGGGGGTGTGTGTGACTCCCGCGGGAGTCAATTCCAGGAAGTGGGTGCAAATACCTGTATTAGACAGGTATCTGCACCCCCCTCCCCCCTGAAAGGTGCCAATTGTGGCACCGGAGGGGGGGAGGAATCAGAAGGGTGGAAGTTCCACTTTTGGGTGGAACTCCGCTTTAAGGACCGAGCCTCTTTCTGAGATTTCGTGTTTACAAGTTAAAAACAATTTTTTTTGCTAGGAAATTACTTAGAACCCCCAAACATTATATATATATATATATTTTTCAGACACCCTAGAGAATAAAATGGCGGTCGTTGCAATACTTTATGTCACACCGTATTTGCGCAGCGGTCTTACAAGCGCTCTTTTTCTGGAAAAAATACACTTTTTTGGAAAAAATACACTTTTATGAATTAAAAAATAAGACAACAGTTAGCCCATTTTTTTTTTTTTTTATACTGTGAAAGATAATGTTACGCCAAGTAAATTGATACCCAACATGTCATGCTACAAAATTGTGCCCGCTGGTGGAATGGCGACAAACTTTTCCCCTTAAAAATCTCCATAGGCAACGTCTAAGAAATTCTACAGGTTGCATGTTTTGAGTTAGAGGAGGTCTAGGGCTAGAATTATTGCTCTTGCTCTACTGATCGCGGCGATACCTCACATGTGTGGTTTGAACACCATTTTCATATGCGGGCGCTACTCACACATGTGTTCGCTTCTGCACGCGACCTTGGCGCGACAGCGCACGTTTAAAAAATTTTTTTTTACATTTATTTTACCTTTTATTTTTTATTTTTACACTGTTCTTTAAAAAAAAAAAAGTGTCACTTTTATTCCTATTACAAGGAATGTAAACATCCCTTGTAATAGAAAAAAGCATGACAGGTCCTCTTAAATATGAGATCTGGGGGGTCAAAAAGACCTCACATCTCACATTTACACTAAAATGCAATAAAAAAAACAATTAAATGGAAAAAAATAAATAAATAAAAATGTCCCTGTAAGAGCTATGGGTGGAAGTGAGGTTTTGACATCGCTTCCGCCCTGCAATGGTATGGAGACGGGTGGGGGCCATCTTCCCCTCACTCGTCTCCATGCCTAACAGGAAGAAGGATCCGATCATCGCCGCCGCTACCGACGGCTCCGGTAAGCGGCGAAGGGCACCAGAGCGCGCCGGGAGGGGGGCCCCCCTCTCCAACCGCCGATAAAAGTGATCTTGCGGCAAATCCGCCACAGAGACCACTTTTATCTGAAAGCGGACCGCCCACTGAAGAAGAGGAGACCGGGGTTATCAACAACGAGATATTCCTCTTCAAAGTACTGACGTAAAATGACGGTGGGCGGTCCGTAAGTGGTTAATTCTGAACACAGCTACATCCTCCATTATAGGAGGGTGTACACACTTATGCAACCACATTATTCTTATTTTTTATTTTTACTTCCCCCTCTAAAAGATTTCAGTTTGTTTTTCAATTGAGTTGTACAGTTTATAGGTCACTTTAAAGGTGGGGAAAAAAATCTGAAATGATTTATCTTTGTCTCATTTTTTTTTTTACAGCGCAGAAACCTGACATTTTATCAGGGGTGTGTAGACTTTTTATATCCATTGTAAACACAGTGAGGGGAAAATAATGATTTGATCCTCCTGCAGATGGTGTAAGTTTTGCCCACTTACAAAGAAATGAAGGGTCTATAACTTTTATCATAGGTGTATTTTATATGATAGAGACAGAATAGCAACCAAAAATCCAGAATAAAACACATGATACAAATGTTTTAAATGGAGTTGCAGTTCAGTGAGTAAAATAAGTATTTGATCTCCTACCAACCAACAATAATTCTGCCCCCCACAGACTGGCTACAGTAGGGGCTCATGTGGTACACAGATTAGTCCTGTCAATGTAAGAAGGTTCTCCTAACGACAACTCGTTATGTGTATAAAAGACACCTGTCCACAGAATCTCTTTCTTCCATTCAAACCTCACCATCATGGGAAAGACCAAAGAGCTGTCAGAGGACATCAGGGACAAGATTGTAGACCCGCACAAGGCTGAAACGGGCTACAAGACCATCAGCAAGAAACTTGGTGAGAAGGAGACAACTCTTGGAGCGATTATTTGCAAATGGAAGAAATACAAAATAACCATCAATCGCCCTCGGTCTGGAGCTCCGTGCAAGATTTCTCCTCATGAGGTGAGGATGGTCATGAGAAAAGTGAGGGGTCAGCCCAGAACTACATGGGAGGAGCTTGTGAATGATCTCAAAGCAGTTGGGACCACAGTCACCAAACAAACCTTTGGTAACCCAAGACACCACCATGGGTTGAAATCCTGCAGTACCCGCAAGGTCCCCCTCCTCAAGAAGACACATGTACACACCCATCTGATGTTTGCCAATGAACATCTAAATGATTCAGAGAAGGATTGGGAGGAAGTGCTGTGGTCAGATGAGACCAAAATTGAGCTATTTGGCTGTGTTTGGAGGAAGAAAAATGCTGACTATGACCCTAAGAACACCATCCCTACAGTCACATGGAGGTGGAAACATGATGCTTTGGGGCTGTTTCTCTTCTAAAGGTACAGGCCGACTTTGCCACATTGAGGGGACAATGGATGGGACCATGTATTGTAAAATCTTGGATGTGGACCTCCTTCCTTCAGCCAGAACACTGAAGATGGGTCATGGATGGGTATTCCAGCATGACAACGACCCAAACATACCACCAAGGCAACAAAGGAGTGGCTCAAGAAGAAGCACTTTAAGGTCATGGAGTGGCCTAGCCAGTCTCCAGACCTTAATCCTATAGAAAATTTATGGAGGAGCTGAAACTTCGAGTTGCCAAGAAACCTTCAGGATTTAGAGAAGATCTGTGAAGAAGAGTGGACCAAAATCCCTCCTGAGATGTGTGCAAACCTGATCACCAACTACAAGAAACGTCTGATCTCTGTGATCGCCAACAAGGGTTTCTCCACCAACTACTAAGTCATATTTTGCTTGGGGATCAAATACTTAATTTTACTCACTGAACTGCGACTCAATTTATAACATTTGTATCTTGTGTTTTTTTATTTTTCTGGATTTTTGGTTGATATTCTATCTCTATCATATAAAATACACCTATGATAAAAATTATAGACCTTCATTTCTTTGTAAGTGGGGCAAACTTACACAATCTGCAGGGGATCAAATAATTATTTTTCCCACTGTGTGTATATTTTTACTGTACTGTATATATGTGAAGATTCTTACCTGCCAGAGGATCTGTGATTCTGTCCAGCTAATCCTGTGATCCAGACTGCACAGACCTCCCTGCACACTACACTGCTTGTAAGCAATGCAGCCTGGTCTAGGACCCTCTCCCAGCCCGTGGTTGGGTGATGACGACGAAGCAGCAGCAGCACAGTGATGATGTCATTCCTATGCTCAGAACTATTTTATCAGCTCCTGGTCAACCTTCTATGTTATATAGGTTAAAAAAAAACCCAATCCATTCAGTTCAACCAAAAAAAATAAAAAATAGACTCCACCCCCCCTATAAAGAATCCTTTACCCACAGTTGATCCAGAGGAAAGCTAAGAAAAACTCTTTAGCCACTTCCCTACTGGCGCATTGTAAAATGACGCCGGCAGAAACCTCTGCTCCCTCTGGGGGGGGGGGGGGGGGCATATGATGTCCGTCCGTTCTCGCCGTTCGTGCGCGCCCCCCGTTATCAATCAATAGGTAGTCAGGAATTGTTATGTGTAATTTGTGCTCCTCAAACACCTGAAGGTGCTCCCTGCATGTTGGGCCTCTCTATGTGGCCAGGCTGTGTAAAAATCTCACACGTGTGGTATCTCCATGCTCAGGAGGAGCAGAATGTATTTTGGGGTGTCATTGCAAGTATGCCTTTTCCGTGTGTGAGAAATAACTTGTTAATATGACAATTTTGTGTAAAATAAAAATAATAATTTCCTAATTTTCGTAAGAATTGTGGGACAAAATTGCTTAAAAAAACTCACTGTGCCTCTTACTAAACACGCTGGCCTGTCTACTTTCCAAAAAGGGGTTATTTGGGGGGTATTTGTACTTTCCTGACATTTCAGGGCCTCAAGAAATGAGATCGGCCGACCGTACATCAGGTGTGGTCAATTTTTAATAATTTATGAGGAGAGAACCATAATGGAGAGTTGTTGCCACCGTCCCAAATATATTGTGTATTTGAAGAAAATAAGTACCCCCCCCTGGTACTATGGGACTTCTTTAAGGGCGAACTTTTAAAGACACAGTAATTTAGAAATATAGAAAAATGTATTATTTCATAAAACAGTATGACGGTCTGAGACAACACCATACACAAAATAGTACAGGATATCCATATATATGAGAAAAATGTACTTCTCCTATAGTCGGACGCGTTTCGGGAAATTCAAGGTAAGTCCATTCTTCAGGGTCATGGAGGAAATGGTAGTTGGAGATACTCTCTGGAATAGAAAAAACAATGTTTGCCCTGCTGTATTATAGAAGTCTAGACCTTGTTTTTTCTATTCCAGAGTATCTCCAACTACCGTCTCCTCCATGACCCTGAAGAATGGATTTACCTTGAATTTCCCGAAACGCGTCAGCCTATAGGAGAAATGCTTTTTTTCTCATATATATGGATATCCTGTACTATTTTGTGTATGATGTTGTCTCAGACCGTCACACTGTTTTATGAAATAATAATTTTTTCTATGTTTATAAAATACTGTGTCTTTAAAAGTTTGCCCTTAAAGTCCCATAGTACCAGAGGGGGGGTACTTATTTGCTTCAAATACACAATTTTCAATGATTGGTACCATAGCTTGTAGACTCTATAACTTTCACACAGACTAAGTAATATACACGCTGATTTTGATAATTTTAACAAAGATATGTAGCAGTATAAATTCTGTCCCAAATTTGTGAACAAAAATGTATTATCTGCAAAATTTTATAATCTAAACTAAAAAAAAAAAGTGTTTTTATTTTTATTTATTTTTTTATTTTCTCTCCTTTTTCACTTATATCACAAAAAATAAAAACTCCAGAGGTGATTAAATAACACCACAAGAAGGTTCTATTTGTGTGAAAAAAAAAGATAAAAATGTTGTTTGTGTACAGTGTTGTATGACTGAGTAATTGTCATTCAAAGTGTGAGAGCGCTGAAAGCTGAAAATTGGTCTGGGCAGGAAAGGGATATAAGTGCCCCTGTATTGAAGTGGTTGAACCTTTGTCAAATTTGCTGCAGCAGGGAAAAAAATTCCTTTCTGATGTAATCTGTGTGTAAAATACACATCTGTGGGCAGAACTGTAATTCTGTTCTTTTTATGATTTCAGGTGGAGAAAGCTTTACAACGGTAAGACAAATGTATTTTATTACCATGCAATATCATAGCAATATAATCTTGTGTTAGTATCTCGTATAAAGTATTTATACAACTCTGCATCTTCTAATCACAAAGCCCCGCCCCTGAGGTTCCCAAGATTTTTCCAAGCTCGGTTCATTTTTTGGGGGGGGGCTTTGATCCCAAACCATCTTGCAATAAAGTCAGTTTTGATGGCATGTGTGTTCCTGTGAGCGCGTCCATTTCTTCTCGCCTTGGTAGGACTCAACCGAAGACCTCTCAACATTTTATTTGTCCCGGAGTCTGAGACAGAACTGAAGCAACTCCCTTCGGCAATAGATCACTGCAACCGTGATCTATTGCAACCTGCTTGTAGCCAGCTGTAGATCACTAGAAGTGATCTGTTGTTGCACAGCCACATAGGGGGGTCTGGATATATTTCTCACTGACCCCCATAAAGAAAAACATGTGAAATTAAAAAAAAAAGCGCCAAATAAAAAAAAAATAGTCCTCTCCCTGGCGCCTAACGTCATTTCCCTCGGCGCGGTACATACGGAATGCGCGAGAACGGGCGGTGCATGCTGGTCGCTCAGCTGCACCAGAGCCCGGAAAGATAGTGCTTCTGGGCTTCACATGCCCACAAGCAAGATGGAAAGTGCCAAGAAGAAGGAATAAAACATATCAAATCGGCAATCGAGCAGCGATTAAAAAGAAAAAACGTGAGTGCTAGTAATAAGTGTTGTAGCCTCCCTGGCGGTTTTCCCGAGTGTGGCTCGGGGTTAAAATTCAGCACCATTAGCGGTAATCCCGAGCCACACTCGGGATTGCATCGCAGGATCCTGGTGCCTCCTTACTTACCTTGTCCCCGGGATCCTGCGATGTCCCCCGCAGTGTCCGTGGGCTCCGTCCTCCTCCGAAGCCTCTCTGTGCCAGGCTCCGTTCCCTGCGAGCGTCGCGACGCACGGGGGCGGAGCCTGGCGGCAAATTCAAAAAAATTTAAAAAGCATAACACATACAGTACTGTAATCTTACAGATTACAGTACTGTATGAAATGATTTCACATCCCCTTTGTCCCCAGTGCTCTGGTCCATGCCCTGCATGCAGTTTTATATGATATATACTGTTCTTTCTGCCTGGAAACTGGAGATTGTCCATAGCAACCAAAAAGTGTCCCTTTACGTCAAAAATGGCTTTAGACCAGCTAGAAAACAGCGATAGTAAATTAGAACACTTGCAGAATTGAGCGATAGTGAATCGTGTGGAAATTTATTTTATTACTATTTATTTTTATTTTTTTTAATTATTTTTATTTTTTTTATTATATTATAATTTATGTTTTTGTGCTTCAAACTTTATCATACCCGGGATATCTACTAGACTCTTGTTTGGACAGATTTAAGTGTGTTATTGTTAATAATTACAGACCTACAATATAAAACGCCAAATTTCCATGCAAAATAATTGTACCGCTTTCAGCACCTAAAATCAGAAAGAATCATACCGCCAGGGAGGTTAAAATGAAGATATTCATCCAAAAAAAAAAAAAAAATTTTCACAGTTGGAACTCCGCTTTAAGCGGTTAAATGGACACCAGGGCTGCATGTAAAGGGGCTAACAGGCTGCAGACAGATGCACAGCGGGGTCTTGCTGTTTGGTAGTAAGGTCCACCAGCTAATGATGGATTGAAGCCCAAAACCATTGCAAATATATTGTTAAGTTTTAGATACAGTGAGGAGGTGTTAGAGCCTCTGTTGGGCTCTTTTTTTTTTTTTAATGTCCATCCTGGATTGCAGCAAAAGCTCACCAGGCATTCTGACCCTTCCCCACTTGATTGAAGACTAAACTGGACGCACTCAAAGGCTGCTTTTGACGTTTTGTAGTTTTTGTTTTTTTTAGCGAGCGTTCTTCCGTAACCGCGCGCTGCGCATTGTCTACAGCCGCCATAAAATGTGTTTTCCCTAATCGTGTTGCCAGTTCCCGTCCGTAGAGTGAAAACCTGTTTCTGTGTCCTTGTGTTCCTGGGGTTGTCCCAGCAACAGAGTACTGAGGACAGATGAAACCCTTAGTTCTTCTATGCATTAAATATGGGCTTCATGAATAGTGCATAGCCTCTGCTTTCTCTATGACTCACACTGAACCAACAAAGGAGCTCTGCAAAGGTCTGTCTGAGCCGCACCGGAAACCCAGCCGGCTGCACCCAACGCCCCTTCCTAAAACAAACTGCACAGCCAGGAAAAAGCCCAGGGGGGACTGGTACACCCTCCCTCCCCCCCCCCCCCCTATTTTGACCAAATGCATGAGCTTTAACACAACGGGGGAGATTTACTGGTGAGTGCAAAACCTGGTGCAGCTGTGCATGGCAGCCAATCAGCCAATCAGCATCCAGGATTTTTTGCCAAAGCTTTATTGAAAAAGCTAACGCTAGAAGCTGATTGGCTTCCAGCTGCACCAGATTTTGCACTCTCCGGTTTTAGTAAATCAGCCCCGATGAGTTCAAAGAAACGTATTTAATTATTTTTCTATATATATCGATAGTTTCTATAGGTGTATATGTGTGGCGAGAACCAAGTAAAGGGCTCTTCCATTGAGCTTTTGCTTCTACTATGACAGGGAGAGAATACCGGGGATACTGTAAATAGCAGCACACACACCTATCCCTGAGATAGAAGGTCGTTCCTTTACAGCAATTTTAAGATTGGAGATTCAGATTTTACAAATGCCCATTTCAACATTTTGGTTCTCTTTAAAACACACCTAAGCAGTGCTCAGGGTTTTATATCAATGGGGTGCCACTTCTGAGCAATAAAAGTGTATGTGTGTGTTGGGGGGGGGGGGGGGTGTGGTTATAAAACAACTTATTGTTGGTCCCATTGAACTGCGTTGCCCTGTGATTTATAACTCTCCTGCAATCTTATATTCTGTATGCATAATGCATCTCACTGCCCCTGTAGTGTAATGTAAAGGGGGTCAGAGGTGCGGGGCAGTGTAATGTAAAGGGGTCCAGAGGTATGGGGGCAGTGTAATGTAAAGGGGTACAGAGGTGCAGTGGGCTGTGTAATGTAAAGGGGGCCAGAGGTGCGGGGGGTGTGTAATGTAAAGGGGTCCAGAGGTGCGGGGCTGTGTAATGTAAAGGGGTCCAGAGGTGCGGGGCAGTGTAATGTAAAGGGGTCCAGAGGTATGGGGGCAGTGTAATGTAAAGGGGTACAGAGGTGCAGTGGGCTGTGTAATGTAAAGGGCACCAGAGGTGCGGGGGCTTTGTAATGTTCTCTTCATTTATTAGCAGGTGAATACACTCTGTAGGTGTATATGTGTAGTAAGAACCAAGTAAAGGACTCTTCCATTGAGCTTTTGCTTCTGCTATGACAGGGAGAGAATACTGGGGATACTGTAAATAGCAGCACACACACCTATCCCTGAGATAGAAGGTCGTTCGTTTACGGCAATTTTAAGATTGGAGATTCAGATTTTACAAATGCCCATTTCAACATCTGGTTCTTTTTAAACACACTCAAGCAGCGCTCAGGGTTTTATATCAATGGGGTGCGACTTCTGAGCAATAAAAGTGTGTTGGAGGGGGGGCGGTAATAAAACAACCTATTGTTGCTCCCATGGAACTGTGTTGCCCCGTGATTTATAACTCTCCTGCAATCTTATTCTGTATGCATAATGCATCTCACTGCCCCCTCTGCACCACCATGGCAAACATGAGCAACCCCCCCCCCCAGGTATAAAGTAGAGTATGGCCAAAGCTCTTTGGCCCTATTTCTACTGCGGACCACAGGAGTACACTTCTTTTACACTCCTGTGACCCATTTTCAGCCGACAGCCACTGTTGTCACAGAGCCGGTTCAGGCTTTGGAGAGATCCCACCAAAAAAATAATATGAATGGAATAAGCCAAATAAAAAATTTGAAATATTCAATAATAAATCTAGTGAAGTGATTGAACACATTCAAGTGAAAAAGTGTCCAAATAAAAATGAAATGGAACACGGCTGCATATGATGCAACACGTCGGGCGGAGCCTCCCCGTGACGTCATCACGTACGAGTTTCTCGGAAGTTGATCCGGTTATGCCATTATGGTGATTATACTGATGTGCACATGTCTATTTATGCTTGTGTGTGATTTATATATTGGCTTTATTTCTGTTCTTATATACTGTACTTTTTTTCTCATGTGTACACTTTAGCTTATCACTTATTATTTACTGTTGCAAAATAGATAGTAGGGATGCACCGATACTGATACTAATTGCCGATACCTATCGCAACAGTTTTTTTTTTTACACTTCAGCTGTCGGCAATGGTACAAAGCATTGAAAAGTTATTTACAAATTAAATAATTTTTTTTTTTTTATTTTTACTTTTTTCAATATGAAACGTGTAATTATATGTTACAGGTGTAAAAATATTAACAAACAAAGCAAAAAAATAAAAGTGTTAATTATTAGTTTATAAACTAGACGTGAACAAAAAAAAATCAGCAGGGAAAATAATAATGAAATGGAGGAGAATAGGGAGTTAATTAAGGCTGATTACAGTAAATTGAGGGTTAATAAGGGGTTAAACAGAGGAACATTTAATAAAAAACACCAAAAAATGTTTTCTTTTACTTGACCGGTTGCTTTAGACCACCTATGACCCGCGGGTCACGTCCAACCCGCCGCCGCTAAATGTCCGGCCTGTCAGTGCACTTGATGAATTCATGTGCACCCGGCCCGCGGACATTAACCCCTTCACGCTGACCGTATGCAAATATGCGACCTTGGCCTTGAAGGGGTTGTACCGGGGCGATGCCTGCAGCTGCAAGAAACCCCCCCGGTACAGATTTTTTAGAGCCAGCAGTTTGCTTTCTTGGGATAAGAACCGATGTGGCTAAGAAGGTGCTCAGCTGTTATCCCAAACAGCAGGAGGGGACGTCCTCCCTCCCACCGCCCTCCATGGCTCACCTGGGCTCTCCCGTCTCACCGGGAGGCACAGGCGACCAGCCGGCACATCCACCGGCTGGCTGGAGACCTGAATGAAGCTGGAATTGGCTTTGATCGGGTCTCGGGTCTAGTAACCCGGAAGCGATGTCATAACATAATTACTGGTTTATAGAAGACTTAAAGGAGCCAAATTTTTAAAAAATGACAACATTCAAAACAGCCAAACTTGGCGTGTTGAATGCTTTTAAGTGGAAAGTAGGGATTTGGGGTATATATATTTTTTAAAGTGCCCCATCCCTCCCTGCTTACACATCTGGGGGGTGTAATACGCAGGGGGGGCTTTGTAATATGCAGGGGGGCAGTGTAATGTAAAGGGGGCTAGAGGTGCGGGAGCAGTGTAATGTAAAGGGGTCCAGAGGTGTGGGGGCAGTGTAATGTAAAGGGGGCCAGAAGTGCGGGGGCAGTGTAATGTAAAGGGGGCCAGAGGTATGGGGGCTGTGTAATGTAAAGGAGGCCAGAAGTGCGGGGGCAGTGTAATGTAAAGGGGGCCAGAGGTATGGGGGCTGTGTAATGTAAAGGGGGCCAGAAGTGCGGGGGCTGTGTTAATGTAATGGGGTCAAGAGGTGCGGGGGTAGTGTAATGTAAAGGGGGCAAGAGGTATGGGGGCCCTGTAATGTAAAGGGGGCCAGAGGTATGGGGGCTGTGTAATGTTAATTTATTAGCAGGTGAATGTGGCCCTCCATGCGGCCCTGACCCCTGACCCCTGACCTAAACTGACTTCATCTGCAGATTGAAGTTAATTCCTTTGATCTGTAGATGAAGAAACAGAAAGATACAAAAAGAAACAATGTTTCTTTTTATCTTAGTGTTTCAGTGGCTGAGCAATGTTGTTGATAAACATTGCAAGGCTGCTTTTTTTTTTTTTGATAGATCAAATTGCCGGGACTTTTTTAACACTTCAGCTGTCAACAGGGGAACCCCACTGACAGCTGAATGAGTCATCAGTTGTTAAGGAAGTGGCGGCCGCACTCCTTAACAACCGATAATTTCTGACTTACTTTTTTTTTAAATCCCTCTGCCAGCTGAAAGAACCGAGCCTCGAAGTATCAGTTTAAGGTATCGGTGCATTTGTACGAGTACTGATACTCGTGCAAATGCTTAGTTTCGGCACTGACACCAATACCGGTGTCGGTATTGGTGCAACCCTATTAGATAAGATATCCTCTTTTGTGCTTACAAAAAAAAGGAACATTTCTTATCACATTTGCGCGGTTTCCACGATTTATATATTTGGAGAGATCCCACTGAAGGGGCGGAGCAGAGCACAGTTACTGATGGTCACCTGCTCTCTGCTCACTGAAGACTGAGGACTGAGCGATCAGCGGTCTTTGATTGCTCTTTTCTTGGTCTTAGAAGAAGTAGGGCACAGATACAGCATCGGACCAATTGCTGCATCCACCAAGTTGAGTATGACTTTTTTTTTTTACAATCCCAAACTTTTCTTTTTTTTTAAATGTTTTTACCTGTCCAAAAAAATAAAAATTCACAGTACACTAAATTAGGATTATCCTTTGGATCATACCATGTATAAAATTGGGGGAAAAATATATATTTTTTAATGTTTTCTTGTTTCCAGTGTCAGGCGGAGGAACCCATTTCATCAAAGACACATCCAGAAGAAAGTATTTTGCTTACATTTGATGAGCCCCCTGTCCCGGAGCTGTGCTCTGCCAGTAATACTCAAGGTAATTATTAAAGTATATTATAATGATGGTCCTGGACAATTTTGTTTATTTTTAAAGTTTTTATACGTGAAAAGAGAATTCCAGTTATGTACAGTATGAATATGTTTTACAAATAAACATAATTCCCAAAGCACTATGGGTTAGATAAAGAGACAGCAAACAAAACTTGCTTTGCATCCTTCTTTGTCTGGTAGGAAGCCATCTAAAGCTGGCCATACATGCATCTAAATTCTGTCAGTTCAGTAGGAACCAGCCGAATTTCTCTCCCTGTATGGCCGTTTGCGTTCGTGAGGAATCAAAGACTTTTTATGAAGCAGCTTGTTGGAAAATTTTGCTTCAGTCAGCGCATGCAGCCAATCAGCTGCAGCACTGATCAGTGTGTTCTGACAGCAAGAATCCCGCTGTCCAAATACAATAACGCAGCGGTGAAGATTCCTGCATCCACCTCGAAGGTTTGGATTGGAGAATTGGTTTAGTGTTTCCGTTTTTCTGGCTGGCCGAACGAAAAAACTGAACCATGTATAGCCAGCTAAAGGAAAACGGTCACTGTTACATATGACTCACTCCAGTTCCAGACCAGTTTCAGCATAACTAAAATAATCAGACCTTGGAAAAAGGAAACTGGAGCTCCCCCTCGCTAGATTGAAAGATGAATTTTTATGTACAGACCAGGCCGGCCTTTTTACCCCAGACCGGTGGTCTCCAAACTGCAGCCTGGGGGCCAGATGCAGCCCTTTGCCTACCCTTTGTCTGCCTTTATCTTGGGGTGCTATTCTTTTGACTAACACCAATGATGGGGCACTATTCCTCCCACTGACACCAACGATGGGCACTATTCCTCCCACTAACACCAACGATGGGCACTATTCCTCCCACTGACACCAACAATGGGGCACTATTCCTCCCACTGACACCAACAATGGGGCACTATTCCTCCCACTGACACCAACAATGGGGCACTATTCCTCCCACTGACACCAACAATGGGGCACTATTGATCTTTTATTAAAAGAATCAAGCAACCAATTTTATACAAAAGTAAAAAACAAAACCATAGTACAAAACTTCAACAGAAATCCAAGGAATACACATCCATGTTCAGAATATATACAATATATACATAATCCGTTACCAAAACTATTTACATAAAGCAGCAGAGAAGGCCTAAGAGGCACAACCCATCACCTATGTACGCAGCCATTTATCAAAAATTAATCCAAAAAAATAATAATCTAGGGTGATAAGAGACAGACAGCCACACCCGGGAAAGAGACTCCTGGCAGTCAGGGAGGCTTGAAACCCCTCCACGCCTTCAACCAAGCCCCCTGACTCCGCTTGTCTCTCTCAAGTACCCGAATCTTCTCCACCTCATGCAGAATGTCATACACCACCACCTGAACAGGAAGGATTTTACGCCGAATGCTGACCTGACACCGTGCGTTCCAAGTGAAATAACGGACTACTAGGCTAACTAGAAAAAGTGTATCTAAACAAAAAACCCCACCAGTATTGAATGCTCCATACACCCACTCAGCATAACCCAGCCCGGAGAGGAAAGGAACACCAAGGGCCCGCCCCACCTGTTTGTACACCTCTATGTTAAAAGGGCAATGAAGCAGAAAATGGTCCATAGTCTCCTCCTCACCTGCACATTCCTCCCGAGGACAGCTACGATCCACCCCACTGCGGAATTTCAAATTGCCCCTAACATAGAGCCTCCCATGGAAGCACATCCAGGCCAGATCCCTGAATTTAGGAGGTACTCTGTCCAAATTAATAAGTCTTAACCCTGCCCTCAAAACTGGGCCTGGGCAATCCCTTAAGGCCAGTGGGTCATGAAAGACTTCACTCAAGACTCGACTCATAAGGACTTTCCTCGGAACCGATCTGAGATCTTCAGCCGACAATCGCCACTGCCGTAATAACTTCAGGCACGGAGCGACATAGGCTGGTAGCTGACCACGATGACCTCTGAGATTCTTCACTTGGCCACCTTCTTCCCAAAGTCGCAGAAAAGGCCTAAACCAAGATCTAAAAATGCCTGCCCATCCAGGAGGTTCCACTGCAAGCATATTACCAATATTAAACTTGAGAAAAAGCAGTGAAAAGAAAAGAACTGGGTTGACCATACCTAAGCCACCCTCCCTCCTGGATAGATAGGTGACATTCCTCTTGATGGGGTTCAGTCTGTTCCCCCACAACATCTGGAAGAACACACTACTGACCCTAGCATAGAGAGACACTGACAAGATGCAGACAAAGCTGACATACAAGAAGATCGGAATCAGGTAAGTCTTAATCAGATCAACCCTTTCCCTCATAGATAACTTCCATTTCTTCCAGCTGACCACCTTAGTATTGGCAATTTCCAGTCTGCCTTCCCAGTTTTTGAGGCCATAATCGCCGGGTCCAAATTCAATGCCTAGAATCTTAATTCTTTCCTGGGGCACTGGAAAGGTGTCCGGGAGATCAAAACCCTCACCTTCCTTTCCCATCCAGAAGACTTCACTCTTTTCCTGATTGATCTTGGAGCCTGATGCTTCAGAATACCGTGATGTCAGAGAGACCACCTCCTCTGCTTCATCCGCCCCGGTGACAATCACTGACACATCGTCCGCATAGGCAACAACCCTCAAAGGCGGCTCACCCGGGAGACCCACTGGTACCCCACACAACATGCTGCTCTCTAGCCTCCTGATGAAAGGGTCGATTGCAAACACATAGAGCAGGGGACTCAGGGGACAACCCTGGCGCACCCCGGAGCCAACCTCAAAGGACTGCCCAACCCAACCATTAACAAGAGGAAAGCTTTCTGCCCCCTTATACAAGACTTTTAACCAATCGACAAAACCACCCGGCAGACCGTACTTACTAAGGAGCAACCACAGGTACTCATGGTTGACACGATCAAAAGCCTTTGCCTGATCCAATGTCAGCAAATACTTTCCCCAGCCTGCAGCCCTGCACCGCTCCAAGGCCTCCCGGACAGCTAAAACCGCTGTGAAGGTGCACCTACCCTGGACCGAACAGTGCTGATGGCGAGAAAGCAAAGACTCTGCTACTAACGATAGGCGCCAGAAAAATATCTTTGCCAGTATCTTTCTATCGACATTAAGAAGGCTGATGGGGCGCCAATTCTCAATCATCGAAGGATCTTTACCCTTTGAAAGAAGAATCACAGCCGAGTGCCTCATGGAAGGGGGAAGTACCCCCTCAGCAAGGCAACTGTTAAAAACCTCTACCAAATGTGGGGCCAGAATAGACTTAAAGGCTTTGTAAAACTCAGCCGTCAAGCCATCCGGTCCAGGTGACTTTTTGATGGCAAGTTGTTCAATTGCCCTCATCACCTCTTCAACTGTGATCTCCTCTGTCAAATTCATCAATGGGACATCTTCATCATTTAGACCTGGAGTAGAGTCCAAAAAGCCTTCCATCTTGTCACGGTCAAGCTCTTTCCTCCCAAGAAGGTCAGCATAAAAGGACCTCACGACCTCCAGAATCCCTGACCTGGACTTTGTCAAGGAACCTGTACTGTCTTTAAGGCCAACGACCGTTTTAACAGCTACACCTTGTTTGCAGTTCTGGTAAGGGTCAGGCGAGTGGTACTTCCCATAGTCCCTCTCCAGAACCAAAGAGGCATGCCGGTCATATTGACACTTCCTGAGAAGGAGTTTCACTTCGGAGATTTCCCCAGGATCTCCACCTCTCGAGACAAGAATATCCAGCTTCCTCCGTAAACGTTGGTAGGTCATGTATTTATTAAACTGCTTTCTATTGGCTAGGCCCCTGAAGAATCCAGCGATCCTCTTTTTGGTCAGCTCCCACCACTCAGCCTTGCTGCTACAAAAGTCCAGGATGGTCACCTGTGCCTGAAAGAATTCCTCAAAGGATTGTCTAACATGTTCTTCCTTGAGTAGAGTCGAATTCAATCTCCAGATGCCCTTACCCCTCTGAGGGGCGTCTGAAGCATTCAGGACCACAGATAGCATACAGTGATCAGAGAACTCTACTGCCTGCACCACTGGGGGTGAGAAAGCAGAGGTCTCCTTCAAAAAAAACCTATCTATTCTACTCTGACTATTACCTCGATGAAAGGTGAACCCAGTGTCATCCGGGAGGTGCTTAATGTGCACATCCACAAGACCAGCATCCCTAACCATACTATTTAAAAAAACGCTATCATATCCCAGCCTGTCCTTGAAGTCCTTCCTGTCCTTGGGCCTAGTTACTGTATTAAAGTCACCTCCAAAGACCACTTGCCGGGATGTAAAAAGAAATGGCTTGATCCTTGTAAAAAGGCATTTCCTGTCCCACTTTGTGTGCGGCCCATAAACATTAATTAGGCGCAGGTCCTGCCCTCCCACAAGGACGTCTAAGACCATACATCTCCCAATCTCCACCTCAATAACCCGCCGGACAGTTACCATGCCGGTTTTAAACAACACCGCCACACCGCCGTAAGGCTCGGCCGCAAGAGACCAGTAAGATGGACCATACCTCCACTCTCTCTTGGCCATATGAATATCTGCCAAGGAGGTGAGCCTAGTCTCTTGCAAAAATAAAATTTCAGCATCTAATTGGCTGAACAAAAAGAAGGCCATAGAACGAGCTCTTACTGACTTAATGCTGGCGACATTTATTGTCACCACTTTTAACGGAGGGGGAACCGCCATTTGGGTTATTGGGTGGATTGCTTCTTAGCTCCCCTCTGCTGCTCATCACCAGAAGCCTCTCTCTTTCTTGAGGCCGCCTCAAACTCCATCTCAGAATCAGAACTTCGCTCCGAAGAAGCTCCAGATGAGGAAATCTCCCACTTAGAGGACCTATAACGGTTGGAGACAGGCACTGGAGCCTGTTCCGTCCTCACCACCTGCTTCTTCCGCTTCCCAACCTTCCTTCTCTCCTCCAGGTACTGCAGGTCAGCTTCAGAGATGCCCTTATCTCCTGTTTTTTTTTTTGAAGTCTTTACAGAAGACTCCTTTAGAGAGGCAGAAGCGACCTTTTTAATACCCACTACCACTCCTGGTGGGGGGGTTGCTCCCTTTGAATCTGTCTTAGGAGGGGTAGACTCCTGGGGGGTAACTGACTCGGGGGGCACAGACTTGGAAGGTTCTGACACATGAGGAGAGGGTACAGTAGGCTGGGGGGACACAGAGACAGATACAGAAGGAATACTTACAGACACAGGAGGGGTGGCCACAGGAACTGGGGAGGGACCCTGAGCAGGACCAGGGGAGTCAGTCACCGCAGAGGAGGATGGTACACCAGGGGCATCACCCTCCATCCCGTCCAGCCTTGACATGTCATCAATTACCTCCTTCTCCATATTGTGCCAGGCTTCAGGACATCTGCTGTAGGGGTGGCCAAGGCACAGGCACAGGTTGCACCTGATCATCTCGGTGCAGTCCTTGGCCATATGACCCTGACCCCGACACACTGAACATATCAAGGCTGAACAGGAAGAGCTCAAATGCCCCTTTTCTCCACAGCGGTGACACAGCTTCGGCTGACCAGGGTAGAAAATAGTCATCCTATCCCTCCCTATAAAAGCTGAGGAGGGCAGGTGACGGACAACATTCCCATCCCTGGCCGACCTGACTGTAACCGACCAACCCCCAGTCCAGATGTTACGTTCATCAAGGATTTTGCTGGGCTTAGTCAAAACCTCACCATAGTTCCTTAACCAGACCTCTAGGTCCCGGGCAGGAACACTCTCATTGGTGAGTATGATGGTGATCTTTTTCACCGTTGACCTTTGCGAAACCGCAACTGGGGCCAGACCTTCCCATTCAGGTCTTGACCTGCACCGAGCCTCATATCGCTCCCAGAACAGGTCAAGACCCTCTGGCCTGGTGAAACTAATGGTATAATCCCGTGTCCCAGCAACATGTATTAGAGCATACAGGTCATTTGCCCCAAAACCCATCTCCAAAATCAAATCCACCACTGCACGCCGTGCTGGAGGGATCGCACCACCTTCCCATTTGAGAATTACCACATTTCTTCTCGGACCCCCAGCAGAAGCCAGAGACCCAAGACCAGATCCTGGGGTGCCCAAGGTGGTAGGCTGCAGGGGGAAACCCCGCTTGGGGGCGGAGCCACCAGGAGCAGAGCGTACCACCTGAGCAAACGTGGGTTTATCAGGGCCAAGGCCCCATACTGAAGTCACAGTAGTCTGTTCATTACTATTATTTGCTTGGACTGAGCTGGGACGATTGTCCATCACACTTGTACAATTGCTGTCAGACACACACACGTTCAATTTCCCATCAGGAATAGTCACAGTTGCTGCAATACCAGCTGTCTCCTGATGCTGCACTGTAGAGTCTCCAGCAGCTGTGGGGCAAACATCTTTAGACTCAGCCAAAGGAGAGTTAATAGGCTCTGCTGACACCGGTAGTTCCTTTTCAGAAATGTCATTTTTTAAATGCAGCTCTTGCTGCGCTGCAGCATTAGCAGGTACAACATTGCTACACATAGCATTAGAAACTTGATTGTCACTGGGCACACTTTCAACATTGCTCATGGTGTTAGATGACACAAAAACAGATTCATCCCCTGCTTGGGGCTTGACATTATCAGGCACATTATCAGTTATGTTCTCATCACCAAACGCCAGCTGATCCCCCCGCACAGGAGACTCCATTACCTGGATGGCCCTGAGCATGCCTCCTGAGTCCTGGGAAGGCATGGGGCTGCTTACCTCTACCTGAGGGGGCAGGGGGTCAGAACTGGGGGTCTCCTCCTCCACCTCCATCTTTGTCATCCTCGCAAACCTTTTATCATTGTAAAACTTTTCCTTAAATGGCCCATCTCTTCCTTCCATGATGGACACAATGGTCTCCTGATGTTCCACCCGGACCTTGGCCAGTTGGATCTCCGGATCCATGGACCCTCGTTTCTGGCTGTGCAAGCCCTCACGCTGCCTTCTCAGGCGCTTCAGCTCCGCTCTCAGTTTATAGAGCTTGTCTCTTTCTCTATTCAGGGCTTTAATCCCGGCCACCACTCGCTCCTGAATTGCCTCTGAGCCTTCATCCTTACCAGGGGCAGAAAGATCACAAGCCATGGTTTGTACAGAGGAAGGCATGTCACCTGATGGCCCAGGAGATGGCTGGGAGCTTCCAGCAGGAGAGGCCCTGCTGGCCTCCATGGCTTCCCCAGAAAGGGGCCAGGAGAGCTGGGATAGATTTCCTCACCAGTACCCTCTCACACGGATCTGCAGCAGCTCCAGAGAGACAGCCTCCTCCTGACACACCTGTGCTCCAATGATGGGTGGGGCACTATTCCTCCCACTGACACCAACAATGGGGCACTATTCCTCCCACTGACACCAACAATGGGGCACTATTCCTCCCACTGACACCAACAATGGGGCACTATTCCTCCCACTGACACCAACAATGGGGCACTATTCCTCCCACTGACACCAACAATGTGGCACTATTCCTCCCACTGACACCAATAATGGGGCAATATTCCTCCCACTGATACCAATAATAGGGCTCTATTCCTCCCACTGACAACAATGATGAGGCACTATTCCTCCTACTGACACCAATGATGGGGCACTCTTCTTCCGAAGTACATCAAAAACGGGACACTCTTTCTTCCACTGATACCAACGATGGGGCACTATTCCTTCCACTGACACCAACGATGGGGCACTATTCCTCCCACTGACACCAACGATGGGGCACTATTCCTCCCACTGACACCAACGATGGGGCACAATTCCTCCTACTAAAACCAAAGATGGGGTATTGTTTGCTCTTACTGATACTGGGGTGTTTTTTTTACAGTGGCTGGTGTTTTTTTTTTGGGGGGGGGGGCGGCAAACAATTCACCCGACCCCCCCCTTTAGTCAATATGTCAACAGGCCCCCCCCCGCTGGTCAGTCAGTCACTTACCCCCTCTTGTGGGCAGCGCTCCAGGCTGTGGGCCGCTGCTTCCTTGCTTCCCTTCCTTGCTTCCTTCCTTCCCAGCATCTCTTCCCTCCTCCTCCTCCTGGCATCCAATCCGAAAGTATCTCCTTTCTGCCAATCGGGTAGCGGGTCTCAGGACCTGCTTCCTGATTAACCGGGAGGAGGAGAATCAGTGTTACAATAGTGAACATTCATTCGCTATTGTCACACAACTGGATGGGCTTCGGGCGCAGTGCTCTGCTCCCCCCGAGCCCACCTTTTTTTGAAGCCTATTTGAGCCTCAGGCTCAATCACATGCTTAAAAAAAAGAAAAAAAAACCTGATTGTAATCCATGTGTCCTGCGCCTTGTATGTAGATCAGGGGGCCCGACGCATGGATTGGGGGGGGGGGGGTGACACCAATACGCCCCCTATAGACAGGTCGTCACTGCTCTGCCCCCCCTTAAAGCTTGAAGAACATTAAATTGGTCCTTTGTTTGGAGAGCTCTGCCCCAGAGGAACCCTTGAAATAGTTGTGGGGTCTCAGGGAACCCCTACTGAAACCAATTCCCTGGGGGCGTCAAAAAATTCCCCTTACATTGGTGGCCAGTAGAAAGAATGATCCTTACACTGGTGGTAAGAATGCCACCCTTACAAACATCTAAAAAGACCTACAGCTCGTTGGCTCCAGCTCTATGCAGACACCATGAGATGGGAGGTCAGTCAACCACAGGTCAAAGAACCCCTAGCGACCTCTGGAGGAACCCTAGTTGAGAATGGCTGGACTAGACTGTAAAACCCTATATCTAACTCTAAAACACCATATAAAAGAAAATACACTAAGCCATTATCCATTTCCTATAAATCCTTTAGAACCACTTCAAGGGCTGAGGGTTTAATTTTTTTTAAAGCTGCATTTTGCTCACTTTAGATGCAAATAACAGTATCTGAGTTCTTTAAGGGTAGCCGTGCTAAATCTGCTTTTAAAGATCGGTTTCTCTCTTTTTTTTTTTTTTTTTTTTATATTGCTAAATAATAGACAAAATGCTTAATCTGTAATGCCTAGCTCGTTAAGGACAAAACCACTCCATCATCCCCTGTAATGCATCAATTATGGATGTATATTTTTTTCATCTTTGTCTGCTGAACCTGTTGCCACAAAAGAACCCAACTGAATGGCCTCATGAAATATTCAGAGGTGTAAACAGTGACTGTACCAAAGCAGATAAACACTGACACAGTGATACTTTGTACTCCCTGGGCAGGTCAGGTTCCGTCGGTCCTTCAGAAAGGTTGTGCCTTGTATGACATTATCGACTGCGTTCCGGTGAAACGGTGGAAGGAGTTGATGAGGAACCTCGAGCTTCCAGACAATGAGATCGAGAGGGTTGAAATGGAGGTCGGAAACTTTCGGGACCAGCAGTACGAGATGCTACGGAGATGGTGTCAGTTAAAAACGGCCTCCGTGGAGTCCGTTTATCAAGCTCTGGACCGCATGCACCTATCGGGCTGTTTGGAAAGACTTAAATCAAAGATAGAACAATATTGTTAATGCTAAGGAGATGTTTCTCAAGACCAATGAAAAGTGGAATTAAGCACTACACGGGGTCTGCCAACTCTTCTGCCTTCGCTGGTCCAATATACAAAAAGTTACATGGAAGAATTTTTGTTTTTCTTAATGCAATGAGTATATATCTGTTGTGGCTGGGCTCATCACAGTGGGCTGGTGGGGACCCATGGGCGAGGTTAAGGCGATTGGGTCAATATAATCCAGTAATAAATAACCCCACAGACTTGGCAATGACAGAGGTTGGACTAGCCCAGTGTTGTCCTGAAGGATCGGTTGTGTAAGAGGCAGCTCCAACAGCCATCAAAAATGGACTGATGATTGGTTCATAGCTTTAAACAACTGAGGCTTTGTGAACCCAAATGTCAAAAAGATCAAGTGACTTTATATAATTAGGAACAGCACCGGTGTCCACAATACAGTACACCCATAGCAATAATGCAAGGGCTGCACCGAAAGTAATGCAAATGTGGGCATAACTTTATTAAGTTACATAGGTCGTTCAAATTTCACATATTGGTAGAGTAACTCTTCCTCTAAAGCAGGGGGGTCTCCAACCTTTCTAAACAAAGGGCCAGTTTACTGTCCTTCAGACTTTAGGAGGGCTGGATTGAGGCCAGGGGTTAAAATAATTGATATTAGTGTAAAGAATAATCTCCATTGTTGGTGTCAGTGGGAGGGATAGTTTCCCATCGTTGGTATCAGTGGGAGGAGTAGTGCACCATCATTGGTGTCTGTGGGAGGAATAGTGTCCCATCATTGGTATTAGTGGGAGGAATAGTGCCCCATCATTGGTATTAGTGGGAGGAATAGTGCCCTATCGTTGGTATTTGTGGGGGGAATAGTGCCCCATCAATGGTGTCAGGGGGAAGGAGTAGTGTCTCATCATTGGTGTCAGTGGGAGGAATAGTGTCCCATCATTGGTATTAGTGCAAGGAATAGTGCCCTATCGTTGGTATTAGTGGGAGGAATAGTGTCCCATCTATAGTGTTAGTGGAAAGACTAGTTCCCTATTGTTGGTGTCAATGGGAGAAATAGAGCCCTACCATTGGTATTAGTGGGATGAATAATTTGTATCATTGGTGGCAGTGGGAGGAATAGTGTCCCATCATTGTTGTTGGACGGAATAGTGCCCCATTGTTGGTGTCAATGGGAGGAATAGTACTCCATCATTGGTATTAGTGGAAGGAACAGTGCCCTACCATTGGTATTAGTGGGAAGAATAATTTGTATCATTGGTGGCAGTGTTGTTGGAAGGAATAGTGCCCCCTTGTTGGTGTCAGTGGGAGGAATAATGCCCCATCATTGGTGTTAGTGGAAGGAATAGTGTCCCATCCTTGGTATCAGTGGGGGTAATAGAGCCCCATCATTGGTTTCAGTGGGGGGAATAATTTGCATAATTGGTGTCAGTGGGAGGAATAGTGCCCCATCATTGGTGTCAGTGGGAGGGGAATAGAGCCCCATCGTTGGTATCAGTGGGGAAAATAGTGCCCCATCATTGGTTTCAGTGGGGGGAATAGAGCCCCATCATTGGTTTCAGTGGTGGGAATAGAGCCCCATCACTGGTTTCAGTGGTGGGAATAGAGCCCCATCATTGGTGTCAGTGGGGGGAATAATTTGCATAATTGGTGTCAGTGGGAGGAATAGTGCCCCATCATTGGTGTCAGTGGGAGGAATAGTGCCCCATCCTTGGTGTCGGTGCGAGGAATAGTGCCCCATCGTTGGTATTAGTGGGAGGAACAGTTCTCTATCATTGGTATAAGAGGAAAGAATAATTTGCATCATTGGTGTCAGTGGAAGGAATAGTGCCCTGTCTATAGTGTTAGTGGAAGGAATAGTGCCCCATTGTTGGTGTCAATGAGAGAAATAATGCCTTGTATCAGTTGAAGGAAAAGTGCCCCAAGGGCCGGATAAAGGTGAGTAAAGGGCTATATCCTCCCCCCAGACCTCTGCTCTATAGTAACACTTCTTTTTCATTGCATGTAAATAATGGATTCCATCCAATGTGCCATCACTGAGTTCTTGATGAAGTAGGGGTGCAACCTTTCCGACATCCGCAAAAGGCTACAGAATGTTTACAGAGATAACACTATTGACAAGAGCAACGTCTTCTCATTGGTGACTATTGTCACTGGTGTCAACATTTTATAGCCTTCTGTGGATGTTGGACAGACATCCTTCATCCAGAACTCAATGACTGCACATTGCAAAGAGTAAGCGTAGAGGAAGAGTTACCATAGAGGAAGAGTTACTCTACCAACATGTAAAATTTGAACAACCTATATAAGTTAATAAAAAAATGATGCCCACATTTTTGTATTACTTTCTGTACAGTCCTTTATATTTCCTTGTACTGTAGATTGGTTAGGAGATGGCTGATATACCGGATAAACCCCATTATGTGTATGACATCACTAATAAGAAACTTTACCTTTTTGAATGTACAGTTTTCTGGCTCCTCAGGCCAGTGTTTTGGTGGGAAGTGGTTATTGCTTTGGCAATGTGCAACGCTACGAAGATCTCAATGCTAGTAGACATCCCATAAAGTGGATGTTTCTTTTGTGATAGGTGGCAACTGGAAATTGTTTCTCTGATATTTTTTTGTCTTTAGAGGATCTCATGACAGAAATTCTCTGAAGGAAGTATTCATTGTAGCCATAATACCCAGATCCTCCTTCCGCGGTTCTAGAGCGGTATGGAGGTGCGGAAGAGGAATCTGGTTATTATGGTCTACTCGGACAGTTATGCCGTGTTCACACGGGCAGGCTTTTCGACCAGACTGGTCCAACGGGACAAATCCATCGGACAATCCGACCGTGTGTGGGCTTCATCGGACCTGCAGCGGACTTTTCGGTCGAAAATCAGACGGACTTTAGATTTGAAACATGTTTCAAATCATTCCGACGGACTCGAGTCCGGTCAAATAATCCGCTCGTCTGTATGCTAGTCCGACGGACGAAAACCGACGCTAGGGCAGCTATTGGCTACTGGCTATCAACTTCCTTATTTTAGTCCGGTGTACGTCATCACGTACGAATCCGTCGGACTTTGGTGTGATCGTGTGTAGGCAAGTCCGTTCGTTCGAAAGTCCTTCAAAAGTCCATCGAAAGTCCATCGGAAAGACCGTCGGACCTTTGATGCCGAAAAGTCCGCCTGTGTGTACACGGCATAAGTCCTTCAACTTTTGATCGTGGGGCCAGAGACTTGTGTAGATTTAAAGTGCATGTCTGGGCAAAATGGAACAAAAAAACAAAAACATTGAGTGTATCTCTTCAATACATACACATTGCCCCATGTTTAGCCTCTTCTACAGATTCTGCTAGAACAGAATACGTGTTGATTGGCTGGAAATCCAGTAAGCTTCTGGCTTCCTGTAGTAAGCCCTGTTCTTCCCTGTTGGGCTGCAGAAACGCCTCCACCTCTCGTCATCTCCATAACATGAGGGGTGAGTTCTGTTGTTCAGCAGGGGAGATCTAGGGCAGGGCTTTGGATCTTGGCACAACAGAAGTAATATTGTCTAGGGTTAAGAGCTCACTGGATTTCTGTCAGGATCAACAGGTACATATCTGTATTTATGAAGACAACATATGGGGAAATGTCCATGTATTGCAGGGATGTACAGTTTTTTTTACATTTTCCCAGCTGCACAGCATATTTTAAAGCAGCCTTTCTCAAGCTTTTCAACATGGAGGAACCCTTGAAATAACTTTGTGGGTTCAGGGAATCCCTGCTAATAATAAATTATTAATAAATTAGTGTGGTGTTGACCTAGAGGAGGGGTCTCCAAACTTTCTAAAGTTTACTGTCTTTTATTCTTTAGGGGGTCGGACTGTGGCCATTTGAGGTAGAAAATGTCCCAGTGTTAGTGGGATTAAACAGTGCCCCATAATTGGTAGTAGGGGATGTAGTACTGTACCATCCTGGTTGTCAGTGGAAAGGAATAGTGCCCCATCATTGGAGTTGGTGGGAGGAATAGTGCCCTATCATTGGAGTCGGTGGGGGGAATAGTGCCCCATCTTTGGTGGCAGTGGGAGGAATAGTGCTCCATTGGTTTTAGTGAGAAGAATGGGAATAATGCCCCAAGGGCCGCAGTTTGGAGACCACTGACTAAGAAGAATGCTTTCTACATTTGTGACCATTGAGAAGACTCTCCCCCTTACAGATAGCCAAAGATCACTGTTTATCTGAGAGGTAGAAGTTGCTCATTGTTAAAGGAACCCCTAGCAATCCTGAAGGAACCCCAGGGTTCCATATAACCCTTGTTGAGAAAGGCTGCTTTAAAGTATTCGTGTAATAAGGGAAACATAAGAGCCGCCATAACAGAACTCATCTCCTGAAGATGTCAGTTGTCTGGCCAGAGAGATCAGCATGCTACCCAGGCACTTGAATTTTTAGCTGGAGGTCAGCCATGGTGGCAACCATGTTTCCGTTGTTCTACGCAGGGATCATAGACCCTTCCGAGTGGGCAGTGGCATTTCACACACTGCGGAACCTGTTTTGGTTGTAAAGCGTACCTTTTATAAAGCTGAATTAGATTTTATTTATATTGTACAGAGGCGGGTGGGTCACTCGCATACATTTCATTTGATATGAAGGCTGATTGTAGTAGCTTTGGTGCTTTTTATGTGTCAAATGCAAATAAAACTCTATGAGAAAACGTGGGTGTACAGAACTGATTTTCTATCATACAGCACTGACCTCTGCACCAGTTGTTCCGTTTTAAGCTGCTACCCTAGACTGATCATCAGCTCCTCTGCCAAGCACATACCGGTAAGTAGCTATTCTTATCAAGATGTGAACGGGGCCTTCGTGGAGTTCTATTCCCTGTGTTGTTTGTTTGCCTTACCTTGTAGTGTTGGCTCACATGTTGTGTTTGCAGTTTGTAGGATCATGCCTGATCGATCTCCCCTATGTCCATGTATTCATTCACCTAGCTTGTCCCTATTTGCTAAAGGGACAGGCAACTTCTCGTTCCAGGTCACACAACGTCCAATCCAAGCCTCGCCATTTGCTCTGTGCTGCATCACAAATGTGGGAGTGATAATGTGATGAAAGATTGCCTGGTGATCTCTCTGTTCATTGCTGTGCCTACTTGTGTCTGTGTCAGATCTTATTACCGTGCAGCTCTCACCAGCACTAGAATGAGAGACCCGGGGATTGTGGGATATATAGTTTCTTTACAGAAAGAGTCAGTTCTCACACTACAGACAGAAGTCATACAGTGGGGAAAATAAGTATTTGATAAACTGCAGATTTTGTAAGTTTGCCCACTTACAAGGAAACAAAGGGTCTATACTATAATTTTTATCATAGGTGTATTTTATATGATAGAAACAGGATATCATCAAAAATCCTGAAAAAACACACATGATACCACTGTTATAAATCAAGTTGCAGTTTAGTGAGTAAAATAAGTATTTGATTCCCTACCAACCAACAATAATTATGGCTCCGACAGACTGGCTACAGTAGGTGCTCATGTGGTACACAGATTAGTCCTGTCAATGTAAGAAGGAGCTCCTAATGACAACTTGTTAGGTGTATAAAAGACACCTGTCCACAGAATCTCTTTATTCCATTCAAACCTCACCATCATGGACAAGACCAAAGTGCTGTCAAAGGACATCAAGGACAAGATATTAGACCTACACAAGGCTGGAATGGGCTGGGAGACCATCAGCAAGAAGCTTGGTGATAAGGAGACAACTGTCGCAAATGGAAGAAATACAAAATAACCACCAATCGCCCTCGGTCTGGAGCTCCATGCAAGATTTCGCCTCATGGGGTAAGGATGGTCATGAGAAAATTGAGGGATCAGCCCAGAACTAGACGGAAGAAGCTTGTGAGTGATCTCAAGAAAGTTGGGGCCATTGTCATCAAACAAACCATTGGTAGCACAATACGTGCCATGGATTGAAATCCTGCAGCGCACGCAAGGTCTTCCTCCTCAGGAAGACACATGTACAGGGCCGTCTGAAGTTTGCTAATAAACATCTAAATGATTCAGAGAAGGATTGGGAGAAAAGTGTTGTGGTCAGATGAGACCAAAATTGAGCTCTTTGGCATTAACTCGACTCGCTGTCATTTGGAGGAAGAAAAATGCTGACTATGACTATAAGAACACCATCCCTACAGTCAAGGACGGAGTTGGAAACATGATGCTTTGGGGCTGTTTCTCTGCTAAAGGTACTGGCCAACTTTGCCGCATTGAGGGGCCAATGGAAAGGGCCATGTATTGTAAAATCTTGGATGAGAACCTTCTTCTCTCAGCCAGAACACTGAAGATGGGTCATGGATGAGTCTTCCAGCATGACAATGACCCAAAACATACCGCCAAGGCAACAAAGGGGTGGCTCAAGAAGAAGCACATTAAGGTCATGGAGTGGCCTACCCAGTTCCCAGAACTTAATACTTTAGAAAATTTATGGAGGGAGCTGAAACTTCGAGTTGCCAAGCGACAGCCAAGAAGAAGAGAAGATCTGTAAAGAAGAGTGGACCAAAATCCCTCCTGAGATGTGTGGAAACTGATCACCAACTACAAGAAACGTCTGACCTCTGTGATCGCCAGCAAGGGTTTCTCCACCAACTACTAAGTCATGTTTTCTTGGGGATCAAATACTTATTTTACTCACTGAACTACAATTCAATTCATAACATTCGTATCATATGTTTTTTTCTGGATCTTTGGTTGATAATCTGTCTCTATTTAAAATACACCTATGATAAAAATTATAGACCCTTCATTTCTTTGTAAGTGGGCAAACTTAGAAAATCTGCAGGAGGTCAAAACATTATTTTCCCCACTGTATATTAACCTGCGCAGTGCCATGCCATGTACCTCATATTTGAACACAAACCAAAACTTCTGACTTGGCAACAAATGACATCAGGAACTTACATGATCAATGCACATCTTATGGAGGTGAAAAGCACAAGGTGCAGGTAGGAAGGTTTATAATTCCTTTATGGTTACTATGCCTAAGTAAAAAAATGTTTCTCCGATCTGCACTGTGTTAGAGAGCTATACATCTAGGTGTGTGCCGGACACCTAGTCCCCCCGCTGAGCCCTGTGGTTCCTCCCATCACCCTCAAAGGACCTATCAGTGACAGAGTTCAGTGGAAGGAACCACAGTGTGGGGAGACACAGGCATCAGACTATCCCAGAAGTGTCAGATGTGAGGGTCCTACCAGAGACTGTTGCTTTAAACAGAGCAGAGATCAGCGTGGTGGGTGGTGGGACAGGCAAGTCCTGATAGGTGGTGCTTTTTAACATTTTCTACCTTTGCGACCGTCACTTTAGAGTGTAACTCCAACCAAAGAAGAGCTGTCCAGGATCACAATGGGAAAATTGCCACTTCACCCTCTCCTTACCCCTGTCCTGCACCACATTACATAGGGGGGCTCCCCTAAAACTTTTTTGGAGCCTGTCTGAAATTCTATAGTCCAAGGGTCTCCAAACAATGGCTAGCAGGCCACATCCAGCCAACAGCTAGAGTTCGTGGCCTATCCCCAATGTACACAAATGGAGGATTAAGTTCAGCCGATACTATCTTTGGGCTCTGCTTCAACTTCTCCCCAACCCAAACTCTATGGGGGGAAACTTGGATGGGGACCCCGATGTAAGGGGCACTATGATTGGGACTCTCAAGCAAGGTTGGGCTCTAATGGGGACCCTAATGTAAGAGGGGACACTGATGTATGAGGGACTATGATGGGGACCCCAATATAAAGATTTTTTTTCAGCCCACAAATAATGGTAAAATATACAATTTGGCCCTTATACTGAAAAGTTTGTAGACTCTTGCTAATGGGGACCCTGATGCACGGAGGACTATGATGGGGATCCTGATGCACGGAGGACTATGATGGGGATCCTGATGTAAGGTAGTGACTCTAATGGGGACCTTGATGTGTAAAGGACTATGACGTGGACCCTCATGTATGAGGGGCTGTGATGGGGACCCCAATATAAGGATTTTTTTCAGCCCACAAATAATGGTAAAATATACAGATTGGCCCTTATACTGAAAAGTTTGTAGACTCTTGCTAATGGGGACCCTGATGACTAAGGGACTATGATGAGGAGGACCCTGATGTATGAGGGACTATGATGGGGAACCCAATATAAAGATTTTTTTCAGCCCACAAATAATGGTAAAATATACAAATTGGCCCTTAAACTGAAAAGTTTGTAGACTCTTGCTAATGGGGACCCTGATGCATAAGGGACTATGATGAGGACCCTGATGTACGGGAGGGACTCTAATGGAGAGCCTGATGTATGAGGGACTATAATTGGAGAGCCTGATGTAAGGTGGAGACTCTAATGGGGACCTTGATGTTTGAGGAACTATGACGGGGACCCTGATGTATGGGGACTATGATGGAGACCCCAATGTAAAGATTTTAGTCAGCCCACAAATAATGGTAAAATATACAAATTTGCCCTCATAAGGAAAAGTTTGTAGACTCTTGCGAATGATGGCCCTGATGCATGAGGAACTATGATGGGGACCCTGATGTAAGGGAGGGACTTTAACGAGGACCCTGATTTATGAGGAACTTTGATGGGGACCCTGATTTAAAATAGGATCCAATTGGGACCCAATGTAAAGTGTTTTTTCAGCCTTTAAATAATTGTAAAATATACAATGGGGCCCTCATACTGAAAAGTTTGGAGACCTTTACTATAGGTGAGTTCTCAATATATACAGTATATATAATATGGACAATCCAATGATGTACAATGCACCATTGCTGTGTTCTGCAGCCTCTATTGGAGCCTCCATAGGAATATATGAAGAACATGCTCATGTGAGTAATAACAGTAGCTTAGGAGCCCCTCCCACGAGGATCCCAGAGCAGTGAAAAGCTGGAGGTCATTTGAGCCTAACCTTCACCCAACACAGAAAAAAAAAATATGTTTTCTATGTGTAATAATAAGTAAATCCAACAAAAATGCTCTTGAAAGTGAGGCACACATCATACATTTGAAAACATACTATATAGATTTATTTCTGTAGCTTTTTAAACAATATAGATCTGTTTTATATTATATATATATATATATTTCTGTATATTTATGCCAAACTGTGCTAGAAGGATGCAGGAAAAACATGACAATGTATAGAAAATATTTGCTAACATGGCAATGACAAGTATGGCATCTGTGTGTATTATATATATAATTTATAAAGCAAATATCTTAAAAAATATATATATAGATATATATCTATATATATATTTTATCATTTTTCTCCACGTCTCAAATGTCTCAAGTTTAAAATACATGTTTAAAAAAAAGAGATCATACACCCAGCACATCGGATACTATCTAATACCTAACATTCATTAAACATTGATGTATGCTGTCTTTATATACAGTATTCAAAAAAATTCCTACGTATTTCCATAGACATCAAATTAAATGCACAGTTAGTAAAGGCGATCCAAATTCTTTTTTTTTTTTTTTTTTTTGGGAGGTAAGTTGGAGCATCATTTACATCAATCAGCTATCATATGTTTTTTGTTTTTTTTGTTTTTTTTTTCTAAGTGTATTTTCATTTTTCACTAATTAGAAGCACCCACACTATTACCAATAGAGATTTGCACTTTTGAAGTCAAATTAAAGAAAACCACTTTATTTATTCCTATTCGCAAATCGTACCTAAAAATTTAAATTTTTTTTTTTTATACCTTTCTAGTTCTTTTGGAGCAGGCCTTGGGCAGACTGCAAGCTTTTATGAATTATATGGAAGGAGAGGAAGCTCAATCAGTCCCCAATGACAGGGCGACACACCCAGTCTCCCCTCTTTAACATATGATGAAGACCAGTCTCTAGACCAGGGATATGCAATTAGCGGACCTCCAGCTGTTTCAGGACTACAAGTCCCATGAGGCATAGCAAGACTCTGACAGCCACAAGCATGACACCCAAAAGCAGAGGCATGATGGGACTTGTAGTTTTGCAACAGCTGGAGGTCCGCTAATTGCATATCCCTGTTCAAGACCTTTAACCCAGTTGTTAGGACTGGGTTCAAATCTAGTCTGCACTATGCTGGCAGATCTCATTAAAGGATATGTAAAGGTTTGTTTTAAAAAAAAAACAAAAAAACAAAAAAAAAAACAAACATGTCATACCTACCTCCTCTGGGGAAGGGCTGGCCCAGATCCTCCTCTTCTGGGGTCCCCCAGCGGCGCCCCTGGCTCCTCCTCTTCTCGAGTGCCCCATTGGAGAGCCGCTCTCCCTCGGGGCACTCGTGCGGGCGTGCCCCCATGTCCTGCCGCTGTGTCCATTGACACAGACAGCAGGACTCGGCCCCGCCCCCGCCCCCCCTGCATTATTGGATTTGATTGACAGCAGCAGGAGCCAATGGCGCTGGTGTGCTCATCCCCATCGCTGGAAAGACTGGGTGCAGGTAAGTAAAAGGGGGGCTCTGGGGGGGGGGGGGCTGCTGCATCACAGGAGATTTTTCATTTTAATGCATAGAATGCGTTAGGGTGAAAAACCTTGAGGGTTTACAACCTCTTTAAAGCTGGATACACACTATCCAATTTTCTGTAGATTTTCTTTCCTTCAGATTTACCAAAACCATATAATATGAGGTGAAACCTTAGGAGTTTCAATTCGTATGCAATCATGCAGGTCCTTGCACTACATGGCTTTTGGTAAATCTGAAGGAAATCTGACAACAAAAGTTGTATAGTGTGTATGGTGTCTAACAGTTGTAAGTAAATCCGGACAAGACTGTTCAAATCTAGTTTACAATGGGTAATGAGATCTGCCATCACGGACACTGGTCAAATCTAGTTTACAACTGATAATGAGATCTTCCAGTGCGGTACAGAGTTAATTGGGGCAGACAGTGGTCAAAACGAGTTTACTACTGATAATGGGATCTGCCAGCCCAGTGCAGACTGGGTTAATCAGGACAGACTGGTTAAATCTAGTTTACAACGGATAATGAGATCTTCCAGCACAGTGGAGACAGGGTCATTTATGGTAAAAATTAATTCCCCAGCCCCCCTCGGGAGTTTTCAGAAAGAAGCAATTAAAAAAAGGTAAGCAGCAATTTTTAAATATTTTGTTTCTTAAGTCATGCAATGTGAATGAGAACATATAACAAATGTAAAGTCGGTGTTATCTCAGTGGAAATACACTTTAAGGGCCCACGTTGTGTCACGCTAACCTGCGCTGTGTTATCCTACAGGCAATTGCTTAACGGGCCACCAATTGACAAGCACCATTTTTCTGACAATGGCACCCCATAATGCATATAGGTCACCATGGTGTATGGGGGGGGGGGGACCTTGAAAATGAATGGAACTGCAGAGTGCTGATGTAGTAACACACCGCAAATTATGTGAATGGGCCCCAAAGCCCAAATGAGCTTTTAGGGGGGAATTTTTAATATAAATCCTTATAGTAGTAGTGCCTGCTGGGAGATTTCCCCTCCACCTCCTCTCTAAGTAACAACAGCAATAGGAATTCACAGGGCTTTTTTTTCACAAAGAATAGGTGCAGATACCCTGCCCCCTCTTCTGAGTTACCCCTTGTTTCCGCTTCCTACCCACCTCTGAGCAACGTTCCTTGGCTCCTCCCCCTGCCCACCTCTGAGCACCGTTCCTTGGCTCCTCCCCCTGCCCACCTCTGAGCACCGTTCCTAGGTTCCTCCCCCTGCCCACCTCTGAGGACCGTTCCTTGGTTCCTCCCCCTACCCACCTCTGAGCACCGTTCCTTGGTTCCTCCCTCTACCCACCTCTGAGCACCGTTCCTTGGTTCTTCCCCCTACCCACCTCTGAGCACCGTTCCAAGTTCCTCCCCCTGCCCACCTCTGAGCACCGTTCCTTGGTTCCTCCCGCTACCCAACTCTGAGCACCGTTCCTAGGTTCCTCCCCCTGCCCATCTGTGAGGACTGTTCCTTGGTTCCTCCCCCTGCTCACCTCTGAGGACCGTTCCTTGGTTCCTCCCCCTACCCACCTCTGAGGACCGTTCCTTGGTTCCTCCCCCTACCCACCCCCCATTATTGCCCCTTTTTAGAGAATGCAGAACAAAGTATCATTTTGTGGTGTTGCGTAATTTGTATAAAATGTGTTCATTTGAAAAAGAAAAGCAGTAAAATAGATCTCTTGGAGCCAGCAACAATAGATCCTTCCAGCAAAAACAGATCCCCCCCCAGCAACATTAACCCCCCCCCCCCCACAACAAAATATTTGGCCAGCATCAATAGACCCACCCCAGCAACACTAGACCCCCATCAACAATAAATCCCCCCGGCAAAAAAAGACAGCCCTCCCTAGCAACAATAGACCCTCCCTCAACATTAGATCCCCCTCAGCAACAACTGACTCTCCCCTAGCAACATAAGGCCCCCTGGTAACAATATACCTCCTTAGCATCAATAGACCCCCCTAGCAGCAATAGATTCCTCTAGCAACAATAAACGCCCCCCCTGCCCACAACAATGTTTTTTCCCAACAACACTAGACCCCCCCTAGAAACAATAGACCCCCCTCCCCCAGCAACAATTGAACCCCTGCAACAAACCCCCTCCTAGTAAAAATAGACCCCCCCCAGCAACAATAGACTCCTCCCTCAACATTAGATCCCTCTCAGCAACAACTGACCCCCAACCCCTAGCAACATAAGACCCTCCAGCAACAATATAACTCCTTAGCATCAACAGATCCCCCTAGCAACAATAACCCCCCCACAACAAAGTTTTTTCCCAACAACACTAGACCTCCCTAGAAACAATAGCCCCCCCCCCAGCAACAATTGAACCCCTGCAACAAAACCCCCTAGTAAAAACAGATCCCCCAGCAACAATAGACTCCTCCCTCAACATTAGATCCCTCTCAGCAAAAACTGACCCCCCCTAGCAACAATAGACCTCCTTAGCAACAATAGATCCCCCCCCCCCCCAACGACAATAGATCCCCCAGCAGCCAGCAACACTAGACCCTCCAGTACGCCCCACCACCCCTTGCCATTACATACATTTAGTGCTGGAGATGCTGGGACTGCGTTCCCACTGAAAAAAAAGCCCTGGGAATTCATGTTGCCTGATGACCATGGGGACCGAGGCTGGAAGTGAGGAGAAATCCCATATGAGGGACACCAAAGGTAGAAGATCCACTTTAAGTTGACACCTTTGCTGTAATAATGACAGGAAGGAGTAGGACACAATGGTCACACGGAGACCTTGATGGTTGCTGGTTCTCTTCTACAGGACAACTAAACAGTCACTGACAGGCGAAAGGCACTGCAGAGATTGTCTGTCTCCGTACTGACCTTATTCACTAGTTCATATCATTTCACACAACGACTTGACTCCGGAAGCAATTTTTGGTGGCATCAATATGCAACTGAACACTAGTGGTGGTTGAAGCACGTTTCTACCGCTTGTCAGCCCACCCTTATCAAATGCAACTTTGGGCCACAAACAGCTCCTTTATAGCTTGAAGTATGCCAAGCGAAAACTGTCTAAGAGTCTGATCCCCTTCATTTGTAGATATTTCCTCTCCCTTCCTGTTGTGTGTGTAGGATAAAAGGTGAAGGAAAATCTCCCTAATGGAACACAGACAGCAAAAATTGATGGGTTAAATAAAAGGTGAGGGCCAGGGACAGTCAAGCTGGGGCAGGAAGTTGGCTAGATCAGCCTTTCTTAACCAGGGTTTCCTCCAGAGGTTGCTAGGGGTTCCTTAAGCAGTAATAGATAAATCTCTCTTGCCTGATGGTGTGCCCAGAGTTGGGGCACCAAAACCACTCAGCAGAACCACTAAAATGGGACCAGTGAAGTTAGGCTGAGGGAGAAAACAGCTAGATCAGCCTTTCTTACCCAGGGTTCCTCCGGAGATTGCAAGGGGTTCCTTAAGCAGTAACAGATACATCTCTTGCCAGATGGTGCCTCCATATTTATGGCACCAACACCACTCAGCAGAGTGGGGAGGAAACGGCTAGATCAGCAGTAATAGATAAACCTTTTGGCTGATGGTGCCCCCAGAGTCTTGGCACCAACACCACTCAGCAGAACCACCACAATGGGTCCAGTGGAAGAAAGGGCTAGATCAGCCTTTCTCAACCATGGGTCTTCCAGAGGCTGCTAGGGGATTCTTGAACAGTAATTGATAAACCTTTTTGCCTGATGGTGCCCCCAGAGTTGTGGCGCCAACACCACTCAGCAGACCCACCAAAATGGAACCAGTGGAAGAAAGGGTTAGATCAGCCTTTCTCAACCATGGTTCTTCCAGAGGCTGCTAGGGGATTCTTGAACAGTAATTGATAAACCTTTTTACCTGATGGTGCCCCCAGAGTTGTGGCACCAACTCCACTCAGCAGAACCACCACAATGGGACCAGTGGAGTCAGGACTGGGGAAGAAAGGGCTAGATCAGCCTTTCTCAACCAGGGTTCCTCCACCGGTTGCTAGGGTTTCTTTGAGCAGTCATGGATAAATCTCTTACCTGATGATGCCCCCAGAGTTGGGGCACCAACACCACTCATCAGAACCACCACAATGGGACCAGTGGAGTCTCCTTTCTCAGGTCAATAACCATTGACACCAGTAACCATGTTTACTCCCCATAAGGAGAAGATTTTTCCGACTGACCACCAATGTAAAAGGGCATTCCTTCCACTGTCCTGCAATAGATGGGAGCCCTACACTGACCAACAAAGCAAGGAAGCTCTTTTCTCATTGACCATTGGTGGTCATTGTGTGGCTAATGTACCATAAGCTATAGCTGAAATACTATTTAGGTGTCGGGGAACTCTGCTAAAAACTAATAAAAGAGTTCATCCATGGTATAAAGGTTGAGAAAGACTGGGCTAGATGATGTTGGACATCCTCCAGCCAGGAAATGAGGCTGACTTGCTGCAGCTTCTAATGTACATTGTGCAGTAAAATCAGAGTAAGCTGTTTTAGTACAGGGCTGGAGTCTGTACAACTATGCAAGACTGAAGGGAAAGCTGGAGGTCAGCTCTAAGCTGATGTCAGAATCTTATCACCCTTAGCCTCCATAGTCCTATATACGGAAATGGATGGGCAGTATTCCTAAACACCCTAGCATTTAATGCGTGGCTAATAGTGACCAGCCATCCATGGGAAAAAAAAATATTTGATTACTACTGTTTGCTCCAAGATAAGCCCCAGACCAAGAAACCCTTTCTTGGGTGGCTGCTGGATCATTTCTGCAAGTGTGATGGTCATCAGCCAGGACAACATAGCTGGTCAATAGATAAAAAAAAATAATCTGGCACTATTCCAGCAAACAGTGATTTTTTCACCCACTGCTGAGGATATCACAGCCAGAAGAGATAACCAGGTCCAACCTATTCCACCCAACTCTTGGCTACTGCATGCCTCTAAGGTAAGTGATCCTGTCCAGTTTCAGCAGTCAGTTTTTCCATTGTGCAAAGCAGCAATAAGTCAGCCTGCGGTGAAGGTAAGGAAACCCGCATACAGGAAGCTTGTGCCATGTTACTGGTGGTACTCGGCAAGATAAAAAAGCTCTCATGATAAGCACAAGTATCAGTGGGCACAACGTGTTTTGGCTTTCCGCCTGTAACTGATAATATCTCTGTGACACAAGGTGGTAGAACACTGCTAGGTATAGTGCTGCAGATCTTAGAGACGGTCACTTACCAAAAGAAGAGAGCTCGGTGGACTGTCCACTGCAATAGAGCCAGATGTGTCTAGAACAGTTCCTTAGAAGTCTAGGGTTCTCTTCAAAGCAGGGGTAGGCAACCTCAGCCCTCCAGCTTTGGTGAAACTACAAGACCCTGCAAGACCCTGACAATTACAGGAATGACTCCTAGAGACAGAGGCATGGTGGGATTTGTAGTTTCACCACAGCTGGAGTGCCGAGGTTGCCTACCCCTGCTCTAAAGGTTGCTAGGGGTTCCTTAAAGCTGAATTCCAGGTATGGATATTTTTTCAGAGTTACACTGGACCAATGTTTACAATGAGGATGCTGGAAGCTGGAAATCACTGAGGTAGACACGTCTACTTCACTGCTACTCTAGTGATCTCTACTAGCTCCCAGGTCCCATTTTGAGTGTCTGCCCTGCTGCATCCTGAATACGGGAGGCAGTTTGCTCAGCGCTGGCGCCATTCACAGATTGCTTTGCATTTTCCCAACAAAGCCGGACCAATGTAAATATGTAAAATATCCATACCTGGAATTTAGTTTGGCTATGGCCGATGGACCCCCAATGGGAAAGTGCACAGTTCCAAAGGCAATGACACTTGGCAGAGCCAGCTGCAAAACACCAATAGTAATTGTTTGCTGTCTGTAAAAGGGCATTCTGACCATCACTATAAGGGTTACATTCTTCTCACTGACCACCAATGAAAGAGACATTTTTCTCATTAACCCCCAATTAATTTGGTTTTAGTAAGGACCTGAAAATTATCTATGGGATATAGAAGAATGATGAAAAAGGTTGGTCTAGATCAGCCTCTCTCACCCTTTAATCCCTCAAGAAACCCTTGAAAGAATATTCAGGTCACGGGGGAACCCCTGCTAAAAAATAATTAATCTAGGGGCAATGGGAAGAATTCTCCGTACATTGATGGTCAGCGGGAAGAATGCCCCTTACATTGGTGGTCAGCGGGAAGAATGCTCCTTACATTGGTGATCATTGAGAAGAATGCTCCTTACATTGGTGATCAGTGAGAAGAATGTTCCTTACATTGGTGATCAGTGAGAAGAATGCTCCTTACATTGGTGATCAGTGAGAAGAATGTTCCTTACATTGGTGATCAGTGAGAAGAATGTTCCTTACATTGGTGATCAGTGGGAAGAATGCTCCTTACATTGGTGATCAGTGAGAAGAATGCTCCTTACATTGGTGATCAGTGAGAAGAATGTTCCTTACATTGGTGATCAGTGGGAAGAATGCTCCTTACATTGGTGGTCAGCGGGAAAATGCTCCTTACATTGGTGGTCCGTGGGAGGAATCCCCTTTACATTGGTGCTCAATGGAAAGAACGCTTCTTACATTGGCGGCCAGTGGGAAGAATGTTCCTTACATTGGTGGAGAGTGGGAAGAATGCACTTTACATTGGTGGTCAATGGAAAGAACTCCCCTTACATTGGTGGTCAGTGGGAAAAATGCCCCTTACTTTGAAAGCAAGTGGGAAGAATGCCATTTACATTGGTGGCCAGTGGGAAGAATGCCCCTCACATTGGTGATCAGTGGGGAGAATGCCCTTTACATTGGTGGCCACTGGAAAGAATGTTCCTTACATTGGTGGACAGATAGAAGACTGCCCCCTTACAGCGGTGGTCAGAATGCCACTCTTAGTGGTTGATGAAAGAACACTGGCACCATGGCCTGGCCCTGTTGGTAAGTGGTGTTGGTTCCAGATCTATGCAGGCACCATCAGATAGGAGGTCAACTAACCACGGCTAAAGGAACCCCAAGCAACCTTTGGAGGAATCCTAGTTGAAAAAAGCTGGCCTAGAGTCCATAATTGTTACTGGGTGAGGGTAAAGGGTTTGCTAGTTTCATCAAAGTCCTCTCCATAATTGGCTACATTGGGAAAATCATAAAATGTCCTCAGATTCTTCAAATGGTGGTAACTGTCTTTCCACTAATTTGTATGCTTGCTTAAAAAACAAATTCTGCAATAGATGCCTTCAATGTTTTTACCTCTATAGTTCTTAGCCAGGGAATATGCGTTGGGTGTATACTATGTATTGGTTTTAACGTGTAGTACATTTTGAAAAGGACGACATGAAAGCAATAATAAATACACAAAGCTTGGAAATGAATTTCTGAAACTTGAAGGGCCACTAGCCCTAAACACGAGATGATGGAGCGTTAAAAGTTCTCTTTCAGTTATGAAAAACATAAATGTAAAGCATCCAATCTGGGTCCAGAAGTGAGACGTCCTACTTCATTTCTCAGTCTTAAGTTTGGAAGGAAATTACAGGAGCAAAAGAGGGCGGGGTCTACATAAATGGGGTAGGGCTTCACAGGAACAGATTAGTATTGGGGAGACTAGCAATGGGGGGGGGGGGGATTTTTTTAACTTTTCCAGACTAATGATATTTTTCTCACAGGGACAGAGAGGTCTTCTTGGGTACAATGCATTATTTTATATTAAAAAAAAAGTTAAGATTTTCCTTAACGTGTTCCTACGTGTTAACTCTGGGAGGCGAAGTCGGCCTCTCGATCAGGTGATCACTATAATTGGCTGTCATAGCAATCACATGATTGGAAGCTTCTCCCATTGGCTCCTGATTGCAAACGGTTACCAAGAGCTGTCAGTGACCCTGTCCACGTGGGCCTTCAAGAACGCATTTAGAATCGGCTCGGGCGAAAGCTAATAAATAATAAAAGAAGCTACAATTGGAAGGCATGTAAACAGTTATAAATACTCAAATGATTATAGATACCCCCAAGCTGGAAGATGGTGAAATGCCAAAACACTCTTCAAAGGCTTAGTAACATCTGGAGTAACCATGGTACCTTGTAGCCCAATGACCTATGGTGTCCTCAGTGGGCCGCGTTATGGTGAAATGTAACCGTGAGCAGCGCTTATTGAACAGCTGACAATCTAAACTCGGATAGAAGGAGGTGAAGGGCAGGAATTGGTTATGTCTAATGTTTTGCTATGTCCCCTTTCTTCAGGATAATTTGCCTTTGCCATGGTGCTAATTTGGTCTCATCGTAACCCATTGTCCTCAGCTTTTCCGACTGCTCTTTCTCTCGAGCCGCTTCGTCTTTCTTTGCCTTTTCTTGTTCTTTCCTGAAATACAAAAAAAAAAAGAAGGGCGTTTGTAAAACTGTGATGGATACACAAGTAAAGATGACAAAACACAACTGAGAATTCAATTAAAGAGTAATTCCACTTTTGCTGAGAAGAAAACAAACACCCCCCTCTGGGTACTGGATTTGTTTTTAACTGATATTTGTATAAATTACATTTCTTGGAGAGATTGTCTACCTTAAGAGTCCCACAAGTAATGTTTTTACTTTATCCTCGCCATTTGAGGCAATATTGGTATTGTGCATGTAGTGATTATGATTAGTGTACTATTAGTGATGTGGTGGTAAATCATTGACTAGACCCTTGGCACTACAATAATCCAAACTTAGAACCTTCTTGAACACCTACTGATAAAATTACAAACAGATCTATACTACATGTATATCCAGAACCCTTATTAAATAGACTCTGGGAAAACATTTTCTTGCCAGTTCCCCCCCCCCCCCCCCCCCAATGCAATTTCACTCTCCACCGCAACATCCCCCCAAAAAATGAACAAAAATGCACACACACGTAGACTTAACAAGAAAAAAAAAACTCAGATCATTACACAGGACCCCCTCCCCTATACTACCAGTTTTATTACACAGGAACCCTCCCCCCTACTACCCCTATTATTACAATGAACCCCCCTCCTCCATAGTACTCCCATCATTATGCAGGCCCCCCCACCCCATACTATCCCCATCATTACACAGGACCCCCTCCCCTATACTACCCCTTCAATACACAGGAACCCTCCCCCTACTACCCCTATTATTACAAAGGACACCCTCCCCCATACTACCCCCATCATTACACAGGATCCCCCACCACATACTATCCCCATTATTACACAGGATCCCCCACCACATACTATCCCCATCATTACACAGGATCCCCCACCACATACTAACCCCATCATTACACAGGACCCCCCACCACATACTACTCCCATCATTAAACAGAATCCCCCACCACATACTATCCCCATCATTAAACAGAATCCCCCACCACATACTATCCCCATTATTACACAGGATCCCCCAACACATACTAACCCCATAGTTACACAGGACCCCCCATCACATACTATCCCCATCATTACACAGAATCCCCCACCACATACTATCCCCGTCATTAAACAGAATCCCCCACCACATACTATCCCCATTATTACACAGGATCCCCCAACACATACTAACCCCATAGTTACACAGGACCCCCCATCACATACTATCCCCATCATTACACAGAATCCCCCACCACATACTATCCCCGTCATTAAACAGAATCCCCCACCACATACTATCCCCATTATTTGACAGGATCCCCCATCACATACTATCCCCATCATTACACAGGATCCCCCACCACATACTATCCCCATCATTACACAGGACCCCCCACCACATACTATCCCCATCATTACACAGGACCCTCTCCCCTATCCTACCCCTTCACTACACAGGACCCCTCCCCCCAAATATCAGTATTATTACACAGAAACCCTACCCCCTACTACCCCTATTATTGCAATAGACGTCCATAGTACTACCATCAATACACAGGACCCCCCTCCCAATAGTACCCCCATACTTACATAGGCCTCCAACAGCCCCCCCTTCTCTATTATTAAACAGGACCCCTCCCCCAAACTACCCCATCATTACACAGGACCGCCCTCCTCCATAGTACTCCCATCATTACACAGGACCCCTCCCCTATACTACCCCTTCACTACACAGGAACCCTCCCCAACTATCCCTATTATTACAAAGGACCCCCTCCCCCATACTACCCCCATCATTACACAGGACCCCCCTCCTCCATAGTACTCCCATCATTACACAGGACCCCCTTCCTCCACAATACCCCCATAATTACATAGGCTTAATCCCCATACCACCCCCATCATTACGCAGACCCTCCCTTCTCCATCATTACACAGGACCCCTCCCCCATATTACCCCCATCATTACGCAGGCCCCCATACTACCCCCATCATTACACAGGACCCCCCCCCACTTCTCCATCATTACACAGGACACCTCCCCCATACTACTCCCATCATTACACAGGACCCCTCCCCTATACCACCCCTTCACTACACAGATCGCCGCCATTACTGGTAAAAAAATTAAAATGCCATAAATCAATAACCTATTTTGTAGGCGCTATAACTTTTGCGCAAACCAATCAATATACGCTTATTGTGATTTTTTTTTTAACCAAAAATATGTAGAAGAATACATATTGGCCTAAACTGAGGGGAAAAAAAAAATATATATATATATATATATTTTTTTTTTAAATTGGGATATTTATTATAGCAAAAAGTAAAAAATATTGTGTTTTTTTTCAAAATTGACGCTCTTTTTTTGTTTATAGCGCAAAAAATAAAAACCGCCAAGGTGATCAAATACCACCAAAAGAAAGCTCTATTTGTGCGAAAGAAAATGATACAAATTTCATTTGGGTACAGTGTTACATGACCGCGCAATTGTCATTCAAAATCTTACCGCGCTGAAAGCTGAAAATTGGCCTGGGCAGGAAGGGGGTGAAAATGCCCGGTATTGAAGTGGTTAAACAGGACCCCCTCCCCCATACTACCCCTATTATTACACAGGACCCCTTCCCCTCCCTCCACAGACCCCCTTTACCCCCTCCCCCCTCCCGTTGTCTCACTATGATAGTGTCCAGAGGATGTCAGGCAAACGCCAGGCACACCCCGCCGAACCCTCCAGCCAAGAAGTTCTTCAGAGGGCCGATGGTCTGTGACTTGTTGGACATAATGAGGGAGAGGGGTTGGTGTGACTGTGCCCGGGACTGACAGGCGCTCTCCCTAGACAAGGTTTACCTTACTGAGGTGGCCGATCATCACACAGGTTGCAGACATAACACCCAACCAGCCACCAGTGCCCCCAACATTCAATTCCGCCCTCATCTCCTAAATGATAGCCAAATCCAATTATCAACTATTTGTGGGCAGCATGGGGGGCAGCTCAGCTGCTTTGGGCCCCACAACCATGGCTGGGCCTTTTTGCCTCGTGTTAAAGACGGCCATGTGTATATCTTTGACTCTATTTCATCACACCTTCGACTCCCAGTGCCTGAAAACATATTGGACCAAATAAATCAGGACCTCCAGATTCATTCCAGCCAGTGGATTAGCACTCACCGTTTATGTTCTCTGTTGCACGCAACGTTGAAGGAAAGAGAAAAAAAAAGAATAGTTAAATACTGTAGAGATTGGCAAGCAAAAAAAATTTCTCAGTGTGAAATTCCATTGTAATCACTTCTTACTTCTCGTCCTCCAGCTTCTTCCTCAGGATCTCTCTCCGCCATGCCGGCATGGTCGACAACCGTGCCGCCTCCTCCTGCTCCTATGCAAGAGGAACATCTCATAAATACACAGCAATACCATCACATTCCATTCAAAGTATATTTAGACTTTCTCATCCAGTTGGATAAATATGTGTCACTTCTAGGAGAGGTCCTTCTTATTTTAGGACCAGCGCCAGCTGATGGAGAAAAAAAATAAATGCGCCATCTATTACGAGTGTCACCTGACCCAATCGGTTTATTGTGTCTCTACATCTTACAACTGCTGGAAGTAGGGTCATGCCTATGATCCATCACACAGACCTGTTTTCTTGTCACCAACATGGCAGCATAAATGTAGTAGTATGCGGATATAGATAGGCGCCAGGCAAGGAAAATTACAGGAAGTATTTGATACATTTTCTCTAGCCACCAACATGGCAGCATACACACACCACATATATGCTGCCATGGACTGCAGTCAGCAAAGGAAAATTATGGCAAGCGTTTGATACAAATCTCTATTTTCCTTGTTCCAACATGGCAGCATACCACAACATGTATACTGCCATGGATTGGCCTCAGGAAAATTTGGGGAAGTACAGTATTTAAAACAAATTTCCATTTTCCTTGATACAACATGTCAGGATACTACAACATGTACTGTATACTGCCATGGATTGGCCTTGGGAAAATTTTGGTAAGTACAGTATTTGAGACATAAAAAATATATAATAAATAGTGCTGCGCTAATCCGAGACGCCCCTATTAGGGGACTTTAAAGTGATGGTGAAATAACCAAAAAGTGGTAAAATTGACATAAAAGTGTTAACAATCCTCACCCACATCAAAGTGAATTGAAAATTCTAAAACCAGTAGGTACAAGTCCCTGTGTGAAAGGTCAATCACCTTAAATATAGCATAAAATAAATAATCTATTCATAACTAAAATCATGTGCAAACATCAGTGGTGTCATCTCGCGAAGCGGAACTCAGTTAATCAAATGAAGTAGTAAATCAAGATTAGCACATAAAGTGACAAGTGCAATGTGAACAAACAAAAAACAAAATAAATTTGGAATACAAAATGTAAGCTAGTGCAATGTACGCAGGTGGTTATAATACTAGAGCAGGCAATGGTGCTAAAAACTGTGACTTAAAAGGTTTGGCATGAGCCAGAAGTGACAGTGAACAGGGTCCTTATTTGTTTAGAATAACAGTGATAGCGTCTTGACATGCAATGGTCGCTCCGTGGTGGATGGCTTAAATAACCCGGTGCTCAGCTTCGTGCACACACACTCCTGTGATAGATGGCCCCTTACCTTAAGGAAATAGGGCAAACACATATAGCCAGGGGTCTTTGCATAGGGTCCTCCTTGGAGCAGTGGAGCAGGCGTGTATGACCAAGGATCTTTATTAGGGGGGTCCTCCTAGGGTGTAGAGCCCTATCCTCACAGTCCCAATTCCAGGGGGTGGTTCCCTCGGTAGATAGGGGGGATAAAAAACACGGGGAGCCCCAATAGTGTAATATTGCTAAAACAAATAGCTTTATTGAGGTAAAACAGGGTACTCACATAAAAAACAGCAATGGTATTCCTATCTCCGACGAGCGGCGAGCTCGTATTACTGACACAGCGTGTAGAGCCTGTCCCGTCCTTACGCGTGACGTCACACCGCACGTGACTTCATCAGAGGATCATCCTCTGATGAAGTCACGTGCGGTGTGACGTCACGCGTAAGGACGGGACAGGCTCTACACGCTGTGTCAGTAATACGAGCTCGCCGCTCGTCGGAGATAGGAATACCATTGCTGTTTTTTATGTGAGTACCCTGTTTTACCTCAATAAAGCTATTTGTTTTAGCAATATTACACTATTGGGGCTCCCCGTGTTTTTTATCCCCCCTATCTACCGAGGGAACCACCCCCTGGAATTGGGACTGTGAGGATAGGGCTCTACACCCTAGGAGGACCCCCCTAATAAAGATCCTTGGTCATACACGCCTGCTCCACTGCTCCAAGGAGGACCCTATGCAAAGACCCCTGGCTATATGTGTTTGCCCTATTGCCTTAAGGTAAGGGGCCATCTATCACAGGAGTGTGTGTGCACGAAGCTGAGCACCGGGTTATTTAAGCCATCCACCACGGAGCGACCATTGCATGTCAAGACGCTATCACTGTTATTCTAAACAAATAAGGACCCTGTTCACTGTCACTTCTGGCTCATGCCAAACCTTTTAAGTCACAGTTTTTAGCACCATTGCCTGCTCTAGTATTATAACCACCTGCGTACATTGCACTAGCTTACATTTTGTATTCCAAATTTATTTTGTTTTTTGTTTGTTCACATTGCACTTGTCACTTTATGTGCTAATCTTGATTTACTACTTCATTTGATTAACTGAGTTCCGCTTCGCGAGATGACACCACTGATGTTTGCACATGATTTTAGTTATGAATAGATTATTTATTTTATGCTATATTTATGGTGATTGACCTTTCACACAGGGACTTGTACCTACTGGTTTTAGAATTTTCAATTCACTTTGATGTGTGTGAGGATTGTTAACACTTTTATGTCAATTTTACCACTTTTTGGTTATTTCACCATCACTTTAAAGTCCCCTAATAGGGGCGTCTCGGATTAGCGCAGCACTATTTATTATATATTTTTTATGTCCTTTTAAGGTTTGGTTTGCACCTTTTTCAGTGCATGCAGCTTATCCATAGCATTAATTTAGATTTTGGCCGTGTTAGCGCGGGAATAATTCCTTTAGTTTTAATTTGAGACATAGTTAACATAGTAGGTGAGGTTGAAAAAAAAGACACAAGTCCAACCTATGTGTGTGATTATATATCAGTATTACATTGTATATCCCTGTATGTTGCGGTCATTCAGGTGCTTATCTAATAGTTTCTTGAAACTATCGATGCCCCCTGCTGAGACCACCGCCTGTGGAAGGGAATTCCACATCCTTGCCGCTCTTACAGTAAAGAACCCTCTACGTAGTTTAAGGTTAAACCTCTTTTCTTCTAATTTTAATGAGTGGCCACGAGTCTTATTAAACTTCCTTCTGCAAAAAAGTTTTCTCCCTATTGTGGGGTCACCAGTACGGTATTTGTAAATTGAAATCATATCCCCTCTCAAGCGTCTCTTCTCCAGAGAGAATAAGTTCAGTGCTCGCAACCTTTCCTCATAACTAAGATCCTCCAGACCCTTTATTAGCTTTGTTGCCCTTCTTAGTACTCGCTCCATTTCCATTACATCCTTTTTGAGGACTGGTGTCCAGAACTGGACAGCATACTCCAGGTGCGGCCGGACCAGAGTCTTGTAGAGAGGGAGAATTATTGTTTTACTCGCTCCATTTCCAGTACATATACAATTTTTCCATTTTCCTGGCGCCAACATGGTAGCATACTACAACATGTGCTGTATACTGCCATGGATTGGCCTCAGGAATATTTTGGTAAGAACAGTATTTGATACAATTTTTTCCATTTGCCTTGCTCCAACATGGCAGCATACTACAACATGTAGCAACATTTTGGGAAGTATAGTATTTGATTCAATTTTCCAATGTTCTGGTGCCAACATGGTAGCATACTACAACACGTACACTTCCATTGATTGGAGTCATTAAGAAAATGGAGAAAATTAAGGTAAGAATTTGAGACTATTTTCCAATTTCTGGGCAGCAAAATGGCAGCATACTACCCCAGGTATGTTGCCATGGACTGGCCTCAGGAAAGCGAAAATGATGGTAAAAAATTGATACAAATGACACACTCTAGGGATGACCAGTTTTTCTTGGAGTGTGGCATCTCATTCTCTTTCCATTAAGTGTGTACACTGAACCACGATGGGCTCTCTTAGCGCTGACACCCAATGTGAATCAATGTGAATCAATGGAATATCACAGCTCACAGTTTGGTTTATGAACAAAGAGGGTGGGCTTTAACACCCACATAGAATGCTGAGGTTTGATCAGGTAACTGTGGTTAACCTTTTTCTTACCAGAAAATGCTCCTACTGGGTGGGCTCAACACCCTCCAAAAAAGACCTACTCTACACTGTGCTGTATGTATGGGCAACCTGTCCCCAGAATTTACTTCTCCATGACAGAGCAGATTGTAAAGCAGGGTTTCTCTCAGTTACGGTTCCATGTTCCTCCAGAGGTTGCTAGGGGTTCTAGGGCTGCCAGGGCTTGAGCAGTTTCTGCCTCTCAGATAAGTTCCCACTGACGATTGATCTTTTTAGCTATCTGTAAGGGGGTAATTCCTCCCAATGACCACAAGTGTAAGGAGCATTCTTCCCACTTCCCATGAGTTGTAGAAATAGTCATTTTTAGCAGGGGTTCCCTGAGACCGGAAAGTTATTTCAAGGGTTCCTCTGTGCTGAGAAGGTTGAGACAGGCTGTTGTAAAGACAAAAGCTGAAGGCTGCAGGCCATTGCTGCTGGAAATTGGATCAATGTTCAGGTGAGCTCATCATATTGGCAAATATTCACACTTTGTAGAGATCAATGAAAATGTATAATTCTTGATAGGTTCACTGTTATACCCTAAAAATTTAAACAAATTATTTGGCAACAGGAATGCCCCGTACACACGATCGGACTTTCCGACAACAAAACCGTGGATTTTTGTTCGAAGGTTGTTGGCTCCAACTTGTCTTGCATACACACGGTCACACAAATGTTGACCAGCAATTACAATCATAGCGACGTACAAGGCGTATGTGATATCTCCATTACGAACACTAATTTTACAAGACCGAGCGCTTCAGGCTCGTTCTTGATTCCGAGCATGCATGGACTTTTGTCCGATGGACTTGTGTACGCAAGATCGGAAAGTCCGACAACAAACATTTGTTGGTGGAAAATTTGAGAACCTGCTAGCCAACATTTGTTGGCGGAAAGTCCGCCAACAAATGTCCGATGTAGCGTACACATGGTTGGACTTTCCGCCAACAGGCTCACATCCAACATTTCCCGTTGGAAAATCTGATCGCGTGTATGCAGCATTACTTTCCAGAAAAACAAATAAATTACTCTTTTTATATTGAAAAAACAAGAAACAAATGGCCAATATAATAGTACATAAATCACCAGTGTGAAAATGGTTATCATGAACTGATGGTCCAGATTTTATTCCAGAAAATTTAGAAAAATTTTTGTAACAAAACCAACTTATTATTTAGCATGTAAGTGCTGGTCTGTTTTACAGTTCTGAATCTCAGTGGTGTTGCCTGTAAAAATTCTGTTACAAGAGATCCTGGTAATTTGGCTTTTTCAAATCTCCTTTACTGTTGAATTGGTAAAATTATATTAAAGGAGTTGTAAGAGCAGAAGGTTTTTTATCCTAATGCATTCTATGCATTAAGATAAAAAGCCTTCCGTGTGTAGCAGCCCCCCTAATACTTACCTGAGCCCCATCAAGTGGCGACTGGTGGATACCACCCCCCTGGTCGGTTGGCGGTTGGTCAGGTGGGTCTGTTGCACTTACCTCATCTATGGTGGGCAGCACTTCTCCCAGGCTTCACGACAGCAGTGCAGTCGACTCCCATCGACTGCAGTGTATTGCTGTCTCCCAGGGGCACGCTGGATTATTTGTATCCTGAATATGCAGCGATGGGATTGAATTGAGCCTTCAGCATTGCTGATACTAAATCCAGGATCTAAGTGGTGCATCCCTCTAATGGCTGCTCCCTTAATTAGGAATATTGTTTACATGCCCCTGCTGAGATATTTAGCTATATCTAATATACTTTCTTACTGCTGATTGAACTTTCTCATGCTACCGTGACTTGCATAATTTTGCATTCCAATTTAAGATAGAGAGACATATTCCCTTCTCTGTCTCATCTGTGAACCTTGGCAGTGTCCTGAGGAAGCCTAACGGTGAAACGCGTAGACATACTAGGGCTCTCTGCACAATAATCATAGATGCTATATGTTACAATTGTTATTGTTTTTTAGATATTGTATTTTTCAATAAATGTATATATTTTTTATACTGCTATATCTTCTCCACTGTTCCTTAGCCTAAAAAGTCCGCCTCCCTGGTAATACTCAGTTCTACCTTATTTTGTATCCTCAATGATTTATGGACGTGGCTTATTTTTGGTGCACTTTCCTCTTTTTTTGTGTCTATTATTTATTAATATTAATTTGTTTCGTTCCATTTGTTTAGTTTAGCGGCATTCGTTATTTTGGATAATTCATAACTTCGGATAAATTTGTATTCGTTACGTTTTTTTTCACCTTCCTCTGGATCAACTGTGGGTATAGGATTGGGTATATGGGATTGTATGATATATTTTTATTTTTTTTAATTTTTTTTCTTATGGTTAAACTAGATGGACTTGTGTCTTTTTTTCAATCTGACTAACTATGTAACTATGTTCATAAACAGCCAAATTTGAAAGGAAATTCCAAAACCTATAATCTAATAGTTAGTTATTTTTAGTTAGTTATTATTTTGGCTACCGAACTTTGGAACTTTTGAATTTTCAAACTTACAAATTTGCGAATGTTGGAATTTACGAATACCACATTTAAACGAATGGAAAATAAGGAGTTCAAATTTTTCCGAAGTTATGAATTTCTTCGAAATAGCGAATTTCGATCATAAAGAATGACCCGAAAAAAAATAAAAATGAAAAGAAAAAGGAACAAATTTTTCGGCAGTGCACATGTCTATATACAACCACTTTAATGCAGAGAATTCACTAAAGTAAAAAAAAAAGTTTAGACTTTAGAACTACTTTTAAGTGGAACTCCAGCCAAACCCTTTTCTTATCAAGTGTACAAAAACTGTGCAAGGGTTGGATCCCCTTATATATTACAAATAGATACGACGTTGGTCATCATGGTATTTTATTAACAGTTTAGCACATCTTAAATCATATTATTGAGAAAAACCAAAAACACAAGAATGTTAGTCTTATAGAACTTTATTATGCAGCTAAAACAGTTGAAACTGCACACAGACAGATATACTTGAAGAACAAACGGCATACTCAGCCAGAGAACAGATCTGCATTTCAATGACAGAAGCCTGCTAATGCCTCAATGAATAGAAAACACTGCACAGAAAAAAAAAAGTAATATTGAAGGAAGAAAAAAAAAAATCGACACACAAAAAGAAAATTAAACAGATCCATGCCAAAAAAAAAAAAGATCTCAATCCCACATTTTACATTTATATTGTAATTTTGGATATTTTAAAGAAGAACCCCATAAAGCCAGAATTTTAATTCTTGACCAAATTTTAATTTATTTTTGATAAATTTTAATAATGATTAATGTGACAGACTCACCCAGGACAGAGGCTTTTGGAGGGAACTGAATGCTAGCCTCTTGCCCACTGACTATGGGCCCTGGCATTTGAGGGAGCTACAAGCATTTAGGAAGATATTCTGTTATGTAATGCAAAAGGACATTACTAAGGAGGCCATGATGGTCTCTGCATGCTTGGGACCCATATAGCAGATGTATGTGAAAGGAATGCTGATTAATGAGATCTGGAAAGCCCTGGGTCTCCTGTTGTCTACTAGTGTGGCTTCTAAGAGTATTTCACCCATTGTCGTTTGTGCTAATTAACCCTGCTATTGTATGAAGGAGTTCTGTGTTGATGTGTATGATAATGTGTATTGTACAGTCAGTGAGCTAGGAGACGTGAAGTCTACCCTAAAAGGTCATATCTCTGAGTCACCTAGTCTGGGTAAATGATTAGATAATTAAGTTATGTTAATTAGGTTTCTGGTCACAGTTTTTATTGTTAGCCCGCTGTATATATTTGTGTGTTATCTCAAATAAATCAGTCCATGTTCAGCAACTAAACAAGTATCGTCTTGTTTTGTGCTTGTGAGCGGTTGGAATATCTGATATCTATATTCAGACTGGGAGGAAGTGGTATATGACGAAAGCAGTCAAGCGGAGTGTGGGACGTTTCGTTACAATTAATTTTTGAATTGAAGAAAAAACACATGTGAACATTATTAATTATTGGCTCTTAGTCCAATCAGGGGACACTATGGGAGAGATTTACTAAAAACTGGAGAGTGCAAAATCTGGTGCAGCTGTGCCTTAGGAGCCAATCAGCTTCTAACTTCAGCTTGTTCAGTTAAAGAGGAACTGCGGTCTCCTCACATAATTTGAAATAAAAACAATCTTTGCCATTCTGAAGTTTCCCTCCAACCACTTTGCATATTATTTTATATATACTGTGATTCTGTACATGCCAAATAGGCTGCAGAAATCTCCCTCTACTGAGTCTGGCTGTAGCCATTTGAACTGTGGGCAGCTGAAGCTGCTGCCTGTTCACTTCCTGGATTTACACAGACACACAGAGGCACACCTCCAGCTCTGCAGCTCTCATTGGCCCTCCTATGACTCACCCCCCTCCCTTCCTGGCAAACTCTCAGGAGAGAGAGAGAGAGAGAGCTGTGCATGATGTCATAAGCCTAGGCCAATGACCAGACAAGAAACAGGAAGTGGGCTGTATAAAATATTTACTGGCAGAAAAAAAAAAAATTACTATCCAAAGGTAAAACAACAACAAGGGCAGAAGATTTAATAGATGGAAAGATGAAAAAATGACTGGAGGTCCACTTTAAGCTTTGACGACAAAATCTGGAAGCCGATTGGTTACCATGCACAGATGCACCAGATTTTGCACTCTCCAGTTTTAGTAAATCAACGGCCATCCGTATGGAGTTTGTATGCTCTACTTGTATTTGGGGGGCTCCTCCCACAATTCCAAAATGTTTGGGACTGCTAAAGGACTTCAATTCAAAATGAACATTGCGCTCCTTTGGAGGTCACTGATTGACTGTAAACGGTTCTATGCACTATCTCTGGCAATCAAGTGTCTAAAATAAAATCTTAGCGACTACAGTAGATTATTGATTATCTGAAATTAAAATAGAATAATTTAAGAAAATGTATACAGTAAAGCCTTGGTTTGAGAGTAACTTAGTTTGAGAGCGTTTTGCAAGACAAGCAAAATTTTTGATTGATATACAAGCGATGTCTTGATATACAAGTAGCGTCAGGTCACAACCGAGTATAAAAGAGAAAAGCGCTTCTAAGTGTAGCAATATGGTTCCATTTAATGAAGATACAACATTTGGCAACATATTGCTACACTTTGATATACAAGTGCTTTGGATTACAAGCATGTTTCCAGGAACGAATTATGCTCGCAATCCAAGGCTTTACTGTATTCCATTTCAGTTTTTCCCCTTTTTAAAAGATATATTTTTAAAAAAACGAAGGCGGGGAAAATCCCCCCCCCCCCCAATTATTTATTTATTTATTTATTTTTCTCTCTTTTTAATTTTTTTTATTCCCTTAACTTTGAGTTCTTTTTCTTGAAGTTATATTATCTTAAGTTAAGATAAGTTACGCTCTGTATGTGTAATATTTATGATTTTTTTTGTCCATAATTAATAATTTTATATTTCAATGACTGTAATTCTTCCTTTCTATTTGAAATATTAATAAAAACTATTGAAACAAAAAAAAATGAAGGCAGAAATGTTCTACTGTCATAAAAAAATAAGCAGAATAATTTGAATTGGTTTCCAAAACCAAACAAACATATTTAGTGTTTAGAAGCCAAGGACACGTCATTTTATCATGTGTTTAACTGGCTCCTCAGTTTGGATTTGTCAATCAGTAGTTAAAAACTGGTAATCAATCGTTACTTTTTATCTCCTTTCTCTTGTTCCTCTCCTTTAACCCATTTAGACATCCAATGCAAATGTCTGGCCTGATAGCTTTTGGGGGCACCCATGCATGAGCTAACCAACTGCTGTTACCTATTTTTCCCCATAAATAATAATTAAAAAAAAATAAAAATAACTAAAAATAAAATTGTGGATCAACATGGTAACGTTCCAGATTTAGGAGATTGGTTGGTGGCATCAAAAACTGACACCTCCAACAGTTTACCTCCAACAGTTTTAAAACTGCAGAAAAGCAATAATGGCAAAACACATACAACCTTTAAAAAATAAAAAAATTAATTAAAAAAATGGTCCTTACCGGTCCCAATTAAAATATTTAAATTTTAACCTAGAGTATTTTAAAGAAAATGGCAAACATACAACTTTCCTACTGACCCCTATTTAAAAAAAAAATTACCAAATCTTGACTTGGTAAAATGAAGTAGAATTCAGGAAACAATAAATATTCAGCCACAGATGTTAAACACTGTTGCCCAAACTCTTTATCAGTTTTGTTTTTCTGGATTCTAGGAAATATTTAAGCTTACTTTTTTTATTATATACAGGTAGGTTCTATGAATTGCCATGTTTAAAATATTTAAGAACCAATATTAAATAATATTAAAAAATTAAGAAAAAAAAAAAAAACACCTTTTTATCAAGAATTTTTAAGTTGTATACATCTGTTTCCAATGTCTAATTTTGAGTAGTATAACAGTTAGGAAAAATAGTTACCCAATTTTTCAATTTTAACTGAATTAGAGTATTTCAAAGGAAATGGCAAACATACAACCATAAAAAAAAATCCTTCCTACTGTCCTCTAAAAAAAACTAACCAAATCGTGACTTGGTAGAATTCAGGAACCCATAAATAATGGGCCAAAGAGGTTAAGCACCGTTGCCTGTACTCCTTTATAATTTTTTTGCAATGTATGCCTTCTAGGAATTGTTTAAGCTTATTTTTTATTATATAAGTTCCATGAAGACTCGTGTTTGAAAGGTTTTCTAGTGGTGCACCGTAATGAAAATGCCAGTGCAGAAACCAAAAAATTCAGGATGCACTTGGCCGAAACCGAAATTGACGGTTTTAAAAGAATATATACATTTTTTTATGAATAATTGTATTATATTTTAATTTTTAATTACGGTAATATCATGATGTTAAATAAATATGCATTTACTGTCAGCCATTATCGGCACCTTTTGAAGCAGTGTTAAAAATCCTGTTTACTGCATTTTTTGGTGCATATTTTGGTCAGTTAAAAAAAAAAAAAAAACGCACCTCCCTATTGAAATGCACTGAAAACGCAGCAAGAACGCATCAAAAATGCACCCGTGTTGCATTTCTGACGCATTTTTTGAGTCACTTGACCTATGAAAAACACACCATAAGCACAAGTGTTTTCGACAACCAGTATCAACATCTTTTTTTTTTTTTTCCGGCACAAAGCTGAAAACACTATTTTTGCCGATAATTTTCGGCGGCCAAAATTTCGGTGCATTACTATTAAGGACCAACATTAAATAATATACTACAAAAGTTTAGAAAAAAAAACAAACACTTTTTAACAAGATGATTCAAGCCCCCAAAATAGTCACTCATTTTTCAATTTTAACCTAATTAAGGAAATTGCAAACATACAACCATATAAAAAAAAAAAAAAAAAAAAAAAGAAAGAATCCTTCCTACTGTCCCCTATAAAAATAAAAACTGATCAAAATCATAACTTGGTAAAATAAGGTAGAATTCAGGAACCGATAAATAATGGGCCAAAGATGTTAAGCACTGTTGCCGGTACTCTTTATACTTTTTTTTTTTTTTGCAATATCTGGCTTGCAGCAATTGTTTAAGCTTATTTTTTATTATATAGGCTCTATGAATATTCGTGTTTAAAAGATTTATGTCTAAGAACCAACATTTAAATAATATACTACATAAAATTAAGAAGAAAAAAAAAACACTTTTTTTTAACAAGATGTTAAGCACTGTTGCCTGTACTCTTTATACAATTTTTTTTTTTTTGCATTATCTGGCTTCCAAGCCCCAAACATCACTTTTTAGTGTCTAATTTTGAGGCTAAAAAAAAATTACAAATAATAACAGTTAAAGAAAATCGTTACCCATTTTTCAATTGTAACTTAGAGTATTTGACAGGAAATGGCAAATACACAGCCATAAAATTAAAAAAAATCCATACTGCAGTGCTGTTCCCCAATAAAAAGAAATGAAGCAACACATGACTTGGTAAAATTAGAATTTAGGAACTCATAAAGAATGGGCCAAAGATGTGAAGCACTGTTGCCCATAGTCGTTATCTTTTTTTTTTTTTTTTTGCCCATCTGGCTTCTACGAACTGTCTAAGCCTACTTTTTATTATACAGATTCTATGAATACTCATGTTTAAAAGATTTATGTTTAAGAAGCAACTAGTATAAAAGTTTAGGGAAAAAAAAGAAAGTTTTTTTTTTAATCAAGATATTTCAGGCCCCGCACATCAGTTTCTAGCATCTAATTTTGTGTTGAAATTAATAATAGAAACTATACCAGAGAAAAATTGTTACCCACTTTTTCAATTTTAACCTCATTAGAGTATTTCAAATGAAAGAAAATAATATATATCTTAAAAAAGTTTTGCGACAACTTTTTTTTTTTTTTTTTAGGTTTCTAGAGATGCAAGCTAAATGAATAAACCTTTTAATAAAGGACACAATTCTTCTGAGGCTACTGCTGGTTTAGAACAAAAGTGTCATGTCAGCATGTTACCATTACGCTTTTTAAACTGTTGGTTTTAATGATGGGAGTAATGTACACTGCTCAAAAATATGGAAGGAACACTTTGAAAACACATCAGATCTCAATGGGGAAAAATCTCATGCTGGATATCTATACTGGTGTGGACTGGGTAATGTGTTGGGATCTATACTGGTATGTACTGGGTAATGTGTTAGGATCTATACTGGTATGGACTGGGTAATGTGTTAGGATCTATACTAGTATAGTCTGGGTAATGTGTTAGGATCTATACTGGTATGGACTGGGTAATGTGTTAGGATCTATACTGGTATGGACTGGGTAATGTGTTAGGATCTATACTGGTATGGACTGGGTAATGTGTTAGGATCTATACTAGTATAGTCTGGGTAATGTGTTAGGATCTATACTGGTATGGACTGGGTAATGTGTTAGGATCTATACTGGTATGGACTGGGTAATGTGTTGGGATCTATACTGGTATGTACTGGGTAATGTGTTAGGATCTATACTGGTATGGACTGGGTAATGTGTTAGGATCTATACTGGTATGGACTGGGTAATGTGTTAGGATCTATACTAGTATAGTCTGGGTAATGTGTTAGGATCTATACTGGTATGGACTGGGTAATGTGTTAGGATCTATACTGGTATGGACTGGGTAATGTGTTAGGATCTATACTGGTATGGACTGGGTAATGTGTTAGGATCTATACTGGTATGGACTGGGTAATGTGTTAGGATCTATACTGGTATGGACTGGGTAATGTGTTAGGATCTATACTGGTATGGACTGGGTAAGGTGTTAGGATCTATACTGGTATGGACTGGGTAATGTGTTAGGATCTATACTGGTATGGACTGGGTAAGGTGTTAGGATCTATACTGGTATGGACTGGGTAAGGTGTTAGGATCTATACTGGTATAGACTGGTTAATGTGTTAAGATCTATACCGGTATGGACTGGGTAATGTGTTAAGATCTATATTGGTATGGACTGGGTAAGGTGTTAGGATCTATACTGGTATGGACTGGGTAATGTGTTAGGATCTATATTGGTATGGACTGGGTAAGGTGTTAGGATTTATACTGGTATGGACTGGGTAATGTGTTAGGATCTATACTGGTGTGGACTGGGTAATGTGTTGGGTTCTATACTGGTATGGACTGGGTAATGTGTTAGGATCTATACTGGTATGGACTGGGTAATGTGTTAGGATCTATACTGGTATGGACTGGGTAAGGTGTTAGGATCTATACTGGTATGGACTGGGTAATGTGTTAGGATCTATACTGGTATGGACTGGGTAATGTGTTAGGAAGGAAGGGATGCCACATCATTTGATGGAAATGAAAATTATCAACCTACAGAGGGCTGAATTGAACCAGTTCCTGACCGGCTCACGCAGATTTACTGCGGCAGAATGGCTCCCCTGGGCGAAATCCCATATGGGTACGTCCTTCCCTTTTTCGGCCACCAGATCGCCGCCTGCCACGCGCGCCAACGAATTCCTGTGCTGTCAGGGGAGAGGAAACATATAGTTTGTTCCTAGTAATTAGGAACAATGATATGTCTCCCCCCTAGTCAGTCACATCCCCATACAGTTAGAACACACTGAGGGAACACACATTTAACCCCTTGATCGCCCCCTAGTGTTAACCCCTTCAATACCAGTGACATTTATACAGTAATCAGTGCATTTTTATAGCACCGATCGCTGTATAGATGTCAATGGTCCCAAAAAAATGTGTCAAAAGTGTCCGATCCATCCGTCGCAATGTCGCAGTACCGCTAAAAATCGCACATCGCCGCCATTACTAGTAAAAAAAAATGCCATAAATCTTTCCCATAGTTTGTAGAAACTATAACTTTTGCACAAACCAATCAATATACACTTATTTTTACCAAAAATATGTAGAAGAATATATATCAGCCTAAACTGATGAAGAAATTTTTTTTTTTTTAAATTGGGGATATTTATTATAGCAAAAACTAAAAAAATATTGTTTTTTTCTCCAAATTGTTGGTCTTTTTTTGTTTATAGCGCAAAAGATAAAAACCGCAGAGGTGATCAAATACCACCAAAAGAAAGCTCGATTTGTGGGAAAAAAAGGACGCAAATTTTGTTTGGGTACAACGTCGCACGACCACGCAATTGTCAGTTAAAGCGACGCAGTGCCAAAACAACGTCGGGGCCTGCTCCTAATGAGACCACGGATGGTGTCCTGGGGTATTTCCCCCCAGATCTGGACCAGGGCATCACTGAGCTCCTGAACAGACTGAGGTGCAACCTGGCGGTGTTGGATGGACCGAAACATAATGTCCCAGAGGTGTTGTATTGGATTTAGGTCAGGTGAGCGTGGAGGCCATTGAATGGTATTAATTCTTTCATCCTCCAGGAACTGGCTGCATACTCTCGCCACATGAGGCCGGCATTGTCGTGTACCAGGAGGAACGCAGGACCCATTGTACCAGGGTAGGGTCTGACAATGGATCCAAGCATTTCATCCCGATACCCAATGGCAGTCAGGGTGCCATTGTCTAGCCTGTAGAGGTCTTTGTCCCTCCATGGATATGCCTCCCCAGACCATCACTGACCCACCAACAAACCGGTCATGCTGAACGATGTTACAGGCAGCATAACGTTCTCAGCGGCTTCTCCAGACCCTTTCACATCTGTCACCCTGAGCTCAGGGTGAACCTGCTCTCATCTGTGAAAGGCACAGGGCGCCAGTGGCAGACCTGCCAATTTTGGTGTTCAATGGTAAATACCAATCGAGCTCCACAGTGCCGAGCAGTGAATACAGGGCCCACCAGAGGACGTCGAGCCCTCAGGCCACCCTTCTGATTGTTTGGTCACAGACATTCACACCAGTGGCCTGCTGGAGGTAATTTTGTAGGGCTCTGGCAGAGCTCATCCTGTTCCTCCTTGCACAAAGGAGCAGATACCGGTCTTGCTGATGGGTTAAGGACCTTCTACGGCCCTGTCCAGCTCTCCTAGAGTAACTGCCTGTCTCCTGGAATCTCCTCCATGCTCCTGAGACTATGCTGGGAGATACAGCCAACCTTCTGGCGATGGCAACATATTGATGTGCCATCCTGGAGGAGTTGGACTGCCTGTGCAACATCTATAGGGTCCAGGTATCGCCTCATGCTACCAGTAGTGGCACTGACCCAAGCCAAATGCAAAACTAGTGAAGAACACTCAGAAAAGATGAGCAGGGAAAAAAAATGCCAGTGGCCTCCACCTGTAAATCCATTCCTGTTTTGGAGGTTGTCTCATTGTTGCCCATCTAGTGCACCTGTTGTTCATTTCATTAACACCAAAGAAGCTGAAACTGATTAACAACCCCCTCTGCTACTTACCTGACCAGATCAATATCTCAGGAATTTAATTGAACTGATGCTATACTCTGATTAAAAAGTGTTCCTTTCATTTTTTTTGAGCAGTGTATTATGAGTTCGCTACAATTTTTTGGACAAAAAAAAAATTCCATGCCACACCTTTATAGACCCATTTGAACATTAAAATTGTAGGCGTGGTTACTTTATCCGTGTGTGGGGACTCATTTTAAAATACCGCAAAGAATTAATAAATACAAAAAAATAAGCTATATGCTTATGAAACCATTCTTGATTGATCGCTTGTTCCCACTACCAAACCAATGTGCACCCGCTCTTCTGACAATCGATTTGTACTTTGTGGTTTTACGGCTACACATCAAAAGCAGCTGCTTCGAGTTGCCGTGATTGTCTTGGTAAAATGGAATTTACCATTGGGATTGCTAGGAAGCACAGCAAGTGTGAATAGCAATTATCATATATCAAACAGTTCTGCTTCTTTCTCTTTCCAAAATGAAAAACTGCGATCGATATAACGACATATATCATCGTTAGTAAATTCCCCCAGTTCTGAAATTAGCTGTATAGAGTCCTTTCTAGTTTTCGGGAGGGGCATCAGTTCATCGCTGGGAGGTATATTGTCCTTTTCTTTAGTGTCCATAGTAACCTTGGGCTCATCATTAGAAATTAACTGGGTTACCGTGTCCTCGACCTGGTCAGCGACACCAGCTACATCTCCCTGTATGCTGTCTCCGAAGAACTGTTGCTTGATATCCTCAAAGCCGTCTGTCCAATCTCTTTTTCCAGATTCAATCTCATCCATGATAACCTTGTGGAAGTCGCGAATGATTTCCCAATTGTGGCTGCCAAGCCGGTCGAACATTTCGTAGCACAGAATGTGTCGGAATTTTCTCTCTTCCCGTGACATGGTCATTTCTAGTAATTGAAAGTAACCCAGCATGAAAAGGTCCAACGTCAGGCTGGAATACTCCACAGGGGCGCCATTCACGTGTGGCAGGAAATGCTCTGGCCAGTAAAGCATGTTTGCTCTACTCAACCGACGGATTTGCCTAGTAGGCACCTGGCAGATGATGCTTCTCCAATGGCTAAGCAACTTGCCTACAACTTGCCTTTGCTTCATGAAGTATAAAAGCCGGTCGTCGTCACTTGGCCCTTTGGCTATCTTGACACTGCTGTCATTGCTGTCACTCTTCCTTCTTTCAAAGTCCTGGTCTTCACTAACTGAATCATCAACTGGCTTCTTCTTAGGAGTTTTAACAGACTCAGTGAATGTCCACTTCCTCCAGTGGTCAAGGAAAAGATACACAATCCTTTCTTTTCTCATATCAATATAGTCCTGAACACAGCTAAGTTCCGTCTGCACGGGGAGACTTCTTGTCATGTGATCTGGACTAAATAATGGTTCTCCCAATGCATCAATGATATTGCTCTGGTTACTATTGTCTATTTCTCTTGGAAAACCATCTTCGTCATGGTAGGTAAGCGGAGTATGCGAAAGCGTAATAGGTGGCTCCTCGTGTTGTCTAGATAGGCCATCGTTTAAAATATTGAAGTGGTCGTTGCTTGATATGTAGTCTTCCTCCAAGATGGGTTCCCTTCCGCTATAAGCCATTGTTCCAACGGGTAATGATCTTTTCCTTTTATAAATCCTGCTTGATGCTTCATAAGCACTTTGAGGCTGTGTGTACAGTTCGTAGTTGGCTTTTAGGTTTTTGACCGAAACGCCAAACTGCTTGATCTCCTTCTCAACTTCCTCTCGAGTGGAACTGAAGGACTGAGATCTACCGATGTTCGCACTAGCTTCTTTGGACCCATTAATTGACTTCTCAGAAGCATCTCTGGTCACCAAGTCTTCCAGGTCAACCTCCTTCCCGCCGAGTGTCGCCAGGAGGATGGCCATGCTTTTCAAAAGCGTGGAAATTTTGGAACACCAAGCGGGCAGGTCATCCGCCCTCCCTTGCATCTGTTTCGGGTTGACCGTGAAGTGTTCTTGTGATAGAGCAGCAGACACGGGAAGGAGCTGTTGAAGCTCGTGCTCCAGCTGCTCCAGTTCAGTTTCAACTTTCTGGACTTTATGCATCACTTGCAGGTTCTCAATCTGTTTCTCAATGCGATTGATATCGTCTTCGGTCATCAGTTCCCCGAAGGGTCCCAAAATTGCATTGTGAGCGTGAGAATATCTCCAGCCTTCTGGGTGGTAGTAACTACCAGCCTCACACTAATGTAAAAAAAAAAAAAAAAAGAGGGAAAACATCCCTCAGGATACAGAGCCACAACTGTCCTTTCTCTGCACTCTTTTCAACGTTTACATGTTTTTAGTGGTGTAATGGCATTAACGGGGCAACGCTTGGTGCTCTCACTTGGCTAACCAACCCAGCAAATAACAGCAAAGAACATTACATTACTGGCTGAATATACAGTCCACAAACCCATTAATCAAGCATGCGTTTGATTAGTTTATGTTAAAAGTAACATAATATCAATTAGCATTATGATGGCTAATGATAAAGATGTCACGGTAGAGGATAGATCACTCATTACACCACTAAATGACCATGTACAACATTTAAACCTGCAGTATAGAGTATACACGTGTAGCAGCTACAAATTTGTATACGTTTAGAAACCTATATTAATAGGACTTTACTATGATGCAATAGTGGTGCCAATTGCTGCATCCCCGACCTCCTTCCATCTCTTTATACAAGATACTGCAGTTTAAATGTACCACAAAAGGAGAGAAACACAAACTGCACACCAACACCATGCAATGAGATTATTAAAGGAAATTGCCACTTTCACTAAAAAAAATTGCTGTCTAATTCCTGCATAAGCCAGGTTGCAGTTTACTATTATTAAAATTACTTTAATTTTCCAATCTGAATTCAGTGTGATTTTTTTTTTTTGTAAGAAACTGTAAATTTTGCTTTCTTGCAATGTGGCTGTCAGGGTTCCCCTGGGGTGTCATGCACATGGGATGCGGTTTGACTTGGATCAGCATCATGCTCTGTCATGGCGTGAGCCAGCCACCAACACCATAACAAGAAAATGAAGTTCTAGGGCACGTATGTCAAACACAAGGCCCGCGGGCCGAATCTGGTCCAACAGGCCTTGTCATTTGGCCCTCAAACCCAGTTCGGCAGCCTGAACGTGGCAGAATTCCATCCCGCTACCTCCGACTCTCTCCCTCTGCTCCTACTCCCCGCTGTCACTTGTAAACACATAAGCCTTTGCTTTTAGCAGTTCCCGGGTCTAATAGATCCCTGCACGCATTCACGGTGGGTGTCACTGGCGAGTCACCTACACAGGGAGGTACTAGGGCCAGGCCAGGCAGGAGAGAGAGAAGCTTTGGGAGGGGGGTTTGAGTTGCACATTGTACATAGCGCCCCCCTCGAGATTTTGCATACTTTTAAAGGATGCCGTGACTGAAAAATGTAAAGAAATGCTGCTTTAGATTAATGCTAAATTATGTCAAATGCAAAGAAGATGTAAGCCTTGGATTTTGTAACTTCATAAACAAGTCAGAGATGGGGAGTCCCCAAGTGACAGGTGTTCTTTATTAGGTAGCAAGCAGGGGAAAAAGAGAAGACTTCTAGAACATCCATTGTGTCCTCTGGGTGTGTGGACTGGTAGGGGGGACCTGTGATGTAATTGAGGGACCTGTGATGTGATGGGGGGACCTTTGATGTAATGGGGGGACCTTTGATGTAATGGGGGAACCTGTGATGTGATGGGGGGACCTGTGATGTGATGGGGGACCTCTGATATGATGGGGGGGGGCTGAAGTAATGGAGGGACCTGTGATGTGATCGGTGGACCTGTGATTTGATGGGGGGTCCCCTGATGTGATTGGGGGACCTGTGATGTGATGGGGGGACCTCTGATGTGATGGGGGACCTCTGATATGATAGGGGGGGGCTGAAGTAATGGAGGGACCTGTGATGTGATCGGTGTACCTGTGATTTGATGGGGGGTCCTCTGATGTGATTGGGGGACCTCTGATGTGATTGGGGGACCTGTGATGTGATGGGGGACCTGTGATGTGATGGGGGACCTCTGATGTGATGGGGGGCCTGTGATGTAATGGGGGGCCCTCTGATGTGATGGGGGGACCTCTGATGTGATGGGAGGACCTCTGATGTGATGGGGGGTCCTCTGATGTGATGGGGGGGGGACCTCTGATGTGATGGGAGGACCTCTGATGTGATGGGGGGTCCTCTGATGTGATGGGGGGTCCTCTGATGTGATGGGGGGTCCTCTGATGTGATGGGAGGACCTCTGATGTGATGGGGGGTCCTCTGATGTGATGGGGGGTCCTCTGATGTGATGGGGGACCTCTAATTTGATGGGGGGCCCTCTGATGTGATGGGGGGGACCTGTGATGTCATGTTCATTTCATAAGATATGCATGGTCCCAGGTTTGGGTTCCCAATTGATGGTAAGTACCATTTACATTAAGGGTGCCTCGAGATTTTGCATACTTTTAAAGGATGCCGTGACCAAAAAATGTGAAGAAATGCTGCTTTAGATTAATACTAAATTATGCCAAATGCAAAGAAGATGTAAGCCTTGGATTTTGTAAATTCATAAACAAGTCAGAGATGGGGAGTCCCCAAGTGACAGGTGCTCTTTATTAGGTAGCAGGCAGAGGAAGAAGAGAAGACTTCTAGAACATCCATCCATTGTGTGCTCTGGGTGTGAGGACTGGTAGGGGGGACCTGTGATGTAATTGAGGGACCTGTGATGTGATGGGGGGACCTTTGATGTAATGGGGGGGACCTTTGATGTAATGGGGGAACCTGTGATGTGATGGGGGACCTCTGATGTGATGGGGGTTCCTCTGATAAGATGGGGGGCCTCTGATGTGATGGGGGATCTCTGATGTGATGGGGATTCCTCTGATGTGATGGGGGGGGGGTCCTCTGATGTAATAGGGAGTCCTCTTATATGAAGGGTGGACCTGTGATGTGAAGGGTGGACCTTTGATGTGATGGGGGATCCTCTGATGTGATGGGGAGTCCTCTGAGGTGATTGGGGGAACCTGTGATGTGATGGGGGGACCTGTGATGTGAATGGTGAGCCTGTGATTTGACGGCGGGACCTCTGATGTGATGGAGGACCTGTGATGGGAAGTCCTCTGATGTGATGGAGGACCTGTGATGGGAAGTCCTCTGATGTGATGGGTGGACCTGTGATGGGAAGTCCTCTGATGTGATGGGTGGACCTGTGATGGGAAGTCCTCTGATGTGATGGGTGGACCTGTGATGTGATGGGGGGACTTCTGATATGATGGGGGGGCGCTGATGTAATGGAGGGACCTGTGATGTGATGGGTGGACCAGTGATGTGAAGGATGGATCTGTGATATGATGGGTGGACCTGTGATGTGATGAGGGGGCCTGTGATATGATGGGGGACCTCTGATATGATGGGGGGGGACACTGAAGTAATGGAGGGACCTGTGATGTGATTGGTGGACCTGTGATGTGATTGGTGGACCTGTGATGTGATGGGGGGTCATCTGATGTGATTGGGGGACCTGTGATGTGATGGGGGGTCATCTGATGTGATTGGGGGACCTGTGATGTGATGGGGGGACCTCTGATGTGATGGGGGACCTCTGATATGATGGGGGGGGGGGGCTAAAGTAATGGAGGGACCTGTGATGTGATCGGTGTACCTGTGATTTGATGGGGGTCCTCTGATGTGATTGGGGGACCTGTGATGTGATGGGAGGACCTCTGATGTGATGGGGGACCTCTGATGTGATGGGGGGCCTGTGATGTGATGGGGGGCCCTCTGATGTGATGGGGGGTCCTCTGATGTGATGGGGGGCCATCTGATGTGATGGGGGGGGGGGGACCTGTGATGTCATGTTCATTTCATAAGGTATGCATGGTCCCAGGTTCGGGTTCCCAATTGATGGTAAGTACCATTTACACTAAGGGTGCCTCGAGATTTTGCATACTTTTAAAGGATGCCGTGACCAAAAAATGTGAAGAAATGCTGCTTTAGATTAATACTAAATTATGCCAAATGCAAAGAAGATGTAAGCCTTGGATTTTGTAAATTGATAAACAAGTCAGAGATGGGGAGTCCCCAAGTGACAGGTGCTCTTTATTAGGTAGCTGGCAGAGGAAGAAGAGAAGACTTCTAGAACATCCATCCATTGTGTGCTCTGGGTGTGAGGACTGGTAATGTCCTTCACTATGAGATGAACAAACAGAAGCTGCAGAGTGATTATGGAAATGTCTCCAACTCCTACATCAAAATAGACACAGATTCCTAGAAAAGAAAATGAGCTTCATAATTACTAGTGATGGGGTGAAGCCGGGGACAAGGACGACGCTCTGGAAGATCGCACACACGGGTAGGGCAGAGTGGGGTCACCTACATGGCTTGTGGTGTGTTTGAGGATGTGTGGGGAGAGCCTGAATAATATAACTCAATATATTCCTTAATAACCACAAAGGTTATAAATCCTCATTATGTGCAACAAATACCTTTGCAAATCCAGATATTACCATAGTTAACACTAAGTGATGCCATCACTGTCTCTTTATGCTTCTCTATGCAATACAGGCAGATCATGGCTGGTGGTAGAGGCTGGCAGGGTCCTCTCTCCTTTAGCAAACCAATCCCATTGTGAAATCGTGTTTCTCAAGTTTCCCTTCTCTGGTCACCTCTGAACATTTATGGCTAAACTCAGCGGGTGAAAGGATGGTGAGAGGAATCAGCATACTCAATGCAGTTCCAGAAATGAAGTGAACCCTTCTGTTGTTGGCTGGTCTGTACAGTAGAAAAATCTAGACCTGTAGCAGTGGTCTCCAAAATGCAGCCCCAGGGGCCGGATGTGGTCCTTTGCTTGCCTCTATCCAGCCCTCGGGGCACTGTTTCATCTGTAACTGACACCAATGATGGGGCACTATTCCCCCCCCAATGACACCAATTATGGGGCACTATTCCTCTCACTGACACCAATGATGGGGCACTATTCCTCTCACTGACACCAATGATGGGGCACTATTCCCCCCACTGACACCAATGATGGGCCACTATTCCTCCCACTGATAACAATGATGGGGCACTATTCCTCCCACTGACACTATGAAAGGACACTATTTCCCCCACTGACACCAATGATGGGGCACTATTCCTTCCACTGACACCAATGATGAGGCACTATTCCTTCCAATGACACCAATGATGGGGCACTGTTCCTCCCAGTGATACCAATGATGGGGGACTATTCTTCCCATTCATTTCAATGATGGGTCACTATTAAATCCACTAAAACCAGTTATGGGGCACTATTACTCCCACTAAAAATAGTTATGGGCACAATTCCTCCCACTGATACCAATGATGGGGCACTATCAATCCACTGAAAACAATGATGGGGCACTATTCCTCCCACTGATACCAATGATGGGGCAATATTCCTTCTACTGATACCAACAATGGGGCACAATTTCTCCCACTAAAACCAATGATGGGGCATTGTTTACTTGCACTGGCCACAGGATAGTAAACTGGCTCTTTGTTTAGAAAGTTTGGAGACCTCTGATCTAGACACACAATGGAATCCAATGCACCTCCAAAGCACCTTCTAGAATTTAGCATTCCTATGTCCTAGTCCAGGGGTGTCCAACTTAATTTTATTGCGAGCCACATCAACAGTACGGTTCCCCTTAAAGGGCCGGGGTGCACTACATACAGAGTGCAGGATTCAGGGGTGCGCTATGTATAGAGTGCAGTTCCGGGGGTGCCCTATACACAGGGTGCAGAGTTCGGTGTCTGCCGTTTAGAGTGCAGGGTTTAGGGTTGCGCTACATACAGAGCGCAGGGTTCAGGGGTGCGCTATGTATAGAGTGCAGTTCCGGGGGTGCCCTATGCAGTTCGGTGTCTGCCGTTTAGAGTGCAGGGTTTAGGGTTGCGCTACATACAGAGTGCAGGGTTCAGGGGTGCGCTATGTATAGAGTGCAGTTCCGGGGGTGCCCTATGCAGTTCGGTGTCTGCCGTTTAGAGTGCAGGGTTTAGGGTTGTGCTACATACAGAGTGCAGGGTTCAGGGGTGCGCTATGTATAGAGTGCAGTTCCGGGGGTGCCCTATGCAGTTCGGTGTCTGCCGTTTAGAGTGCAGGGTTTAGGGTTGTGCTACATACAGAGCGCAGGGTTCAGGAGTGCGTCATGTACAGAGTGCGACCACAACTCGTGGCTACAATACTGGGTGCGAAGGCCACATGACGAAGCCTGGCGGGCTGGATTTGATCCTTGTGTTTGAAATATGTGTCCTTCAGGTGTGCCTAGGTCAGCATGATGTCCAAGGACCTTCCTGCTGGTGGTGTCGGTGCTCTGAGACGCTGAGATCTTATCGATAATCACACCAGCGCTATGCTATAGTCATAAAATATGAAAATATCTGGACAATAAAATGTTTTCTGCTGTAGTCAGAGAGGTGTGAAGGAACAAGGATGTCTGTAAACATATAGAGTCATCTCACTGCATGCAAATGTCCTGGATTTGCTTATGTCCTACTTAGTTGGAATTTGCATTGACCTCTCTAATAGTCATCATGGCACACACTGTTCTTCCACAAGACAAAAGAGTTCTCAAAGAAAAGATACTTCATATTGCTAAAGATACTTCATGGCATGGCGGAGGTCGTTCAAAAGTATTTTTAAAAAAGTTTGATTTAGGTGTGAATGGGCCTTCTCAAACGAAAACCACGGTCACTGTTGTTGACCACTGTGGTGGTCCACAGAGGTCTGAGAGGTTTGTTGCAATAGACCAGCTATCAGCCCCCTGGTGTAGCTCAGAGGCCCCTGGAAGGAGGGAGGTGGGAGATCCCATTTTGGTGTAGTTACCCTGTTTCCCCGAAAATAAGACCTAGCGTGATTGTCAGCGATGGCTGCAATATAAGCCCTACCCCCCATATAAGCTCTACCCTGTTTCCCCGAAAATAAGCCCTACCCTGAAAATAAGACCTACAAGGACTTTAACTAGGGTTTATTTGGGGGGTAGGGCTTATATTGCAGCCATCACCGACAATCACGCTAGGTCTTATTTTCGGGGAAACAGGGTAGTTGACTTAAATATGGTGATTAGCTTGGGAGCCGCCGTTCACGGCAGGAAGCTTGGAAAGAACGGCACCGCGGCCGCTCCTTCAGAGCGCAAGCGCTAGTGAAGTCACTGTCTGCATGTAACGTTAATATCTCCTAAACTGTACAGGTTTAAGAGATATTTTCACTACCTATAAGTAAGCCTTATTATAGGCTTACCTATAGGTAAATGTCAGCTGTAAAGTGGACCTCCCTCTTTAAGACTTCAATCACCCTATGGGGTAGAGGCACAGGCGGAGAAAATCCTGTCTCCACGTAGGCTAAAAAAAAAAAAGGTCGCTCTCGATACCATGAGGGTCCCAATCCTCGACCCTCTACGGAGTTTTCAGGCGGCTGTTGAACTTGTACAAAAAAGTGGCGACCACCCCAACCTATAACTTTAGCCTTTGCAGTAAGGTGCACATGGATGGAACTTGACAAACAAAACAAAAATGTGCAAAGGCCTTTAAACACTTTATTAAAGGAAAAAAAAAAAGAGTACATACTCACAAGAGCAGATAGTAAACCAGCGTTGTACAGGAACCAAAAGGACTTTCGCACAATGGAGCTCATGGGGACTGCATCAACATCATAATACCAGTTGACGAGTGCCTGGGGATATGCCCCCTTCTTCAGGGCCAAACTTAGTTTGGCCCTGAAGAAGGGAGCATATCCTCTGAAAAGCTTCAGCTGGTATTATGATCATGTAGACCTCAAGAGTTGCAGACTATGTGCTCTTGTGAGTGTGTACTCTTTTATCCTTTTTGTTTTCTTTGTCAAGTTCAACAGCCACCTGATTCCAAGTTCCAAGGCTCCCCAAATCTTAAGAGGGTGTAGCAATGACTTAATATTCCAGTCCCGGTAGAGTATTGATGGGCTCCACTTTTGTGGGGATTTTTTTGGTTTCTCTAGAATTCCTTAGCGCTATGGTGTCCAGATACTGTTTTGGCCGTTGAACTTGGTGTGTTCCGGAAGGTCTTAAAAAAAGGCCCATTGGCTGTCAGCTCGGCAGAGGTGCCGTGATCAGTGCCCTGATTATCAGTAAAAATGTGCCCTGTCAGCCATGCTGGTTATCGGCTCTCCTTTCCTCACACAGTGACAGCGTGTGAGGAAAGGAATGCCGATAACCAGGGCTGCTGTTAGAAATCACGGGGGCACCATACCATGCCTCCCAACTTTTTGAGATGGGAATGAGGGACACCTACTAGGAAATGTATGTAGGCATAGAATACGCCCCCTGCCACACTCCCTTAAAGGAGAATTAACCCAAAAAAAAGGTTAATTTAAATCCACAAGGCGTTTTTTTTTACCACGACTATTACTTTATATTTGCTTTTGAAATGTACAAATGCAGCAATTTAGAAATTGGATGAAAGATTTAGCACTGGGGAACACTTTTTGAAAGAAAAAAAGTGATTTTTATATACTACTATATAGATCAGACCAAAATGAGGGACAAATGAGGGGGAAAGAGGGACATTGCTCCAAATCAGGGACAGTCTCTTGAAATCAGGGACAGTTGGGAGCTATGCCATACAGCCTACCTGACAGGACCCCCCCCCCGGCCGGAAGTGACTGAGGACATAGATGTATCGGTCCTTTTCTTTGCAGCCTCCATTGCAAAGATGAATGAATTGGAAGCGCTCTGAAGCTTCTTGCTCATTCACAAGCTAAAGCATAGTAAACACAGTGCCTCAGTGATGATTGGACACAGGAGTGATTGGTACCAAGCACTCACTGTGTTCATTCAGGAAGTGAAGGGGCCAATAAGGACTGCTCGGCCTTGGCGGTGTCATTTCAATACTGCACATTGCTCATGCGGTGCACTTTTATGGTTCCCATTGTTGATGCACGTGTAGTGAAGACGCTCTGTTTGTTTGTTTGTCTTTGTTTGTCCATAGACAACGTTGTCTTTAGATGGTGAATGGTGGAGGATTTGATAATTTTATGCATTTTTGTATTTGTTCATTTATTCAATTTTCAATAAACTTTCATTTTTTGATACTTGATTTGAATTCTATTGGACACTATATCTTTGAGACTCTATATGTGGCATCTTTCTCTATACCCGTCTCTCTCCTTGGTATATTGCTGTGCTTTTTCTATATGCTGCTAGCCAATGAGCCCCACCTCCAATTGGGGTGAGTGGATAAGTGTCTGGCGGTATTACCATATTATTTGTCTGGTTTGGTTTCCATGTCTTTTTCTATATCAAGTGATGTGACTAAAGCTGTAGGAATATTTTTTTCTAGCTGAACTTCAGCTTTAAATAGATCAGAAGGGTGACCTGGAGGATGGGCCAAGGTTCAGAGACAGGAAGAGGACAGGGCATCCTTGCAGTGAAGATTTCTCCAGGATCCAGCTGCCTGGACAACGCCAGACGTACTTTATTACAGGTAAGCGATGTGGTTAAAGCTGTAGGATTTTTTTTATAGTTTTAATTAAACTTCAGCTTTAACCCCTTAGCGCCTAAGGGCAGTGGCGTCACTAGGGGGTGGCTTTTGGGGCTATAGCCCCGAATCTGGGGCCCATAGCCCCGAGTCTCTGCAGTGGTCACCAAGGGGAGGGGAGGCTCTCTGGGGACCCTGATGTAAGTGGGGGGCTCTCTGTGGACCCTGATTTCAGGGAGAGGCTCTCTGGGGACCCTGATTTAAGGGCGAGGCTCTCTGGGGACCCTGATTTAAGGGGGAGGCTCTCTGGGGACCCTAATGTAAGGGGGGGGCTCCCTGGGAACCCTGATGTAAGTGGGGGGCTCTCTGGGGACCCTGATGTAAGGGGGGCTCTCAGGAGATATATATAGACACACATACATATATTATATACATGTGTATGCCCACCCAAGCTTATGGCTTTCTTTACTAAGCTGCTATGGGCTCTAGCCCCAGATCTTTTGTAGACCTAGCAACGCCCCTGCCTAAGGGTAAAACAAATCTTAATGCCTAAGCCCAATTTTGCAATTCTGACATGCGTTATTAAAACCGTAGATATCATCACAACTACTTTGTGGATCCAGGTGGATTATACCGTGTTTTTTTCAGGACGGATTGGGCTTTCATTTGGATTTGCATGGTGAAAACCAAGACCCAATGAATAATTTACTATCGCATCTTCCAACTACAGATCAAAATCGAATTACCTGTGTGCCTCAAAACGATCAAATAAGTTGCCGACTAAAGGTTGATTATGCCTTTGTTACTTTGTAACTTTGAAATTTGAATAACGTTTTTTACTGTTTGAAAAAAAGATCAATTATGTCTATCGAGGGGGATTGATTGGAAAATAAATTGATCATTTTTCGAAGCATGTATGGCCACCATTGAATATATCCCTTAGGAATCTGCTGTGCTTTGTGGTGGCTACTATAGTGGAATTACTCTCCTCTCAGCGCACCTGAAATGTCCAGCTGTATTTCACAAATGCATCAACCTTGTGCTGCTGTGGAGGCCTGCCCCCTTCGTAAAAGCCCCGCCCCTCTTCCCTACCGTATCGGGATACCTGCAGAAAGTGGTTCCACTGTAGCATACATACTATACCCATTAACTCCAATATACAGTGCCTTGAAAAAGTATTTATACCCCTTGAAATTTCCCACATTTTGTCATGTTTCCAGCCAAAAATGTAAATGTATTTTATTGGGATTTTATGTGATAGACCAACACAAAGTGGCACATAATTGTGAAGTGGAAGGAAAATGATAAATGGTTTTCAACATTTTTTACAAGTAAATATGTGAAAAGTGTGGGGCGCATTTGTATTCAGCCCCCCTGAGTCAATACTTTGTAGAACCCCCTTTCTCTGCAATTACAGCTGCAAGTCTTTTTGGGGATGTCTCTACCAGCTTTGCACATCTGGAGAGGGACATTTTTGCCCATTCTTCTTCTTTGCAAAATATCTCAAGCTCTGTCAGATTGGATGGAGAGCGTCTGTAAACAGCAATTTTCAAGTCTTGCCACAGATTCTCAATGTGATTTAGGTCTGGACTGTGACTGGGCCATTCCAACACATGAATATGCTTTGATCTAAACCATTCTATTGTAGCTCTGGCTGTATGTTTCGGGTCGTTGTCCTGCTGGAAGGTGAACCTCCGCCCCAGTCTCAGGTCTTTTGTAGACTCTAACAGGTTTTCTTCTAAGATTGCCCTGTGTTTGGCTCCATCCATCTTCCCATCAACTCTGACCAGCTTTCCTGTCCCTGCTGAAGAAAAGCATCCCCACCACATGATGCTGCCACCACCATGTTTCACGGTGGGGATGGTGTGTTCAGGATGATGTGCAGTGTTAGTTTTCCCCCACACATAGCATTTTGCTTTTAGGCCAAAAAGTTACATTTTGGTCTCATCTGACCAGAGCACCTTCTTCCACATGTTTGCTGTGTCCCCCACATGGCTTCTCGCAAACTGCAAACAGGACTTCTTATGACTTTCTTTCACCAATGTCTTTCTTCTTGTCACTCTTCCATAAAGGGCAGATTTGTGGAGAACACGACTAATAGTTGTCCTGTGGACAGATTCTCCCACCTGAGCTGTGGATCTCTGCAGCTCCTCCAGAGTTACCATGGACCTCTTGGCTCTTCTCTGATGAATGCTCTCCTTGCCCGGCCGGTCAGTTTAGGTGGACGGCCATGTCTTGGTAGGTTTGCAGTTGTGCCATACTCTTTCCATTTTCGGATGATGGATTGAACAGAGCTCCGTGAGATGTTCAAAGGTTGGAATCATTTTTTTAAAACCTAACCCTGCTTTAAACTTCTCCAACTTTATCCCTGACCTGTCTGGTGTGTTCCTTGGTCTTCACGATGCTGTTTGTTCCCTAATGTACTCTAACAAACCTCTGAGGGCTTCACAGAACAGCAGTGTTTATACTGAGATGAAATTACATACAGGTGGACTCTAGTTACTAATTAGGTGACTTCTGAAGGCAATTGGTTCCACTAGATTTTAGTTAGGGGTATCAGAGTAAAGGGGGCTGAATACAAATGCACCCCACACATTTCACATATTTATTTGTAAAAAATGTTGAAAATCATTTATCATTTTCCTTCCACTTCACAATTATGTGCCACTTTGTGTTGGTCTATCACATAAAATCCCAATAAAATACATTTACGTTTTTGGTTGCAACATAAAAAAAAAAGTGGAACATTTCAAGGGGTATGAATAATTTAAGGCATTGTATGACTACACCGGGGCAGAGTGCGATGCAGTTGGTTTGATGGACTGTGTAGGGTACTGTAGATATGTTGCTATCAGTACAAGAAATAGAAGGGAGGTAATAGTCTGAATGTAAACAGCAGAAGGTAACAGATTACAAGGCATGCCCATAAAAACTTCCAAGTCAACTCCAAACCAAACCACAGCAACTCAATCTGCACAAAACCCCCCCAAAAACACAGTGCATGAGACGACCCCTACCGTGCGCTTCTTCTCCTCCTCTTCCTGGATCTTCAGCTGCAGCTTCCTCACCATCACCTGACGCTTCCACTCCGGGATGGGTCTCCCCTGCTCATCATGGGTGGGGATGAGAGACTCAATATCCAGCTGGCTGCTCTGCGATGGAGCTGGCGGGGCGGAGTTCCCGTTTACTATGGGCTCCGATGGCTTTCTTGTTGCATTACTGGGCAAGATGGTGGAGTTCTCGGGGGGCGTGACTGGAGAGGTCGGAGGAGGGGTCGATGGAGACTGAACCTCTGGCTGTAAAAAGGAACAATAATGATCATAAGACTAATAAGAAGAAGAAGAACATATTTATACTACTACTAATAATAATACGTGAATATTAATAATCATAGGACTAATAATATATTACTACTACTACTACTAATTATAATAATAATACATGAATAATAATAATCATAAGATTAATAAGAATATATTAATACTACTACTACTACGCCTACTATTAAGAATGTATTAATACTACTAATAATACATGAATAATAATAATAATACATGAAAAAAATAGTAATATCAATATTGTAATAGTATTATAGTAATAATATTACAAAATAATATTACTAATACTAATAGTACTACTACTAATAATATAAATTGTACAACACTAATACTATTACTACCGTACTATTATTACTAAAAAAAAATAATAATAATAATATCAATACTAATAATAATAACAATGTAGTATTAGGCATTTGTTATTGTTATTTTATTATTATTTTTATTATAATAATCATAATAATAATAATAATAATAATATATTATTATACAATTGTTATTTTATTTTTTGTAGTAGTAGCAGATTAATAATAATAATAATAAAAATAATAGTAATAAAAAATAATATCATCAACAATTTTAAAAGCAACAATATTGTTACTACTATTAGAAATATGCAGAATCTTTACGGTGTAATGCTTTCAAAGAGTATTAATACTGCTAGGTTTCATCATTTTTATTTCCTAATCTCTGTTACAATTAGGCTCCATGCACACAGGACGCTCAAAAAAGTCGTTCTGGAAGTCGGATTGCTGGCAGGAAAACGCTGCTTTAAAAACGTGATTTTTATCAACGTTTTGCATTGGCGTCAATGCGTGTTTAGCCGTGCTAGCTTTTAGTCGCGTTTCTCTGCCTCTGTTCAAAATCAATGGTTCCCTATGGGAGCCCATTTATTTGAATAGAAGTCACACCAGAAGTCGGATCATGATGATCCGACTTGCGGTGCTGAGGATGAACCCCCGCCAAAATGAAAAAATAATTGCCGTGGGGCCCCCCCCCCTCGGACGATACCAGACGCTCGGGTCTGGTGTGGATTTTAAGGGGAACTCCCACGCCAAAAAAAAATTGCATGCGTGCTCGAATAAGGGTTTGGTATGGATTTTGGGGGGACCCCATGTCATTTTTTTTGTCGTGGGGGTTTCCCTTAAATCCATACCAGACCGAAGGGTCTGGTATCGTCTGAGGGGTGGAACCCCTACGCCAATTTTTTTTTCATTTTGGCGGGGGGTCCCCTTCATCCTCAGCACACAAGTCACACCACAAGTCGTATCATCATGATCCGATTTCTGGTTCGACTTCTATTCAAATCAATGGGCTCCCATAGGGAACCATTGATCTTGAATAGAGGCAGAGAAATGCCTGATGAGGCTTAACGCCTTTAACAGCTTTTACCAGCCTATAAACGTCCCTGCTGATAAATGTCCAAAAATGTTCATGTGGACACATAGGATAACATAGAGAGGAGTTTATTTGCTGTTAAAAAAAATGCCCAAATTCCCAAAAACGGCCGTTTATGAGCTTCTGTGTACATGGAGCTTTAAAGAATAGAACGAAGCCACATTGCCAGGTGGGTGAATGGACAATGATGTAGCAGCAGCATACTGACAAGGTTATCTCTCTGCTCTCCTTTTCTATCAGTATATTCCCTGATTGGCTCAGAGTACAGGCCCCTCCAAGCTCTTAAGCTGGCAATACGTTATGTGAATTTTGGCTTGCCCCTGAAGAACCGGACAAAATTCGCTACGTGGGTGGCCCTTTCACCAACCTGCCACTGGACATTCTTTGACTGAAAAGTACCCTCTTACATAGAATAGGAGAACACAAATATGAGAGTCCATGGGGCTGCACAACCCAAGAGTATACAAATGACGGTGGACTGTGGATTCACCTGAAGGGCGCGGAGGGGACGTGCGGAGATGATGGGATCACAAAACGCAAATGTTTTTTTAGCAATCTGGTTTGTGCGATATATCCTCACTCTCTCATCTACCCAATGGTAAATAAACCTCTATGTATATGGAGATATATCTTTGCACAATTTGAAATGATTTAACAATGTTTCGTATACTGTCAAATGCCTTAAATTAGAATGTTTTGATATATTTTCCTAGAATAAAAATCCCCCTGAAGAAGACCAGAAATGAAAGGGTCGAAATGCATTGGGGTATTCGTGTGGATTGTAATGCTGTAAATGTAATTGGCAAACCATGTTCTCCTTGGGGTGTTTTTTGCCATGAGTGATGTTTTATGTTGTTGTTTGTGTCGAAAACCAGAGTTTGTAATAATTTTTTTAAAAGTAAATTTATTTGAATCTATCATTCATTTCCTGACCTAATAAAAGATTTTTACATAATTTTTACATAATTACTCTCTTACAAACTTCTTGCTGCCTAAAATAAAAACCTGGGGAAATCTTTCCATTTTTAGTACCCTCTTACATTAGGTTTCCTATCAGAGCCCCCCTTATATCAGAGCCCCCATCAAAGCCCCCCTTTGCATCAAAAGCAGAAACCATAGGCAGCTTCTGCTGACCTTAATCAGTGCACATTGAGGATAAGCCAACGGGCCCTAGCTGGGGGGCCAAATACAATCTTGTAGGGGCCTGAATGTGACCCGTAGGCCATAATTTGGAGACCCCCTGGCTTATTAAATGATATACCATCAAGAGAATGAGATGACCGTACATTTGGTCCTTGCTGCCCGCTGCCTGAGAAGATGGTGGTGAGGCTTTTGCTATGTGGGGTGGGTTTTAAGCTTTTCCCAGCTTTAATTTCTGCCAGCAGCTCCGAGTTGTCACCAGTTGGGGACATCATGTTGAAGGACTTTGTACCTATAGGAAGATAAAATCGGTGTTAGATTTCACAGAAGTTGTGTCCTTTATAAAGCTATACATTTTTTTGTTTTCATGAGTACATTCCACAATCAACCAACAGAGACAGATCCTGACTATAATGACCCGTGGAAGGGTGTCCACCCACTCATGTATGTTTGGCTTTATGTTTAGTACTACAACTCTACAAACTACCCCATGGAGCCTCTCCATGCAGCCACTTCCTGTCTTCATGCTCTTCAGCAATGGCTGCATGGGGGTTCTATGGACGGGCTTCTTGATGGTGACAACAGTGGACCGTGTCTGCGTAATGTGTGTAATGAAATAGTCTCAATGGGAGGCCCATGTCACAGTTGTATAAGACTTTAGAGATCGGGTTTACATCTCCTTTAGAGCTACACATACACAATGATTCAAGGACACGTCGTTTTATAACTCATCTGCTATCATTTAGCTTCTAACAACTTTCTTTACTCATAAATATTCATTTGGATGTCAAATAAGTCGGATGGAAAATTCACTTGGAGTGTAATCAGATTTGCATTTATAGAGTGCCCGTCTCTGTATGCTGTGTAGCACAATTGCACACCCCCCAACTTTTTGAGATGGGAATGAGGGACACCTACCAGCAAAAGTAGGCAGGCATAGGACACACCCATTGCCACGCCCCCTTAAAGGAGAATTGCACAAAAAACAAGATTGGTTAAACCCACAAGTGCTTTTTTTAACACTATTATTCCTTTATATTTGATTTTGGAATTTACAAATGCAGCAATTTAGAAATCAGATGAAAGGTTTAGCACTTGAAAATATTTTTTGAAAGATAAAAAGTGCATTTTATATACAACTATATAGATCAGACCAAAATGAGGGACAAATGAGGGGGAAAGAGGGACAGAGGGACATTACTCCAAATCAGGGACAGTTGGGAGCTATTCAATTGGCACAGGAGTGTACATACAGGGCATAGCTCCCAACTGTCCCTGATTTCGAGGGACTGTCCCCAATTTGGAGCAATGTCCCCCTTTCCACCTCATTTATCTCTCATTTTGGTCTGATCCATATAGTTGTATAAAAAATGCACTTTTTATCTTTCAAAAAGTGTTTTCCAGTGCTAAACCTTTCATCCGATTTCTGAATTGCTGCATTCGTACATTTTAAAAGCCAATATACAGGGATAGTAGTGGTAAAAAAGCCCTTCTGGATTTAATTAACCTTTTTTTTTGGTAAATTCTATTTAAGGGGGTGTGACGGGGGGGCGTGTCCTATGCCTACATACGTTTGTTAGTAAGTGTCCCTCATTCTCATCTCAAAATGTTGGCAGGCATGACAGGGGTCACAATTGCAACCCAGCCCCATGCTCCAGGGGGGGGCCCATGTGGCCCCCTGTACACCTGGATAAGAGGGGCGGCGGGGGGAAGCATATAGAGGACCCGATACCCTTCGTTTTCCTCCTGCAGGAAAAATAGTAAAAAAATAAATACATTATTTTTAAATTTAGCTATATATATCTTGTATATATCTTGTTACTGCCATAACCCATGAACAACCCAAAATAAATTTTCCTGCACCGGACGATCGCAGTGATATCACATATGTGTAGGTCATTTGTTGTTTGTACCCGTAGTACAGCGCAGAAACAATAGTGCACTTTTTTTTCTTTCCTACTGAAAACACACCGACACTAACTGACAAAATCCTGCCCAAAATTGACTGACCCTGACCTTTGACCCTTACTTGACCCAAGCACTAACCCTGGCACTGACCTAGATCAAGCCTTGATCTAGGTATTTTTCCCTTATTATTTATTGTATTATTTCTTTATTTTTTTACAAACTCTTTTTTTTTCTTTCTGCAAGGAAAAAGAAAGATACATTGTATCTATCTCTCCATTCACAGAAAGAAAAAAAAACCAAAAAAACAAAAAAACAAAGCGGCTGGCTTCACAGTGACTGATCACTGTGGTAGCCAATGGCAGGCTATCACAGTGATCAGGTGACCCGGAATCGGGAGTACCGGGCCCCAACCATTAGCACGGGGCTCTCTGTGAGATCCCGATCTCTCTGCTGGGAGCACGTGGTGCGGCGCGCTCCCAGCACAAAGGGAGATACGATTATATGCAGCCCCACAGGGAAAAAAAACTACCTCCATGAGGCCGCATATATACGTCAGCGTGAAGGAGGTAATAAATAGAGTCAGTGATCCGTACAAATCCATTTATAACTGAGACATAGTAAACTGTGTTTACTATGCTTCAGTTTGTGAATATACAGAGCTATTCCTGTCCATTCCTTCTGTGCAGCTCAGGCTGCAGGGATGGAGATTGAGGGCCGTGTCCTCAATCTCATTTCTCTGTCTCAAAGGTGGAACATCAGAGGTCTGTTTAGACCCCTGATATCTCACCAAAGCCCCCCAACAGGGCTCCTAAAAGATAATAACAAATAAAATAGTAAAAAAAAAAAAAAATGTTAACAAGGTAATAAAAAAAATAAAACAACAAAAATACTGATACCAGTGGTGGAACTACCAAGGTCGCAAAGGTAGCACTAGCGACCGAGCCCTGGCATTTCACCACCGTGGGGGGACCCGTCTGGGGGTCAGGTGGAGACTCTATGGCAGTGATGGCGAACCTTGGCACGACAGATGTTTTGGAACTACATTTCCCATGATGCTCATCCACTCTGCAGTGTAGTGGAGCATCATGGGAAATGTAGTTCCAAAACATCTGGGGTGCCAAGGTTCACCATCACTGATCTATGGTTTCTTACACCGAGGCCCTGAAGGTTCTAGTTATGCCTCTGAATTAGCATATTTTCCCCTACCTTAACCCCGCCCCCACCCCAAGCTTTATAGCCGACAGCTTCCTAGCAACCGGTGATGCTGACAGTGGGCGGAGCCTGGTGTGGAATCCGGGACACAAGTTTCCCATCAGGTCGGCTCTCTACAGCAGGCAGTGGGAGGATGTCTATTGGCAATGGATCCGTCCATTCCCATCACAAGGGGAGCAGACCTGATAGGGAAACTATTATCTGAATCCTCATCAGGCTCCACCCACCAGTCTTCAAAATTCTCGGCCACTGAGCTGTCGGTGTGACCGATGGAGTGGCAAGAGGCAGCTCAGAGGCATTGAGGATGCAGGGTCCTTATGGACACTCCCAAAGGGCGGCCCATCCATTAAAAGCGCATGGGCGCCACCCCCTCTATCCATGCCATCCCATAGCATGAATCTATCCACGGCCACCACAGCCACCCCCTATTTATAGATCCGGCCCCTTTCAGCACGCCGGGCGCATGAATTACAGCGGCGGGTTTTTTTTTTGAAGCACCTGATTAGAGCCATAGGCTCCAATAGGCTTTGGCGCTCGGAGCCCACCCAAGTGAGTTAGAAAAGCCATTGAATATTCACTTTTCTAACACTGAATCGCCTCTCCACAAATCAGGAAGCGCGGGTCTGATACCCGTTTCCCGATTGGCTGAAATGTCAGGCGATCCTATTGGACGCCTAGGAGGAGGGGGATGCACGGTGGAAGGCGCTGCCCACCCGCTTCCTAGATGGGGTAGGTGCGGGGCTTTGACGTTCCTGCCAGGGGTGAGTGGCTGTTTGTCACCCCCCAAAAGAAAAAAAAAACACCAGCAGCTACTGGACACTCCAATGTCGGTGCGCCTCCATGCTTGGTGCGTCTTCACGCTCGGTGCGCCTCCACGCTCGGTGCGCCTCCACGCTCGGTGGGCCTCCACGCTCGGTGCGTCTTCACGCTTGGTGCGCCTCCACGCTCGGTGCGTCTTCACGCTCGGTGCACCTCCACGCTCGGTGGGCCTCCATGCTCGGTGCGTCTTCACGCTTGGTGCGCCTCCACGCTCGGTGGGCCTCCACGCTCGGTGCGTCTTCACGCTTGGTGCGCCTCCATGCTTGGTGCGTCTTCACGCTCGGTGCGCCTCCACGCTCGGTGCGCCTCCACGCTCGGTGCGTCTTCACGCTTGGTGCGCCTCCACGCTCGGTGCGTCTTCACGCTCGGTGCACCTCCACGCTCGGTGGGCCTCCATGCTCGGTGGGCCTCCACGCTCGGTGCATGCCCATCATGTAAAATATGTACATCATGTAAAATATGAACACTGACAGGTACAAAAAATGATCCAAACACTACAACCTAATACACAATTGTTTCCATACAAGCCAAGACTACTGCTGTTTATCTGTTACTCTCAGCAACCAGTCCTGTTTCTCAATAAAAAAGCACATCAACAAAAAACGATCAGTGCCATTGTGGCAGATGTACCCGCCAGGTGCGCTTTCTAACCGCTAAGCTTCTTTTTTGTCATCCTCATTGTGACTGGTGACCGCGGGCCAGTCAGACATCTGTAAGTGTGAATACGCCAGCCGAGCCATTCTAAATTATGTACAGCCGGTAACGGACAATGTTTGTACCTGTTTACTGGCAACGTGACAGGTGGAGGCTCCGCTAATAAAACATTTAAAGGACCATTACAGGGAAAAATATTGTATTCTAGTAACTTTATTGGGATCATAGTGATGATAGTATTCAATGTACAATTATTGTTTTTATTACACAGCTATTTATATATTCTTTATATTAACCATTTAAGGACCGCCCCACGTACATATACTGCGGCAGGGCGGCCCTTTAGCATGAAACCACATATCTGTACGTGATTTCAAAAGCCGAGTCTGGGGCGTGCACACGCGCCGCCGGTGACCCGCTCCTGCTATGATTGGACACAGCGTTAGCCAATCAGCGGGTCCGGTGGACCCGATGTCCGCCGCTACTCGTCGATCATTCCCGTGGCAGATAGAACAACGGTCTGCATAGGTAAACAAGGCAGATTGCTGCTCTGTGACAGGAGAAGACAGGGTCTGGGGCGCGCACGCGCGCCGCGGGTGACCCGCTCCCGCTGTGATTGTACACAGTGTTAGCCAATCAGCGGGTCCGGTGGACCCGATGTCCACCGCTACTCGTCGCTCATTCTCGTGGCAGACAGAACGGTGGTCTGCATAGGTAAACAAGGCAGATCGCTGCTCTGTGACAGGAGAAGACAGGGTCTAGGGCGTGCACGCACCCCGCCAGTGACCCGCTCCCGCTGTGATTGCACACAGCGGTAGCCAATCAGCGAGTCCGGTGGACCCGATGTCCGCTGCTACTCGTTGATCGTTCCAGTGACAGACAGAACGGCGGTTTGCATACTTAACAAGGCAGATCGCAGGAGAGGACAGGGATCTTGTGTTTCTGCCAAACAGGAACACGGATCTCTGTCTTCTTACGGTACAAGCTCCTCCCCCCACAGTTAGAAAGCCCTCCCTAGGGACACATTTAACCCTTTGATCGCCCCCTGATGTTAACCCCTTCTCAGCCAGTGTCATTAGTACAGTGACAGTGCATATTATTTAGCACCGATCATTGTATTGGTGTCATTGGTCCCCAAAAAAGTGTCAAAAGTGTCACTTGGTGTCCAATTTGTTTGCCGCAATGTCGTAGTCCTGCTATAAGTCGCAGATCGCCACCATTACAAGTAAAAAAAAATTTAAAAAATAAATAAAAATTCCATAAAAAATATCTTATTGTTTGTAGACGCTATAACTTTTGCGCAAACTAATAAATATACACTTTAAAAAAATATGTAGAAGAATACATATTGGCCTAAAACGATGAAGAAATTTTATTTTTTTACATTTTTTTTAATTGGGTATGTTTTATAGCAGAAAGTAAGAAATATTGTGGGTTTTTTTTTTTCAAAATTGTCGCTTTTTTTGTTTATAGCGCAAAAAATTAAAACCGCAGAGGCAATCAAATACCACCAAAAGAAAGCTCTATTTATGGGAAAAAAAGGACATCAATTTTTACAACTCTGTACCCAAACAAAATGTACGAATGTACGTCCTTTTTTCCCCACAAAATTGACGTCCTTTTTTTCCCACAAATAGAGTTTTCTTTTTGGTGGCATTTGATCACCTCTGCGGTTTTTATTTTCTGCACTATAAACAAAAAAAAAAAGATTTTTTGAAAAAAAAAAAACTATATTTTTTACTTTTTGCTATAATAAATATTCCACAAAAAAACAAAAAACAAAAAAAAAAAACGAATTTCTTCATCAGTTTAGTAGGCCAATATGTATTCTTCTACATATTTTTGGTAAAAAAAAAAATCCATTAAGTGTATATTGATTGGTTTGCACAAAAGTAATAGCATCTACAAAATAGGGGATACATTCATGGCATTTTTATTATAAAATAATTTTTTACTAGTAATGGTGGTGATCAGCGATTTTTAGCAGGACTGCGACATTGCGGCGGACAGATCGCACACTTTGGACACTTTTTTGGGACCAGTGACATTTATTCAGCAATCGGTGCTATAAAAATGCACTGATTACTGTATAAATTACACTGGCAGGGAAGGGGTTAACACTAGGGGGGTGATCAAGGGGTTAAATGTGTTCCCTGGGAGCTGTTTCTAACTGTGTGGGGGGGGGGGGGGGGGATGGGACTGACTGGAGGAGGAGAGAGATCGCTGTTCCTGATCACTAGGCTATAAAATTTTTATCGTACGTGAACATAACGTCCAATTTTCATTCAATTACTACAGTTTTCGTCTGACAAAAAAAAATCGTAAGAGCAAGACTACGCATGCTCAGAAACGAAAGAATACATACAATACAATTCAACACTTGTGTCATTTTATTCTGTCGTACGAACATTTTCAGATGTTGAGTAATCTCTTCATTTTCAATATGAGACTAGCATGGAAAAAAAATGGACGAATAATCATTCAATAATCTGATCATGTGTATGAGGCTTGAGACCCATTGATTCGTGGCATGAGATCCAGCGTGAAAAAAAATAAAGCTAGCTCTAATTTTTTTCCACCAAAACTACCAAAGATAGGGACAGCCTCTCTTCTGATGGAAGGAGACTTTTGTAAACTGTATCAGTGTGACTTACTCTGCAAGTGATTTGAACTCTGAACTGAACCAAAGACCCAACAAGATGCAACTTAAGATTTTTTTCAGTTTTAAAACCCTTTTTATTTTACTTACTTCCTTATTATATCTGTTTCATAATAACTTTTCTGTAAATATTTCTTGCATTGTTTTCTTTTCCTTCCATTAAAAAGTTGCTTTTGGATGGACTGACCCTTTAAGAATAAATTTTCTCAAAGGCTTTTTCGAGAGTTTTGGTTTGCAATATGTTCCAGCAATGCATTCAAATAAAGTATATTACATCTTCACGCCCCAAAAAAACAATAAGAACTCGTTTTCCCATACATCCTCTAAAGCTGGGGTAGGCAACCTTAGAGAGGTGGAGATCTACCTGAACAACATGGGAGAAGTCACAGATCACCGGTCACAGTGTCACCTCCTCAAACCTGATATAAACCTCTAATGCCGCGTACACGCGGTCGGACTTTTCGGCTACAAAAGTCCGACAGCCTGTCCGACAGACTTTCGACTGACTTTTGGCGGACTTTTGGAGGACTTGCGGCAGACTTTCTTACGAACGGACTTGCCTACACACGATCACACAAAAGTCAGACGGATTTGTACGTGATGATGTACACCGGACTAAAATAAGGAAGTTGCTAGCCAGTAGCCAATAGCTGCCCTAGCGTGGGTTTTTGCCCGTCGGACTAGCATACAGACGAGCGGATTTCTGGGTCCGGCGTAGTTACGACGTAAAGATTTGAAACATGTTTCAAATCTAAAGTCCGTCAGATTTGCGGCTGGAAAAGTCCGCTGAAAGTCCGCCTAAAGTCCGGGGAAGCCCACACACGATCAGATAGTCAGCCAGCTTTAGTCCGTCGGCGTCCGTCGGACTTTTGTAGACGAAAAGTCCGACCGTGTGTACGCGGCATAAGGCTCCATTCACACCTTGCCGTTTTTCGGGCAGAAACGCCGCAAATTGCGGGACGCCCTTGCGACCCCCATTCATCACCAAATCGCAGTGCGATTCTGCCGCAATTGTCGCCCCAATCGCGGTAAAATTGCACGAACAGAATCGCGGGACGCCCAACGCCCAAAAGAAGTACTGGAACGCCATGGGACAGGAGCCAGCATTACAGAGGAGGCATCAGGTTATGCAGCTCTTGTTCCCTACTACAGCTCCAAACTTTACAAGTTTGATGCTCTGGAATGATGGGTCAGCAAACCCAGACCATGATCTACCAGTCACCTGTCCACGATCTACAGGTTGCTGACCTCTGCTCTAAAGTACTGGAAGAGTATCTGGGCTCTCAGGCTGGCTCTACCACTGAAGTCTTCAAAAGACTTCTGATAAAGCTCTGCAATAAGTGGTTGAGTTATAAAGTCTGAAACGTATGAGTCTGGCATGTTGACCTAGATCTGAACTTTCATACATCTTTTGAGTTGGTGGCATTAGGTCTAGAACCCTCTCTAGGGTGAAAAAAATAAAACTGTTGCATTAGCAGTTTTGAGCTCTCATTTTTACCACCGAAACTACCAAAGATAGTGAGTGACAACCACTCTTCTGAGGGAATTAGACTTTTGCGAACATCAGTTTGACTCTGCAAATGGTTTGAACTCTGAACTGAACCAAAGTATTTTTCAGTTTTAAAACCCTTATTATTTTACTATTAATTATATCTGTTTTGTGATAACTTTTTCTGTAAGTATTTCTTGCATCGTTTTCTTTTCTTTCCATTAAAAATTTGCTTTTGGATGAACTGGCCCTTCAAGAATAATTTTCTCAAAGGCTTCTTGAGAGTTTGGGTTTGCGATATACTCCAACAATGCATTGAAATCAAGTATTTTCTTCACGGCCCCAACAAACCATTAAGAACTAGTTTTATCCTCTACATCCTCTAAAGTACTGGAAGAGTATCTGGGCTCCTAGACCGGCACTGCCAGGAAATAAGAGTGAGAAAGAAGAAGAGAAAATTTATGAAAGTCAGATATGAATGAAAACAGAAGTACTTACTCTTCCTTTGCCTGAGTGCTATCACTTCTAGAATGAAGGTAGAGGAGCGGGGGAGAGGGGCCGAGAGAGGGGTGCACAGGGGAGGCACACAGAGGGGAATGGAGGGCAGAATTGGCATGCAGGTCAGCCAGCGTCCCCGGCAAGCAGCAGATGCAGACAAGCATGATTGAGTTGGTTTTGAGAATAGACAAAGGGCGGACAGAGACAGGACAAAACAAATCACACGGTGTCGGCAAGTGAGGAGAAGAAGAAAAAAAAAGAGAAACCATCATTACAAATCAAATAAAAAGAAATCATAAAATTAACAATAGGAAAAAGTTTGTTAGAAAAGTCTAAAAAAGAAGGAAAGAGAATTACATGAACATTATAAGAAGAAGAAAAGTTCTTAAGAGGCTTGCATTACACTGGTGACCTCAATAGGGACCAGCGCACATTCACAGCCTGTGAGGAGAGCTAAGGGAGAAGAACATTTTATGGATCATAAAATAATAGACCTCTCCATGGGGGACTTATCAGAACTGAATATACCTAAAATCACAGAGGTGTAAGGATGCAGCATCCCCCCTTTACATCAGGGTCTCCATCAGAGTCCCTCCAAAAATCAGGGTCCCCATCAATATTTCCCCCTTACATCAGGGTATCTATCAGCATCCCACCTTACACCAAGGTCCCCATCAGAGTAACCCATACATCAAGATCCCCATCAGAGTAACCCATACATCAAGGTCCCCATCAGAGTCATCCATACATCAAGGTTCCCATCAGAGTAACCCATACATCAAGGTCCCCATCAGAGTCATCCATACATCAAGGTCCTCATCAGAGTCATCCATGCATCAAGGCCCCCATCTGTGTGCCCCTTACATCAAGAAACCCATCAGCATGCCCCTTACATCTGGGTCCGCATTAGAGTCCCTCCTTACACTGGGGTCCCCATCAAGGTCCCTATCAGGGTCCCTCTTACATCAGGGTCCCAATCATTGCCCCCCCCTGCACCAAAGTCCATCTCCATCAGAGTCCCCCTTACTTCAGGGTATCCATCAGCATCCCACCTTACATCAAGCTCCCCAGCAAAGTCCCCCCTTAAATCAGGATCCCCAGCAACGTCCCCCCTTAAATCAGGGCCCATCCCCATGAAAGTCTCCTTTACTTTAGGGTATCTATCAGCGTTCCACTTTACATCAAGGTATCCATCATAGCCCCCTTATGTCAAGATCTCCATCATGGCCCCCTTACATCAGGGTAAGGTTGATGTAAGGTTAGAAGGCGCTGCTCTCCTTCTGTCATTCCCTTACATCAAGGTACCTATCAGAGACCCTGTTACAGCAAAGGCCACATCAAAGGCCCTTTACATCAAGATCCACAGCATAGCCCCCTTTAACCTCAACTCCGCCATAGCCCCCTTACATCAAGAGTAACATCGTAGCCCCCTTACATCAAGGTACCCATCAGAGACCCCATTACATCAAGGTGCCCATCAGAGCCCCCTTAAATCAAGGCCTTCGTCATAGCCCCCTTACATCAAGGCACCCATCAGAGCCCCCTTACATCAAGATCCCCATCAGAGACCCCCTTACATTGAGGACCCCATCAGAGCCCCCTTACATCAAAATCCCCATAAGAGTCAACCTTACATCAAGGGCCCCATTAGAGCCCCCTTATATCAAGATTCCCATCATAGCACCTTACATCAATGTCCCCATCATAGCCCTTGTTATATCAAGGGCCCCATCACAGCCCCCTTACATCAAGGTTACCATCATAGCCCCTTTACATCAAGATCCCCATCAGAGCCCCCTTACATCAAGATCCCCATAAAAGTCAACCTTACATCAGGTGCTCAATTAGCGTAACCATCAGAGTCCCTCCTAACATCGGGGTGCCCATAAGGGTCCCTATGTAAAGCCCCCTTTACATCATGGTCCCCATCAGAGTCCTCCCCTTAAATCAGGGTCCCCATCAGTGCCCCCCCCTTACATCAGAGTCCATCTTCATCAGAGTCCCCCTTACATCAGGATACCTATCAGCATCCCCCTTATATCAGAATCCCCATCAGAGACCCCACATCAGGGTTCCCATTAAAGTCCCCCCCTTACATCAGGGTCCCCATTAGAGTCCCCTATTACAACAGGGTCCCCATCAGGGCCCTATCCCTTATATTAAGAGTCCCTCCTACATCAGGTGGAGAAGTGGAGTTCATAGGCAGCCTCTGCCGTCTTTAATCCTCAATCTGTGCCTGCTGCTCACTGACCATAGCATTTACCTTCTGCTCAGCGCATAACTAATCAGATTCAAAAGTCCATTATATTTTCTTATGTTCTAATGAAGATGATTCAGGAAGGGGTACAAAAACAGTGGGGTAGTGTGGGGTGCTAACTAAGCCCCTGCAGCAAGGTGTATTGGGCTATAATATTACCTAATTACCATTACAATACTGAACTATTTCCATTAATAGTCTTGTTGAAGAGACAAGAGACACGGCCTGCAGAAGTAAACTGCCTCAGGATCAGATTACATGCAGCGTGTTCATTCTGAGCTTCTCTCTTCTTTAGTGTACTTTAGCAAACAAGTTATAATGCTGTGCAGAAGAGCCGCTATAGAGGATGTTGCCGTTTCTAAAAGCTTTTCTGTCTAATATTTTTTGTTTACAGGCATGATATTGCCAATCATAGCAAATAAACATTATGAAAGCTGAACTCCAGGCAGATATAAAAGACACAAATGAAGTAACTGAATTTTATATGGCATCAGCCTCTTGACATCCCTGTACAGCAGAGCCTAGGCAGGAAGAAGGAGAAGCAGCACAAGGAGCTAATCAGTTGTGGTGCAGTGTCATCAGTGTGTTGCTTCTCCTTTCACTGTCCAGTCACTGGCTGGGGGACGGACAAGATCTGTAATGCCGCGTACACACGGTCGTACTTTTCGTCTACAAAAGTCAGACAGCCTGTCCGACAGACTTCCGGCAGACTTTCGGCGGACTTGCGGCGGACTTGCGGCATACTTTCTAACGAACGGACTTGCCTACACACGATCACACAAAAGTCCGTCGAATTCTTACGTGATGACGTACACCGGACTAAAATAAGGAAGTTCCTAGCCAGTAGCCAATAGGTGCCCTAGCGTGGCTTTTTGTCCGTCGGACTAGCATACAGACGAGCGGATTTCGGGGTCCGTCGTAGTTACGAAGTAAAGATTTGAAGCATGTTTCAAATCTAAAGTACGTCGGATTTGAGGCTAAAAAAGTACGTTGAAAGTCCGGAGAAGCCCACACACGATCGGATTACCAGCCAGCTTTAGTCCGTCAGCGTCCGTTGGACTTTTGTAGACGAAAAGTACGACCGTGTGTACGCGGCATAAGTGTTATTGAACTGCGGCAGAGAAACAAATGAGATCTCTTACCCTGTGTGATAGAGTTGTGAAGTGGATGGACAGAAATAAAAATCCATTAGCAGGTAAACATATGTGTATTTAGAAAATTGATCGACTCTCATGAATTGGCGTGTGAATTGCCATCACCCCTTACAAATTTAAAGAAGAAAAACCTTGTAAATTGGATTTTTAAGGCAATTTAAACAAAAAATATATAGAGAAAATAATTTTATTAATACACAATTTTTACAAAATTCTTATGGAAGGAACCACAAGAAAACCATATGTACATATATTACAATAACATTATACAATAATGGACAGAAGTCGCAAAAATCCTACTACAATCAAAAAACCATCCAAACAGATGACAAAGAATGATGAGTGGTGGAAAAGTCATCATTCTTTGTCATCTGTTTGGATGGTTTTTCGATTGTAGTAGGATTTTTGCTACTTCTGTCCATTATTGTATAATGTTATTGTAATATATGTACATATGGTTTTCTTGTGGTTCCTTCCATAAGAATTTTGTAAAAATTGTGTATTAATAAAATTATTTTCTCTATATATTTTTTGTTTAAATTGCCTTAAAAATCCAATTTACAAGGTTTTTCTTCTTTAAACACATGTGTATTTAATCTGTTTATTTAGCCATTTGCCTGGAGTTGAGCTTCAATGTGTACACAGCTAGTCAGATCACGCCTTAAAAAAGGGGATGGACAAGAGCTGACACTCATTTAAAAAAAAAATGAGAACTGTGGTTTCCTGGCACTTCATTAAACAGATGGAGAAACAGATACAAATCAAGTGAATTTCTTCTCAATGCCGTCTCAGAAAAATAAGGACGTGGTAAAAGGTAGCCAATAGTGCCCACCCAAAACCAATATAAGAGGGCTGTGCTAAAAGGAATGCAAAAGTGTGCAGAACGTTTTTATGAACTTCCATAGGTCACACAGGAAAAAAGTTTGTTCGAACACGCGGACACCGTTAAAGTCTATGGGACACGAACATGAATAATCAAAAGTGCTAATTTTAAAGGCTTATATGCAAGTTATTGTCATAAAAAGTGTTTGGGGACCCGGGTCCTGCCCCAGGGGACATGGATCAATGCAAAAAAAAGTTTTAAAAACAGCCGTTTTTTCAGGAGCAGTGATTTTAATAATGCTTAAAGTCAAACAATAAAAGTGTAATATCCCTTTAAATTTCATAGCTGGGGGGTATCTATACTATGCCTGTAAAGGGGCGCATGTTTCCCGTGTTTAGAACAGTCTGACAGCAAAATGACATTTTGAAGGAAAAAACACATTTAAAACTACCCGCAGCTATTGCATTGCCGACAATACACATAGAAGTTCATTGATAAAAACGGCATGGGAATTCCCCACAGGGCAACCCCGAACCAAAATTTAAAAAAAAATGATGTGATGTGAGTCCCCCTAAATTCCATACAAGGCCCTTCAGGTCTGGTATACATATTAAGGGGAACCCCAGCCAAAATTTAAAAAAAAAATGACGTGGGGTTCCCCCTAAATTCCATACCAGACCCTTCAGGTCTGGTATGGATTTTAAGGGGAACCCCGCGCCAAAAAAAAAAAAAAAACGGCGTGGGGTCCCCCCAAAAATCCATACCAGACCCTTATCCGAGCACGCAACCTGGCAGGCCGCAGGAAAAGAGGGGGGGACGAGAGTGTGCCCCCCCTCCTGAACCGTACCAGGCCACATGCCCTCAACATTGGGAGGGTGCTTTGGGGTAGCCCCCCAAAACACCTTGTCCCCATGTTGATGAGGACAAGGGCCTCATCCCCACAACCCTGGCCGGTGGTTGTGGGGGTCTGCGGGCGGGGGGCTTATCGGAATCTGGAAGCCCCCTTTAACAAGGGGACCCCCAGATCCCGGCCCTCCCCTGTGTGAAATGGTAAGGGGGTACTTACCCCTACCATTTCACTAAAAAACTGTCAAAAATGTTAAAAATGACAAGAGACAGTTTTTGACAATTCCTTTATTTAAATGCTTCTATCTTCTATCTTCCTTCATCTTCTGGTTCTTCTGGTTCTTCTGGCTCTTCTGGTTCTTCCTCCGGCGTTCTCGTCAAGCATCTCCTCTGCGGCGTCTTCTATCTTCTTCTCCTCGGGCCGCTCCGCACCCATGGCATGGGGGGGATGCTCCCGCTCTTCTCTTCATCTTCTTCTTCATCTCTTCTTCCTTCTTCTCTTCTTCTCTTCTTCATTTTCTTCTCCGGGCTGCTCCGCAGCCATGCTGGCATGGAGGGAGGCTCCCGCTGTGTGACGGCGTCTCTTCGTCTGACGGTTCTTAAATAACAGGGGGCAGGGCCACCCGGTGACCCCGCCCCCCTCTGACGCACGGTGACTTGACGGGACTTCCCTGTGACGTCACGGGGAATGCCACAGGGAAGTCCCGTCATGTCCCATGCGTCAGAGGGGGGCGGGGTCACCGGGTGGCCCCGCCCCCTGTTATTTAAGAACCGTCAGACGAAGAGACGCCGTCACACAGCGGGAGCCTCCCTCCATGCCAGCATGGCTGCGGAGCGGCCCGGAGAAGAAAATGAAGAAGAGAAGAAGAGAAGAAGGAAGAAGAGATGAAGAAGAAGATGAAGAGAAGAGCGGGAGCCTCCCCCCCATGCCATGGGTGCAGAGCGGCCCGAGGAGAAGAAGATAGAAGACGCCTCAGAGGAGATGCTGGACGAGAACGCCGGAGGAAGAACCAGAAGAGCCAGAAGAACCAGAAGAAGATGAAGGAAGATAGAAGAAGCATTTAAATAAAGGAATTGTCAAAAACTGTCTCTTGTCATTTTTAACATTTTTGACAGTTTTTTAGTGAAATGGTAGGGGTAAGTACCCCCTTACCATTTCACACAGGGGGGGGGGCGGGATCTGGGGGTCCCCTTGTTAAAGGGGGCTTCCAGATTCCGATAAGCCCCCCACCCGCAGACCCCCACAACCACCGGCCAGGGTTGTGGGGATGAGGCCCTTGTCCTCATCAACATGGGGACAAGGTGTTTTGGGGGGCTACCCCAAAGCACCCTCCCAATGTTGAGGGCATGTGGCCTGGTACGGTTCAGGAGGGGGGGGGGGCGCACTCTCGTCCCCCCCTCTTTTCCTGCAGCCTGCCAGGTTGCGTGCTCGGATAAGGGTCTGGTATAAGACCTGAAGGATCTGGTATAAAATTTAGGGGGAACCCCACTTCATTTTTTTTTTTTAATTTTGGTTCGGGGTTGCCCTGTGGGGAATTCCCATGCCGTTTTTATCAATGAACTTCTATGTGTATTGTCGGCAAAGCAATAGCCGCGGGTAGTTTTAAATGTGTTTTTTCCTTCGAAATGTCATTTTGCTGTCAGATTGTTCTAAACACAGGAAACATGCGCCCCTTTACAGGCATACTATAGACAACCCCAGGTACGAAATTTAAAGGGATATTACACTTTTATTGTATGACTTTAAGCATTATTAAAATCACCGCTCCTGAAAAAACGGCCGTTTTTAAAACTTTTTTTTGCATTGATCCATGTCCCCTGGGGCAGGACTCAGGCCCCAAACACTTTTTATGACAATAACTTGCATATAAGCCTTTAAAATTAGCACTTTTGATTTCTCCCATAGACTCTTAAAGGGTGTTCCGTGGCATTCGAATTTGCCGCGAACACCCCAAATTGTTCGCTGTTCGGCGAACTTGCGAACAGCCAATGTTCGAGTCGAACATGAGTTCGACTCAAATTCGAAGCTCATCCCTAATCCTGAGAAGGCCAGTGAATGTTTATGAAGATGACGCCATTGACAGGTCACCAATAACAAGACATGGCTCTTTTCATTGGTGTCATCTCTGTAAATCTTCTGTAGCCTTCTGTGGATGTCAGACAGCCTGCACCCCTCCTCCATCAGGAACTCAATGATGGCACATTGTTTAAGAAGAAGACAACAGAGGAGGGGGAGGAGTAGGAGGAGGTGAAGAAGAAGCAAAAAGAGGAACAGGAAGAGGAGAAGGAGGTGGAAAAGGAGAAGGAGGTGGAAAAGGGGAAGGAGGTGGAAAAGAAGAAGAAGGAGGAGGGGGAAAAGAGGAAGAAGGAGGAGCAGGAGGAAAAAGTAGAAGAAGGAGGAGGCGGAAGGAGGAAGAAAAGAAGAGGGAGGAGGATTAAAAGAAGAAGGAGGAGGAGGAAGAAGAAGAGGAAGGAGGAGGAGGAGGATGAAGAGGAAGGAGGAGGAGGAGGATGAAGAGGGAGGAGAAGGAGGAGGAGGAAGAAGTAAAGGGAGGAGGAGGAGGAAGAAGAGGGAGGAGAAGGAGGAGGAGGAAGAAGTAAAGGGAGGAGAAGGAGGAGGATGAAGAGGAAGGAGGAAGAAGAGGGAGGAGGAGGAAGAAGAAGAAGAGAGAAGAAGAAGGAAGAAGTTACTACAGTACATCTCAAATCTTCAACCCTAGCTCACATTCCATAACTCTTATGCCCTGTACACACGGTCGGACATTGATCGGACATTCCGCCATCAAAATCCATGGATTTTTTCCGACGGATGTTGGCTCAAACTTGTCTTGCATACACACGGTCGCACAAAGTTGGCGGAAAATCTGATTGTTCTGAACGCGGTGACGTAAAACACGTACGTCGGGACTATAAACGGGGCAGTAGCCAATAGCTTTCGTCTCTTAATTTATTCTGGGCATGCGTGGCACTTTGTGCGTCGGATTTGTGTACACACGATCGGAATTTCCGACAACGGTTTTTGTTGACGGAAAATTTCATAGCAAGCTCTCAAACTTTGTGCATCGGAAATTCCTATGGAAAATGTGTGATGGAGCCTACACACGGTCGGAATTTCCGACAACAAGGTCCTATCACACATTTTCCATCGGAAAATCCTATCGTGTGTGCAGGGCATTACAGTTATAGAGTTGCCTTCAACATGTAACAATTCAACAACCTATGTGAGTTAATAAAAAAAAGTTATGCCCACTTTTCAATTACTTTTAGTACAGCCCTCGTATTATTTCTGCTTATGTATGTACTATACAAGCTGGGCATTAAGGAGATTCATAGAAATAGAACTGCAGTTTTTCATCAATATGAATATGGACAAAGGCTGAGCCAAAGAAGCCCGGAACCTTTCCGAAACCTCTTGTGTTCTGGATCAAATTTAATAAAAATGAGAATGTAAGGTTTAAGCCATGGGTGAGTCTCATGGGTCTCAATGACCCACCTTTTGGGTCTTTGGGACCCTATACAGAGATCTTTAGCAGTAATTGCTGTGTGATATATGTTACTTCCATAAGCCACCCCAAGTGGACCTGTCTGAGTCAGCACAAGTATACGCTAAACAGAGAACCCATATACTCACTTCCAGTAGAGTTGGATGAGCGTCGTTGCATGGAGCAGGACACTGAAGCCTCTGTTGGCAGCGGAGGAGGGGGCGGTGGGTAACACAGGTTGCCTGGAAGAGGAGGAGGAATTGGGGGAGGCGGAACGTTTCCTGCAGGCGTCTTGTCGGCAGTACTGCCATTAGGGACGCTCTCGTTTGACAGAAGAGAACCCTTGAAAAGAAAAGATTATGAATGCAACATTTTTTAAAGGAAGCCATGAGTTTCAGTCATTTCTTAATTCGTCAAAATATTTACAATTTCGATGTGTTTGAATAAAGTATCTCTTTTTTTCACAAACATTTTACACGGGTGCCTCCATGACACTATTTTCAAAGCATGCCCTGTGATAGTGAGGACTGATGAACCTCAAACTGCGTGAAGAGAATGGAGGAGTGGTACTGAACACCTTGCCAACCTAATTTTCTCCACAATTCACAAGATGGTAGTAAAAACATTCAGATTTAAATCCCATGTCTAGTTAGGCAGCCAGAGAAGAAAACATATTGGACAAACCACAGACCTGTTTAAGACGCATTTTACAAAAAGCAGACAAGCTAGAATGTATGCAGGGCATCAGAAACCTTTACTAGCCAAGGGTCTTCAAAAGACTTCTGATAAGGTCCTGCAATAAGTGGCTGAGTTATAAACAGTCTGAAATTTATGAGTCTGGCACGTTGACCTAGAACTGAACTTTCACACATCTTAACTCTTCAACCCTAATACTCACATTCCATAACTCCTACAGTAATGGAGTTACCTTCGTAAAAGGTTTCTATACTGAGGGTGGCTTCGCAATGCCCTGGTGTGGTTTTTATGCGGCTTAGGTGCACTTTCCCATTGACTTCTATGATGTCTCGCAGTTTTGGTGCGGTTTCAGAAAGCACACCAAAGATGCAGTATGCAGGAGTTTTGGTGCTGTTTCTGAAAAAGTACCAAAATTGCAGGACATCATAGAAGTCTAAGAGAAAGCTCAGCTAACCCACACGAAAACTGTGGATTAGATGTTTTTTTAACAGTTTGAAGCTGCCCTGCATTCAAAAAAAGTATTTTAAATCTTCACACCCCCAACAAGCCAATAAAGACAAGTTTTCCCGCACATTCTCTAAAATACTGGAAGAGTATCTGGGCTCCCAGGCTGGCACAGCCACAAAAGACTTCTGATAAGGCCCTGTCACAAGTGGGTCTGATTATGAGTCTGGCAGGTTGACCTACAGTAGATCTGAACTTTCATACATTTCAAATCTTCAGTCCTAACTCACATTCCATAACTCCTACAGTAATGAAGTTACCTTAAAAAAACACCAATGTATAAGAAGATACCAATTCGTTAGAAACCAAACACACCTAATTTACATGGTCCAGAAGGCTAATAAGTCAAATTAGTCCTCTGAAAAGAACATACATCAAATCAATATCATATTTGTTATCTAACAAATTGTAATTGCAGTCTGGTAAGTATTATGATGGTTGCTGGATTGTGAAACCTTGTAAAACCTTGTCATTCAGAAATAAAGTACTGGAACAGTATCTGGGCTCCCAGGCTGGCACTGCCACTGAAGTCTTCAGGAGACTTCTGATAAGGCCCTGTCATAAGTGGTTGAGTTATAAACAGTCTAAAATTTTTGAGTCTGGTATGTTGACCTAGATTTGAACTTTCATACATCTCAAATCTTTAATCCTAACTCCCATTCCATAACTCCTACAGTAATGAAGTTACCTTTAAAAAGTGTCTACACCAATGTATAAGTAGATACCGATTAGTAAAACACCAAACGCACCTAATTTACATGGTCCAGAAGCTAAATTAGTCCTCCTAAAAGAACCATACATGAATCCATATCATATTTGGTATCTAACAAATTGTAATTTCATTCTGGTAAATATTATAATGTTTGCTGGATTGTGAAACCTTGTCAGTGTCACCAACCTTGTCACCTTGGCTAAAAAGAAATGCCTGTAAAGCATCTGAAAACCGCCTCCCATGCCACCCCAGTGTGAAAACCTAAGTGCTTTCAAATGGGGCGGTGCGCTTGCGGGACGGGAAAAAAAGTCCTGCAAGCAGCATCTTTGGGGGTGGTTTGGAAGCACTGTATACAACGCTCCTAAACCACCCCTGCCCATTGGAATGCATTGGCAGTGCTGCCGAAGCGCCTGAAGTGCTGCAAAACAGGCAGCTTTAACCCTTTCTTCAGTCGCTAGCGGGGGTTAAAAGTGCCGCTAAAACGTCAGTAAAGTACCGCTAAAACGAGGGGCGCTTTACCGCTGACGCGGCGCGGCCCCAGTGTGAAAGTAGCCTAAGGGTGTGTCCACTGGAGCATTATAAAAAAGCTCCAGCACACCCCTCAGACCCATTGATTTGGTGGCATTAGATCTGGCACCCTCTCTAGGGTGAAAAAAAGCTGTTGCATTAGCAATTTTGAGCTTTCGTTTTTTACCACCGAAACTACCAAAGATAGTGACAGACACCAGACATGCGCACAACCAAAAAAATTAGTTTTTTTTGTTTCACTCTTTTTTTGTTTTTTGTTTTCGTTTCACCGATTATTCGTCATGATCGGCATTCGTTACTTCGGATCATTCTTAACTTCCGAATGCGTTCGTATGCGTTCTGTTCCATTCGTTTAGATGCGGTATTCGTTACTTCGGATAATTCGTCAATTTGGATGCATTTGTATTCATTACGTTCACTAACAGTTAGGCAAATTTGAAAGGAAATTGCAATACCTATAATTTAATAGATTATAGTTTACTATAGTTTTTTATTATTAATATTATTAATAATAATAAATAATAATAATAATTAATAAAAAAAACTATAATAATAGTTAATAATGAAATTATAATAGAAAATACGAAAATCAAAATTATCCGAATGTAATCGATTCGGTATATCCGTAGGTTGAATTGTTTTTCGTTAGTTCGGATTTTCGTTCTTATTTTCGGATTTTCGTTCTTTCTGATTTCAAATTTTCGTTCTTTCGGATTTTCATACTTTCTCAAAATTCGCTTTCATATGCATTCGTCAAAAGAGTCTTTCTCTCATTCGGATGCTTCCGAATGAACGAATATGCCGAATTGCGTTTTTAAAACGAATTTGGAACGAAACGAATTGCACATGTCTAACAGACACTCTTCTGCAGCAGTGAGACTAGTGTGTACATCAGTTTGACTTACTCTGCAAGTGATTTGAACTCTGCACTGAACCAAAGACCCCACAAGATGTCCCTTAAAGTGTTTTTTAGTTTTAGAACTCTTTTTATTTTACCATTGATTATGTCTGTTTTGTAATAACTTTTCTGTAAATATTTAATTCCATTAAAAAGAAAATAAAATGTGTTAAGCTGAATCTCTGAATGCTCTAACCAGAGATTAGGAACTTTGCCTCTGTGAAGAGCTTCTGTAGTGTAAACTGTTACATTCCTGTCTGGGCATGGCAGTGTTCAAGTGGAGCTCTGTAATTAGCTGGAATTGGTGCCAAGAGCACAGGTTCCCACCCCCGCTGACCCTCCTGCTGAGGCCGAACCCTTTGCCATCTTGTGCCCCACTCCATGCCAGAGGCATCCACACATTCTTGGCCATTGACCTTTATATCCCCAAAGGAAGGAATGTGCACACATAAAAGTCGTTTTCTGCACTTTACTGATGGAATTCAGGAAATCACATTAACAGTCACATCACATCGACATACCAACATTCCAGAGTCTCATAACATTAGACATGTGCAATTAGTTTCAAATTCGTTTTTTTTAAACGAATTTCGACAAATTCATTAATTCAGAAATATCCAAATTAACAAAAACCTGTTTAACAAATTTTTCTGAATGTTCGTAAATTCGTCAATTTGAAATTCCGAAAACCTGAAAATTCAAAAATCTATAATAATAACTAATAATAACTTAACTATAACTAACTATTAAATTATAGGCATTGGAATTTCCTTTCAAATTTGGCAGTTAGTGAATGAAAAGAACACGAATTTATCCGAAGTTACGAATTATCCAAAAATAACGAATGCCGCATCTAAACGAATGGAACGTAACAAATTAATAATAATAAATAACAACAATAGTAATAAAAACGTTTTATTATTATTTATTATTAATTCTTTCCGATGCCGCATTTGTTATTTCGGACGATTCGTAACTTTGGATAGATTCGTATTCGTTGCGTTCACTAGCAACCAAATTTGAAAGGAAAAAATCTCGTGGGAGGAGCCAGTGACCAGCAGTGCTGTGTGTACACTGTTGGCGTGTGAGGAGATCCCAGCTGTTAGCTGTATGCAACTGACCTTACCATATGCGATTTATTCTGCTGAAAAGTGTGAGTGAAGTTTTACCCTTAGTTTATAGGGAATATATATCACACTAAATACGCAATGGTCTCTTTTTTTGTTATTTCATACTGCGGAAGTTCTTTGAAAGCCAGAAGCTTGTTTTTTTTCACATAGAGCCAGGCCGCTTGGAGCCAGAAGCCAGCCCATACTAATGAGCAGCTGAATATATGAGCAAGCCAGCTATCACTGGGGTTACTCATTGAAACCTGTCTATATTCATCAATCACCAAAGACGTTATATTTCTTCACAGCGATATGCTGTCCTATTGAGATATATGTGCACTGTGGTTCATCACATTAATATATCTCATCTTTCTTTCTTTTTTATTGTGTTCAATATTTTATTATCACATTGACATTTAGTTATAGGATTTTGTTATGGTGAAGGATGTTATGTTATTTATAATAGGCTCCATTTGATTATTTGATTATTTTGCACATGATTCACTGATTAACCATTAGGAGATTACACTGTTATATTGGGAGGTTAATATTGGCGCATTATACATTCCGAACATTTACCAAAAACTTCTTGATTATCCCCAAGACTTTTGGGCTAATATTCTGTGGACTTATGAGATAAAAGTTGAACTTTTTGGAAGGTGTGCGTTTCCTTTACATCTTGTGTAAAACTAACATAGCCTTTTAGAAAAAAGACCATCATACCAACTGTCAAACATGGTGATAGTAGTGTGATGGTCTGGGGCAGCGTCAGGACCTGGACAACTTGCCATCATAGATGGAACTATGAATGGTGCGCTCTACCAGAAAATCCTGAAGGAGAATGTCCGGCCATCAGTTACTGACCTTAAGTACGCTTGGGTTATGCAGCCAAACAATAATACAAAAAACACCAGCAAGTCCACCTCTGAATAGTATTAAAAAAAAAAAATTGAAGGTTTTGGTGCAGCCTAGTCAAAGTCCAGACTTAAATATGATTGAGATGCTGTGGCGTTAACTCACACAGGCCGTTCTTGCTGTGGCTGAATTAAAACAATTCTACAAAGAAGAGTGGGCCAAAATTCCTCCACAGCAATGTGAAAGACTCATTGTCAGCTACCGCAAACGCTTGATTGCAGTTGTTGCCACCAAAGGATGTGGAATTCCCTTCCACAGGCGGTGGTCTCAGCGGGGAGCATCGATAGTTTCAAGAAACTATTGGATAAGCACCTGAACGACCTCAACATACAGGGATATACAATGTAATACTGATATATATATAAACCGAATTCACCAAAAGAGAATTATAGATGAAAAAGTGGCGCTAATCCCCAGGTGGGGAGATGCCAGACACTCTTATCCAGCCAGTGAGCTGAATACAGACGTGACTAGAGAAAAAGTCATAAAGATTTAATCAAGATTTATATTAAATTATTAGATTAATAAAGATTTAACCCCATGATTAAATCTTTATGATGAAACATGTCGGGGCGTAGCTACACGGCGATCTCACACGAGTGCTAGAGGAGGGAGTGAAGGGGGACAGAGCGGAGCTCCAGTGAAGGGACGAGTGCTGCGGACGGGTGAGACGAACGTTAGCACACACACCTCCTGGGTCCGCCGTGGCCTGCCTGTTGTTATTTCATTTGCTACTGCTTGCTGTGCTGTGGGAGTTCTCCATTTGCCGTGAAGTGACTTGCCTGTTATTTTATTTTAAATGTGAGTTCAATACTAGTTGTTTTATATGTGATTAAATCTTTTAAACGAGATTACACTATTGGAGCTTCTTTTATTTTTATGTCATACTACCAACCTGAGAAAAGCGGTGTTCCTATGGAGCAGTGGAGGTGTATGCTCGCATGTTAACCCCCATGTAAGTGGGTTAGAGGCTCTGTCAGGCCAAACACGAGAGTGAGAGGCCTTAACAGCTGGTGAGTTTGAATTTCAGCAGGGAGTGGATTCACGTCACAGAGGTGTGGTGGATGTTTGAAAACACAGCTGAGCAGTTTTGGAGTCACCTTCACTCTCTCTCTTTTTTTGGACTTTCTTCAAATATTTTCACGATTATTTTCCACGATTGATTGGTTTCTGGACTTTATAGATATTTACTATGCTCAATTTTCATTATTTTTTCTTGGATTTATATATTTGTATATCACTTTCACTGAGTGTTATAATTTTTCTCAGCTCATATTGATTTTTTTATTTTATTTAATATTCATTTTTTGGGGATATTTAGCAATATATGTTTTTTCACTTTTTCTCTAGTCACGTCTGTATTCAGCTCACTGGCTGGATAAGAGTGTCTGGCATCTCCCCACCTGGGGATTAGCGCCACTTTTTCATCTATAATTCTCTTTTGGTGAATTCGGTTTATATATATTTTATTGTTAAGTGGCAGCTTTGGTAGGGTTTTGACATTTATTTACATAGCGCGGAGGTGGTAATACAGGTCAGGGGTGGCGTAATTTGCACCTGGTTATCTCCAGTTTCCAATACTGATATATAATCACACACATAGGTTGGACTTGTGTCTTTTTTCAACCTCACCTACTATGGAACTATGTAACCAGTTATTAGGTTTGGGGGGCAATTACTTTTTTCACATAGGGCCAGGCCAGGTTTGGATGTTTTTTTTTTTCCTTAATAAATCGGATTTAAAAACTGTATTGTGTATTTACTCTGGTTATCTTTGTGTAATAATAAAATTTGTTTGATGATCTGAATCATTTAAGTGTGAAAAAGTCGCAAAAAAAAAAATATTAGGAAGGGGGCACATACTTTTTCTCAGCACTGTACATAGTTACATTGGTCCAAACAAATGAGAGCTTCCATAGTCTTTCAGTATGGGCTTCAGAAAAGGACTCTACAGCCACTGGATCTCTTTTACATATGGCAGAAGGTGGTCCTGCCGGTTCCGTCGTCTGACCATAGAGATGAGGGAGGAACGGAAGTTCCCTGATCACCTCTATGATCTATGAAACCGGAAGTGATAAGGATTTTGTAAATTCCGGTTTCAGCTCGTAACTGCATCTGATCAAAACCGATCTTGGTTTAATCAGATGCTTTTAAAGAGAGAGGAGAGATCTGGGGTCTAATAGACCCCAGATGTCTAAGTAAAGAGGACCCGTCATGGCCAATGCTATCACAAGGGACGCTATTCATCCCTTGTGATACCCTGTTTCCCCGAAAATAAGACCTAGCGTGATTGTCGGTGATGGCTGCAATATAAGCCCTACCCTCCAAATAAGCCCTAGTTAAAGTCCTTGTAGGTCTTATTCTCAGGGTAGGGCTTATTTTCGGGGAAACAGGGTAGGGTTAATTGGGGGGGGGGGTAGGTATATTGCAGCCATTACCGACAATCACACTAGGTCTTATTTTCGGGGAAACAGGGTAGGGTTAATTGGGGGGGTAGGTATATTGCAGCCATTACCGACAATCACACTAGGTCTTATTTTCGGGGAAACAGGGTAGCAATAAAGCTGATCAAAAAAAGAAAAAATGAAAAGGGATGGTGCAAAGAAGAAAGTTTAAATAAAAGAAATAAAAAATTATAGCGCCCCTGTCCCACCATGCTCTCACGCAAAAGCGAATGCATACATAGGTCCTGCCCACATACGGTTTGTATGAGATGATCGCACCACACATGTGAGGAATCACCGCGAACATCAAGAGCAAGAGCAATAATCGCCTATGGAGATTTTTAGCTACTGTGGTTTGTCGCCATTCTATGCGCAATTTTAAATTCAATAACCACTTCAGCCCCGGAAGATTTCACCCCCTTCCAGACCAGAGCACTTTTGGCGATTCGGCACTGCGTCACTTTAACTGACAATTGCGCCGTCGTGCGATTTTGCACCCAAACAAAATTTACGTCCTTTTTTTCCCCACAAATAGAGCTTTCTTTTGATGGTATTTGATCACCTCTGCGTTTTTTTTTTTTTGCGCTATAATCAAAAAAAGAGAGACAATTTTGAAAAAAAAGCAAGATTTTTTACTTTTGCTATAATAAATATCCCCAAAAAATGTATAAAAAAACGAATTTTTTTCCTCAGTTTAGGCCGATACGTATTCTTCTACATATTTTTGATTAAAAAAAATCGCAATAAGCGTATATTGATTGGTTTGCGCAAAAGTTATAGCGTCTACAAAATAGGGGATAGATTTATGGCATATTTATTATTATTTTTTTTTTATTATTAATGGCGGCAATCTGCGATTTTTATTGTGACTGCGGCATTATGGCAGACAAATCAGACACTTTTGACACGATTTTGGGACCATTGTCATTTATACAGCGATCAGTGCTATAAAAATGCACTGATTACAGTGTAAATGACACTGGCAGAGAAGAGGTTAAACACTAGGGGGCGATCAAGGGGTTAAGTGTGTCCAAGGGAGTGATTCTAACTGTGGGGGGGATGGGCTACCTAGGACATGAAAGCGATCACTGCTCCCGATGACAGGGAATGGTGATCTCTGTCATGTCACTAGGCAGAACTGAGGAATTGCCTTGTTTATATAGGCATCTCCCCGTTCTGCCGCTCTGTGACATGATCGAGGAACACCGGTGGATATCAAGTCCACGGGTCCCGCGGTCACGGAGCACGCGGCTCGCGCGCCCACAATGCCAATTCTTAAAGGGGACGTACCTGTACGCCCATTTGCGCAGCCGTGCCATTGTGCCGACGTATATCATCGTGCGCTGGTCGGTAAACGGTTAAGCTGTATTTTTTTCCTATAAATGTGCATTTTAAAAGACAAGTATGTTTTTTTTATTTATTTATTTTTTTTAATTCATACGTACCTAGGTGGATGCTGCATCTGTCCCCCGGCACCTCTAACACTGAGAGCCGAGCAATCAAACATCACCGATCACTCCGTTCTCACAGCTCCCCAAGCAGAGAGCTGCTGACTGTCAGTCACCGGCTCTCTGCTCTGCCCCCCCTCCTCTCTCCCTGGAGCACCGGGCTGTGGAGGGGGCAGGGCGGCTCAGCCTCTCAGGGGCCCGCTGAGAGGCTGAGACGGGTGCCAGGTCCAGAGATCTGGGCGGATCCCGAAACCGTGGTCGTGACGATGCCCGAGCCTGGACCGACTTCTGTGACGTCAGCAGAGAGCGGACTTCAGCCCGCCCTCTGCTGAAAACGGGTCACAGGGGTGCAAAACAAACTGCACTCCTGTGATCCATAGCTGAAGTCCAGCCAAACAAGCTTTGGCTGTACTTCTGCTTTAAACATAGCTACATAGTTACATACTAGGGGAGGTCGAAAAAAGACACAAGTCCAAGTCCAACCATGTTCTGCGTAAATATCATGCAACATAAAAAATTTCAACAACCGCTATTTTAATCTCCAGGATCTCTGCTTTAAAAAAAAAAACGTAAATAATGCTTAGGGGTTTGTAAGTAATTTTCTAGCAAAAAAAAAAAAATGCAGATTTTTACAAGAATGTGAGAAGTGTCAGGATTGGCTTGGGGGTCGAGTGATTATAGGTTATCATTATAGGCATTCCTGGTTAAGTTCCAAGCCAGGCCGGCCAAATAATTGGCTTTCAAATAATATAAGAAACTCGTGGGTGATGATAGTGGTTGAGATGGACTTTTTACTCAGTTGACCAGCCTACCTCCTCGCTGTGTGCCATCTTTCTGCCCTCCGGAGACTCTGCGGAGTTCTGTCCCAGGTATTTGTAGTAATCCCCAGTGCTGGGCTGCTTATTGAAGTTCCTTGACTTTCGGCAGGAGTCGCCTCGTCGTAGCCCCTCGGGACTGCTTTCTCGTGATGTCAACTACAAACACACAAACAAGGCACAGCGTCAGACTGCAGATCATATCAAGAAATTTATTAATTATGTCACATAAAAAGGAGCAGCTGAAAATAGTTTTTTTTATAATTAAAGTGACACCAAAGGATATCCTTATTCTCTAGAAAATGATCCACTACTTAATGACCCTGTATGTGATTTTTCATGAAAATAGTTTCTTACGGTGTTTTTCTGCCTCCTACACACACTACAAATCCTGTAGTCCATCTTAGGAGTAAGCAAGAGAGGGTGGCTACGCTCCTACATACAGTGCGTGGAAAAAGTATTCATACCTCTTGAAATTTTCCACATTGTGTCATGTTACCACCAAAAACGTAAATGTATTTTATTGGGATTTTATGTGATAGACCAACACAAAGTGGCACATAATTGTGAAGTGGAAGGAAAATGATAAATGATTTTCAAATTGTTTTACAAATAGATATGTGAAAAGTGTGGGGTACATTTGTATGGCGCCCCCCGGAGTCAATACTTTGTAGAACCCCCTTTCTCTGCAATTACAGCTGCAAGTCTTTTTGGGGATGTCTCTACCAGCTTTGCACATCTAGAGAGGGACATTTTTGCTCAATGTGATTTAGGTCTGGACTGTGACTGGGCCATTCTAACACATGAATATGCTTTGATCTAAAAGAAAAAAATTTGCGTTGAACCAAATGTATAAGCAAGCAGCGAGCAAAAGTTCGTTGATTTCAAACAAAAAGTCACATAAAAAATATATATTGCGGCGCTAAAAACAGTCCAAAGAAGTCTGAAGAATGGGAGTAGTCAAATCACCAGATACAGTGTAGATATGAAAAGGGCACTCGTCACCACATGATAATGTAGTCTGCTTACCAGAAGGTAATATGGTTTAAGCATGTATGGATATATCTCAATAGCATCCAGCAGATCCAGCTCCCTGGAACCCGTGGACATGGCGAAGTCCCTCTTTAGCAAACAGGAGGTGCTGCAGATTTGCCAGCCCCATCTCTGATGCGATTACCGGGAGTTGTAGATTTGTGAAGGAAGTTATACGGAGGTTGCTGTCTATGGTTACGAGGGGTTCCAGGGAGCTGGATCTGCTGGATGCTATTGAGATATATCCATACATGCTTAAACCATATTACCTTCTGGTAAGCAGACTACATTATCATGTGGTGACGAGTGCCCTTTTCATATCTACACTGTATCTGGTGATTTGACTACTCCCATTCTTCAGATTTCTTTGGACTGTTTTTAGCGCCGCAATATATATTTTTTTATGCTTTGATCTAAACCATTCCATTGTAGCTCTGGCTGGATGTTTCGGGTCGTTGTCCTGCTGGAAGGTGAACCTCCACCCCAGTCTCAAGTCTTTTGCAGACTCTAATGCCCCATACACACGAGTGGATTTTCTGTCGGAAAAAACTTGGATGGTTTTTTCGACGGAATTCCGCTCAAGCTCGCCTTGCATACACACGATCACACAAAAGTTCTCTGAACTTTCGACTGCCAAGAACGCAAAGACGTACAAACACTACGACGTGCCAAGAAAATGAAGTTCAAGGCTTCCGAGCATGTGTTGAATTGTTTCCAAGCATGCGTAGGAATTTTGCGCATCGGAATTTGTACAGACGATCGCATTTTCGGATAGGAACTTTTCCCAACCGAAAAACTGAGAACATGCTCTCAATCTTTTGCTGGCTGGAATTCGGCCAGCAAAAGTCTGATGGAGCGTACACACGGTCGCATTTTCCGACCAAAAGCTCTCATCTGTCTTTTTCTGGCCGAATCTCCGATCGTGTGTACGCGGCATAACAGGTTTTCTTCTAAGATTGCCCTATATTTGGCTCCATCCATCTTCCCATCAACTCTGACCAGCTTCCCTGTCCCTCCTGAAGAAAAGCATCCCCACCACATGATGCTGCCACCACCATGTTTCACGGTGGGGATGGTGTGTTCAGGGTGATGGGCAGTGTTAGTTTTCCCCCACACATAGCATTTTGCTTTTAGGCCAAAAAGTTGAATTTTGGTCTCATGTGACCAGATCACCTTTTTCCACATGTTTGCTGTGTCCTCCACATGGCTTCTCACAAACTGCAAACAGGACTTCTTATGACTTTCTTTCACCAATGTCTTTCTTCTTGTCACTCTTCCATAAAGGGCAGATTTGTGGAGAACACGACTAATAGTTGTCCTGTGGACAGATTCTCCCACCTGAGCTGTGGATCTCTGCAGCTCCTCCAGAGTTACCATGGACCTCTTGGCTCTTCTCTGATGAATGCTCTCCTTGCCCGGCCGGTCAGTTTAGGTGGACGGTCGTGTCTTGGTAGGTTTGCAGTTGTGCCATACTCTTTCCATTTTCGGATGATGGATTGAACAGAGCTCCGTGAGATATTCGAAGCTTGGGAGATTTTATTATAACCTAACCCTGCTTTATACTTCTCCACAACTTTATCCCTGACCTGTCTGGTGTGTTCCTTGGCCTTCATGATGCTGTTTGTTCACTAAGGTTCTCTAATAAACCTCAGAGGGCTTCACAGAACAGCTGTATTTATACTGAGATTAAATTACACACAGGTGGACTCTATTTACTAATTAGGTGACTTCTGAAGGCAATTGGTTCCATTAGATTTTAGTTAGGGGTATCAGAGTAAAGGGGGCTGAATACAAATGCACCCCACACTCACATATTTATTTGTAAAAAAAATTCAAAATAATGTATTATTTTCCTTCCACTTCACAATTATGTGCCACTTTGTGTTGGTCTATCACATAAAATCCCAATAAAATACATTTCTGTTTTTGACTGTAACATGACAAAATGTGGAAGATTTCAAGGGGTATGAATACTTTTTCAAAGCACTGTAGAGTGGGGCCATGGCAGGGTGGCTACATTCTCTGCAGCATCAGATCATTTCTAATAATTAGCTGCTGCAGGCTGTCCACAATTAGCCAGCAATAGACCTCTGTACCAATAACCTACTGCTGCAGGGAGAGGCTGGAATCAGTGCTGTCATCTCTGCCTTTGTCCTCTGTGACATCATTTCACTTTCAATGTAACACAGTTTGGAAGCATCTTTCCTTATAATATTAACTGGTGACTCCGCCATGAAGGTTCTAGTTTAGGCAGTCCCTGTTATTGTCACCCTAGCTTCTGATGGAGACTACAAGCAGCAGTGTAAATCAGGGCCGGGACAAGGGTTGGGCAGGAGGGGCAGATGCCCCGGGCACTGTGATATCATGTGGGGGTGTGTCCCCAGCATCTCTACCTCGTCCAATCAGAGAAAAACAATGCGTTCGGTGAATAGCAGCAGTGCCAAGTGAGCAACCACTGTGGTTACAATGCAAAAGGGCAGTCGATCCGCAGAGGACTTGGAAGACTGCGGCAATCACTGTAGTATTAGTGACCACTACAGCGATTTACAGCTTCCACGGGGATCGGCAGGCTGAACCAATGTGACTACAATAAAATGTATAACTTCAGCTCTTTAGTTGAAAATACATTCGCACTTACAGTTTTCCTTTAATACCCCTGCAAAATCTCACAAATACCTGTTGATCCTGCCAGTGAAGCCCACCGAATGCAGCTTCCAGTGATGGGATGACAACAATGCTGCACTGCTTCTAAATGCAAAGCAAAGTTGTCACCCTCTTGTGCCTGCTTGCACTAGAGTGAGAGGAGAAGATGTAGGGGTGCGGCTACCAGCATTGTCACCCCTGATTCAGCCTGTAGCTTGTCAATCAGAACCTGACCACACCTAGTCCTGCCCACTGCTTCCCAGGATGGCAGCACTTCCGCTGCTGCTGAACCCCTCCCACTGTGAGCTGCAGTGCCTGGGAGGGGGGAGCGTGTGAGACACAAATGAAGGAGAATTTGGCTCAGTCAGGGAAGGTAAAAATGTTTTTATTTTATTTATGAGGCTCTAGCATGCAGTTGAAACATGTATAAATTGCCAGGAGGGGGGGGGGGGGGGCGGAGTGTGTGCCCCTACCCCTCCTGAAGGCCACATGCCCTTAACATCTGGGTCCCCATGTTGAGGCAGGGTCTCATTCCCACAACCCTTTCCTAGTGTTTGTGGGGGTCTCAGAATCTGAAAGCCCCCCTTATTAATAAGGGCGCCCCCAGACGGTAATGAGTATGGGGTATTTAAAATATATATATATATATATATATATATATATATATAACCTAGAAAAAAAGACATTCAAACATTTGACAAATCCATTGTTAAAAAAAATTAACATACCAAAAATATGAGCCTCATTGTAAATTAATCATCGTCAATCCTCACCAAAAAAAAAAAAAAACACTGATGACCCACCGCACACAACTTCCCGATGGCAACACCAGCCAAATGACAGCTCCCTGAGCTGCCATGGCTATATGAAGGAAAGGGATAGTGGTGTCATCAGTGCCCATATTTGGCCACATTTAGGCAACTATGTAATGCTCTATTCCCCGCCCAGGGGCGGACTGATAACTCATGGGGCCCCCAGGCAATAGGAGATTATGGGGCCCCCAGGCAATCAGAGATTATGGGGCCACACAGTATACACGCAGTATACAATCACACAGTATATACATACATGTACACACAATATACACAGACAGATGTAAAAAAAAACACAGATTTATACATACTGCCCCTGGTTTTACTGAGGCTGGCAACCCTGATGGGGCCCCCTAGTGGCCCAGGGCACTCGGGCAGTGCCCGAGTGGCTCAATGGTCAGTCCGCCCCTGTCCCCGCCCATTTGTTTACGTGACTGGTGATTCCCGGCCATATAAATGCCTGGGCCGGGTGACCTCAGTGGTTGGTAAAGACACAAGCAGCTGCTGCTTCCTTAGCTACCATTGACAGCTGGAAACTGTCACATTCATTCACGCTGAACACTCTAAACCAGTCTTTCTCAACCTTTCCAACACAGAGGAACCCTTGAAATAACTTTCAAGTTTTAGGGAACCCCTGCTAATAATTACTATATCTACTACTCATGATACATCGGTGTGATGCTCAGTGGGAAGTAGACATGTGCAATTCAGTTCATTCAGGTTTTTCAGTTGAAAATTCCATTTTCGGAGATTCAGATGTATCCAAATTTCCGAATGGACTTAGTAAGAAATCTGAACGAATCCGAAAAAAGTTATAACGAAATCTTCTGATGCATTGAGAAGCTGGTTGTTAGGGAGTGGGCGGCTGTTCCGTCCTTAACAACCATGACTCATCTGCTGTCAGCGGGATTCCCCACTGTCATAATGTAAGCAAAACAAGCGCCAACTAAAAAATTGTTTTTTAAATGGTGTGGACCCTTTTCCGAGCATGCAGCCCAGCAGCCAGGAGGGGGGGGGGGGGTTAAGCAAGTGCTCCCCTCTCCTGGACCATACCAGGCCACATGCCCTCAACATTGGGGGGGGTGCTTTCGGGGAGGAGGGTTCTTCCCCCCCCCAAAGCACCCTGTCCCCATGTTGATGAGGACAATGAGGACAATGGTCTCTTCCCCATAACCCTGGCTTGATGGTTGTGGAGATCTGCCTGTGGGGGACTTATCAGAAACTGGAAGTCCCCTTTAACAAGGGGGTCCCCAGATCCTGCCCCCTCTACATGTGAATGAGTACCCCAACTCATTCACTAAAAATGTGTCAAAAGTAAAAAAAACAAACAAACAAGAAATGTTCCCCCGAAGTAGATCCAACATCAATCACAATGAACACCTGGCAGCACTCAGCCGCTCCTGTGTCCTGTAACTCGCTGAATGACAGATAAACGGGGGTGTGACAGGGGACGGGGTCATCCGGTGATGAAAAGGGTCTGGTATGGATTTGGGGGGGGGGAACCCCACACCATTTAAAAAAACAAAAATTGGCGCGAGGTTCCCCTAAAAATCCATACCAGACCCGAAGAGCCTGGTATTGATTGTGGGGAGTAGGGGGGGGACCTCCACGCTGTTTTTTTAAAACTTTTTTCATAACTGCCACTGGTTTTGTTTATATTCTGCAGGAAATCCCGCTAACAGCAGACAAGTCATGGTTGTTAAGGACGCGGCCGCTGCCTGCTCCTCGACAACTAGCAACGAATGCTGGAAATACAAAGCAAATTCCGAAAATGAATAGGTCCATTGAAGAACTGATCTGAAAACGAAATAAAGCTACATTTTCCGGCATGTTTAGTGTGAAGAATGCTCCTTACACTTGCTCTTATGGGGGGGCTACCCCCTTATAGATAGCTAAAAAGCTCAATGGTGTCAGTGGGAACTTATCTGGGAGGCAGAAATTGCTCTGGAAGAACTCTGGTTAAGAAATCCTCAACAAGTTCAATTGGACTTGTTCTGTAATCTTTAAGACGTTTCACTACTTAAGTAGCCTCCTCAGTAGTTAGTTTGGACCAAACACTGGCTGTTTAGATGTTTGTCCAAACGCTGAAAGTTTAGTTCAGCATTTGGACAAACATCTAAATAGCCAGTGTTTGATCCAAACTAACTACTGAGAAGGCTACTTAAGTAGTGAAACGTCTTAAAGATTACAGAACAAGTCCAGTTGAACGTGGCCAACTACTACAAGCTCCACCATGACCTGGACACATGAGAACCTTCACAGGGTCACGGTGCTATTCCGCCCAGCACGGGTGCAGTTAACAGCTTGGAAAGCCATGTGAAGCACACAATAATTAGAGTCTTCTAGGTAAACAGCCCATTAAAGGCGTTTGTTGAATTAAGTAAATGAGAAATTTTCTGGCAGGCATGTAAAATCTACTTTTTGCATATTTCTCAGGCTTAACAGCTCAGCTGAAATATCGAGAGCTAGAGCTTGTCTCTCGCCAATTACAAGACAAGGGGCTTTATCACTTCGTTCATCGACGCGTCAGCTTAACGCAAAACATTCTGTAAAAAATAATTAGGCAGTAATAACTTAATACGGGGTTTATTCCTAATGGGATTATCTAGCTTAAAAGTTATATGTGCGCTGACAGAGCGGCTGAAAAACCTGATGGGGTACAGCGATGGTGTTGTTCAAGTGCAACACCAATGAAAATTATTTCTAAAGGGTCCGTCCACCCAAAAATGATACTTTGGTTATACGGTAGATGGGGTCTGGTGGGCTAAGCCGCTCCCTGGTTTATACATTTTTTTGTATTTGCTCTTAATGGTGCAACATAAAGTGTCCGGGTTTGCTAAAGACTTAAAGCAGAAGCAAATATTGTCTACATAAAAGAGTCACATGTATTCTCCTGGAATCTCGGTGATCTTTGTGCATTTCTTACAAATCTGGGCAGTAATCCAGTGTGAGACTTCCTGCAATAAGGACTGCTCACTGCTGCTCTCTCTCCTTGTGCAGGGGGGACTGGTCTTGTCTCCGCCCTCTTCTGTAGTCTTCTGTAGTGGGTGGAGCCCGTTGGGTCCCTCCCACAGCCTTGCTCTCTCTCCTTGTGCAGGGGGGAATGGTCTTGTCTCCGCCCTCTTCTGTAGTCTTCTGTAGTGGGTGGAGCTTATTGGGTCCCTCCCACAGCCCTGCTTTCTCTCCTTGTGCAGGGGGGACTGGTCTTGTCTCTGCCCTCTTCTGTAGTCTTCTGTAGTGGGTGGAGCCTGTTGGGTTCCTCCCACAGCCCTGCTCTCTCTCCTTGTGCAGGGGGGCTGGTCTTGTCTCCGCCCCCTCATGTAGTTTTCTGTAGTGAGTGGGGACTGTTGGACCCCTCCCACAGTTCTGCTTTCTCCCCTTGTACAGGGTGACTGGTCCTGTCTTTGCCCATCCTGTAGTTTTCTACAGGCAGCCCGTAATGGGTGGGGACTTCTGGGTCCCTCCCACAGTTCTGCTCTCTCTCCTTGTGCAGGGTGCTGGTCTTGTCCCCGCCCCCTCCTGTAATTTTCTGCAGGCAGTCTGTAGTGGGTGGGGCCTGATGCCCACCCCCCCCCACAGCTCTGCTCTCTCTTCTTGGGCAGAGTGACTGGTCTGGTCTCCGCCCCCTCCTGTAATTTTCTGTAATGGGTGGGGACTGTTGGACCCCTCCCACAGTTCTGCTTTCTCCCCTTGTGCAGGGTGACTGGTCTGGTCTCCGCCCCCTGCTGTTGTTTTCTGCAGGCAGCCTGTAATGGGTGGGGACTCTTAGACCCCTCCCACAGTTCTGCTCTCTCTCCTTGTGCAGGGGGGGCTGGTCTTGTCCCTGCCCCCTTCTGTAGTTTTCTGCAGGCAGCCTGCTGGGCCCCTCCCACAGCTCTGCTCTTTCTCCTCTTGCAGGGTGACTGGTCCTGTCTCCGCCCCCTCCAGTAGTTTTCTGCAGGCAGTCTGTGGTGGGTGGGGCCTGCTGGGCCCCTCCCACAGCTCTGCTCTCTGTACAGACTATGTGCAGTGCAGTGATGATGTCACTGCTACTTTTACAAGGTAATATTTAAGTTTACAAATGCATTTGTGCACAAAAAGTGGATTTTCTTTTCTTTTTGATTATTGAGGAATATATTAAAAAGAACGTTTTTGTGATTAAAGTGGTACTTAAGGCAACGACCAGCTTTTATTCTTTTTGTTAAAACTTTTATCCCAAAAGAAACAAAAAAGGTTTCTGATACTGCTTAAAAAGTGTTTTTTAGAGTTTTAGAGTCTGGCGAAATCTATTAGTCCATCTACTATAGTAGTCTATATAGAATAATATAGAGACATAACCCACAATGTATGGCACCACATCCAATTAAAATATGAAAAACCAAACACCAAAAATCTATAGGACTTTAAAGGTTGCCAATGGTAATCCCAAAATAGAAAAGAAGAGTACTCATGAAAGTATAAAATACAAAATATATTGTGATAACATGATTAAAATAATCATTAAAAACATATTGAAGTGGATCGACAAATCGACTGGATACAACATTCTCCCAAATGTAAATGTAAATGACTATACAGAGAAACCCCATTGTGATGGCCCATCAATAATGAACAGCTTAGTTATTGAAGGAAATTGCATATATGATAATCTTCCATATGCAGGGCCAAATGAAGGTTCAATGTACCATCACCGATATGGTCAACTACGCGTTTCGCCAAGCGGCTTCCTCAGAGGATTCTCCTGGTGCTAAGCTGAAGTGAGAGACATGGAGTAACTGATCCACAGCGTAATGGGAAAAAGAAGGCCGCATGCAGCCAGCCCAAGGAGGCATACCGGCAATATTGCAGCTAGAGAGGAGAGAATGTCCTCAAGCAGAGCCTATACTTTTCGAGACATAAATCAGAGGTAAAGGGGAAAGGATAAGCACTCCCAAATGGATGAGGGATTTTAAGCGCAGTGGCCTTCTCATACGTTTGTCCACGCCGATCCTGGCTGTAGGCTCCTATCTCCCATATGACATAGATGAGATGTCCACCTAGTGGTCTATAGTCAATCTACTAGTCCATCTAACATTACCCTCTCCAAACAATGCTGCTTTCCGAGGGTGGCTCCTTCGCTCCTCCACAGACAGAGGAGATGCCCAAAGACAGGAGGTGTATTACTGACTATATTACCAGGTGAAAATAAAGGGAAACAAAAAAAAGGAAAATTATTTCAGCCACCATATCCAATGAGTGGTAAGCTGCCATATATAACATTTTTGTTTTTGGGTTTGATACCAGTTTAAGGATTGAAGAATACATGGGTGGGTCATTACCAGGCAAAAAGAGAGAACGTCCAGGGTTAACAGATTACACCGCCTAAAATATTAGAATTATGAGTTCCTAAGAAAGTTCAAGGTTGGGTGTTTGGCCAAATGTCCTCCCTTTGCAAATCCACTGGGCTTGCTGCCAGCTTCAGGCATTTAATGGGAGACTATAATGGCTTTTTGTCAACTAATTTCTGCATTTGTTTTTACATTTTTGTAAAATATTTAATACAATTTTTATTATTTGTATAAAATCTCTTAAAAATTGTTATTATTTTTCTTTTCTTTCTTTTTTCTTTTTTTCCCTTTTTTACATTTTCTTTTTTTCCTTATTCCCGTTATGCTTTTGGGTATTTTTTTGACATAAGGTTCAGTCAAGCTCATCATGGTTATTGTGGGGTCCTGGGGTTCACTACTACTTATAATAGGGTCGCACCAATGCTAAGCATTTACACAAATATTGGTCCTCGTGCAAATGCTCGGATACCTGAAACTGATACTTTCGGGCTTCCCCCACTGACGGCCAAAATGTAAAAAAAAACAAAAAAAACCCCCGGCAATTATTGGTTGTTAAGGTGCGGGGCCGCCACGTCCTTAACAACTCATGTCTCATTCAGCTGTCAGTGGGGTTCCCCTATTGACAGCTGAAGTGTAAACTAAGTCCTGAGAATTGGAGTTGTCAAAAAAAAAAAAGTTTATCAACAACATTGCTCAGCCACTGAAAGATAACATTGTTTCTTTTTGGAATCTTTCTGTTTATACATCTACAGCTCAAAGGGATGAACTTCGATCTGCAGATGAAGTCAGTTCAAAGCAACCTGTCAAGTAAAATTTTTTTTATTTATTTATTTTATTTTTTATTAAATGTTCCTCTGTTTAATTCCTTATTACCCCTTAATTTACTCTAATCAGCCATAATTAACTCCTTATTCTCCTTCTCCATTTAATTATTTTCCTGCTGATTTATTTTTGGTCACTTCTATTTTATAAACTATTAATAATTCAAACTTTTTTTTTTGTTTGCTTTGATCATTAATATTTTTAATAATTTGAACATACACATACGTACATGTTTCACATTTAAAAAGAAGAGCAAAATTTAAAAAAATAAATATTCAATTTGTAAATAACTTTTTAATGTTTTGTACCATTGCTGACAGCTGAAGTGTAAAGAAAACATTTGCAGTAGGTACCGAAATTGGTATCGGCGAGAACTGAAAAAAAATGTACTCGTAAAAAAAAAAAAGTGGTATTGGGGTATCCCTAATTTTTAATATATATTAAGATGTAAGATTGCCATTTGATTATGTTATGTTATGGGATTATTCCCAAATCTTTATACAGTGCCTTGCGAAAGTATTCGGCCCCCTTGAACTTTTCAACCTTTTGCCACATTTCAGGCTTCAAACATAAAGATATAAAATTTTAATTTTTTGTGAAGAATCACCAACAAGTGGGACACAATTGTGAAGTGGAACGAAATCTATTGGATATTTTAAACTTTTTTAGCAAATAAAAAACTGAAAAGTGGTGCGTGCAAAATTATTCGGCCCCTTTACTTTCAGTGCAGAAAACTCACTCCAGAAGTTCAGCGAGGATCTCTGAATGATCCAATGTTGTCCTAAATGACTGATGGTGATAAATAGAATCCTCCTGTGTGTAATCAAGTCTCTGTATAAATGCACCTGCTCTGTGATAGTCTCAGGGTTCTGTTGAAAGTGCAGAGAGCATCATGAAGACCAAGGAACACACCAGGCAGGTCCGTAATACTGTTGTGGAGAAGTTTAAAGCCGGATTTGGATACAAAAAGATTTCCCAAGCTTTAAACATCCCAAGGAGCATTGTGCAAGCGATCATTTTGAAATGGAAGGAGTATCAGACCACTGCAAATCTACCAAGACCTGGCTGTCCCTCTAAACTTTCAGCTCAGACAAGGAGAAGACTGATCAGAGATGCAGCCAAGAGGCCCATGATCACTCTGGATGAACTGCAGAGAACTACAGCTGAGGTGGGAGAGTCTGTCCATAGGACAACAATCAGTCGTACACTGCACCAATCTGGCCTTTATGGAAGAGTGGCAAGAAGAAAGCCGTTTCTCAAAGATATCCATAAAAAGTCTCGTCTAAAGTTTGCCACAAGCCACCTGGGAGACACACCAAACATGTGGAAGAAGGTGCTCTGGTCCGATGAAACTAAAATCGAACTTTTTGGCCACAATGCAAAACGATGTTTGACGTAAAAGCAACACAGCTCATCACACTCAACACACCATCCCCACTGTGAAACATGGTGGTGGCAGCATCATGGTTTGGGCCTGCTTTTCTTCAGCAGGGACAGGGAAGATGGTTAAAATTAAGGGGAAGATGGATGCAGCCAAATACAGGACCATTCTGGATGAAAACCTGTTGGAGTCTGCAAAAGACCTGAAACTGGGACGGAGATTTATCTTCCAACAAGACAATGATCCCAAACATACAGCAAAATCTACAAAGGAATGGTTCACAAATAAACGTATCCAGGTGTTAGAATGGCCAAGTCAAAGTCCAGACCTGAATCCAATCGAGAATCTGTGGAAAGAGCTGAAAACTGCTGTTCACAAACGCTCTCCATCCAACCTCACTGAGCTCGAGCTGTTTTGCAAGGAAGAATGGGCAAGAATTTCAGTCTCTCGATGTGCAAAACTGATAGAGACATACCCCAAGCGACTTGCAGCTGTAATCGCAGCAAAAGGTGGCTCTACAAAGTATTAACGCAAGGGGGCCGAATAATTTTGCACGCCCCACTTTTCATTTTTTTATTAGTTACAAAAGTTTCAACAATCCAATAGATTTCGTTCCACTTCACAATTGTGTTCCACTTGTTGGTGATTCTTCACAAAAAATAAAAATTTTATATCTTTATGTTTGAAGCCTGAAATGTGGCAAAAGGTTGAAAAGTTCAAGGGGGCCGAATACTTTCGCAAGGCACTGTACATTGTTATTAAACTCTTTTTGTTTGATCTGAATTTGTTCTGATTTTTAAATAATAAAATAAAATAAGTTAAAACTTTAAAAAAAATAGACGTTTATTACAGAATGTTTTGTGCAGTCTGGGGTTTCTAATAAGAAAGCCCAGCATTAGCTTTGCACTTGTTGACTGGTCCCACAAACTAAAGATCGACATGGCAGCATCTCTATTAGGAGGGGTGGGGTGTCCTTCCTCAGAGTCATTTAGCTGACTAATTAAGCTGTGTATGTCTTTGTGCAACCTGATATGAGCCTACTAGATCTGTTTGGAGGAGGAATGTCCCTTCTCTGACTCATGAGCTGAGTGTATAACCTGATATCCACATATTAGGTCTGTATTCACTTTTGGGAGGAGGGGATGTACCTCCTCTTATCCTTCAGCTATGTGTGTAACCTGAGATTCAAGAAATATCCTCACCTCTTTGCAACTAATAACTGCAGCAATTTCAAAAGAATCTAAATGCCCCTTTACCTCACCCAAAATGGCCAGGTGATGTGCAGGGTCATCTAAATTCTGGTCTTAAGCGCCCAGGTCAATGCCCGGATGTGGACATTTCCCATTGGCTGTTTAGCGATTGGTTAGGCTATGCAGAGGGTCTTCTATTTTCTGGTCCTTCATTGAGTGCCCAAGTTGGTACCTGGGTGTGGACATTTCTAATTTCAGCCCCTTTAGAGCTAATGGGAAATATCCATTGGTCACATGATATGGCGGGTCTCCTCTTTTCTGGTCCTTCTTCAAGCGCCTAGGTCAGTGCCTGGGTTTGGACCTTGCCCATTGACTACTCAGCCACTGGACAGCCAATGGGAAAGGTCTACTGGCCATGTGATGAAGAGGGCCTTCTAGCTTCTGGTCCTTCTTCAAGTGCCCAGGTCAGTGCCTGGGTTTGGACATTGCCTATTGACTACTCAGCCACTGGACAGCCAATATGAAAGGTCTACTGGTCATGTAATGCAGAGGGTCTTCTATTTTCTGGTACTTCTTCAAGGGCCCAGGTCACTGCTGGGTGTGGACATGTCCCATTGGCTGTTCAGCCAGTGGACAGCCAATGGGGAATCGTAATTGTTCACATGATATCTGGGGTCTTCTATCTTCTGGTCCTTCTTCCAGTGCCAAGTTTGAGACCTGGTTTGTAGACCATTCCTATTGGCTGTCCAGCAGTGGGTTCTCTCAGGCTCCAGAAGACTGAAGCGGCGTGATTAGGTCACGTCAACATGACTGGTCAGTGGTTGGCCTGGACTGCATCGCTGGATGGCTGGACTCTACTCCCAGAAGAGGCACTGGTGATGGACATGTGACGGCAGCCTCAGGGGACACCACTAAGCGTGATGAGGAGGGGGAATAGGTTTCGTTTTGCACGATGACGGGCTTTACATTTACATTTGTGAACTTTTGATGAAATTACATTTATATACAGGAAGTATAATAAAAAAATAAATTGGTATATCAGTGAGAAACAAATACCGTCACACCTAAAGAACTCGATATTATTTCCAGCTCTGCGTGTTCTCTTACTATGGTCATACGACAACAACTGAAGACTGAATTTCCAGGGGTCCCGGCTCTTCAATGTACATTTATTTCCAGCCCAGTGCCTGAAGAATTCATTCTTGCTCTCTATAATTATGTGGCATTAAAAGGTTTTCTCTATTGAGGAAATAATCCCTATTTAAATGCCCAGTGAGGTTTCAGGTTTTACTTTAAGGCTACCAGCTAACGTGTCACTAGAGGAGGTCCTAAAATCCTAACAGGCGATGTAACTGAAGTCTGGAAAATAACTGAAGAGCGCGGTCAGTCCTGGAAATATAACACGTGTCTTGAGTTTGGGTGATAAGGCTCTAAGACTCGGTTCACACCACTTGAACCTGAAAGTCGCACGACTTATGGTGTGACTTTTCCAGGTGACTTCCTGGCGATGTGAGTACTAATTTGATGCGACTTTGTGCAACTTTGACGCGAGGGAGGGGCTACACCGCAGGGAATGCCTGTGTAATCTTACCGTAATGTCGGATCCAAATCACATCAATATAGATGAGGATCCGACTTGGAGGAGACTTCAATTACCCGCCTCTTGCCCGCAGCATAGAAAAATGATGGCGGGCAGGATCGCTCTAGTTCTGGGCTGATGTCATATGACGTCGCCCAGTCTCAACGCGGGGGTGCGTAACGCGGCAATCGCTGGAACGCTGTGTCCCTGGGACACGGCGCGACCCTGATCTCACTAAAGAGCCGATGACGCTGCTCTTTACCCATGTGATCGGCTGTGTCCAATCACACCCGATCACATGTAAACGTGGAAGTGCCGGTAATCGTCTCTCCTCGCCTCACACTAAGAGTGCCCTGACGATCAGTGCAACCCCAACAGTGCCCAACAGTGACACCAATCAGTGCCCATCAGTGAGGCCATTCTGTGCCCACAAGTGCCTGCTCATCAGTGCCGCCCATCAGTGCCGCCTATTCGTGCCACCTATCATTGCCACCTATCAGTGCTCATCAGTGCTGCATATCAGTGCCGCCTATCAGTGCCCATCAGTGCTGCATATAAGTGCCACCTCATCAATGCCCTTCAGTGCTGCATATCAGTGCCGCCTATCAGTGCCCATCAGTGCTGCATATCAGTGCCACCTCATCAATGCCCTTCAGTGCTGCCTCATCAGTGCCCATCAGTGCTGCATATGAGTGCCACCTCACCAATGCCCTTCAGTGCCGATCATTAGTGCCCATCAGTGCCACCTCATCAATGCCCTTCAGTGCCACATTTCAGTGCCACCGCATCAATGCCCTTCAGTGCCGCCTCTTCAGTGCCCATCAGTGCTGCATATCAGTGCCACCTCATCAATGCCTATCAGTGCCACCTGCATCAGTGAAGGAGAAAAATTACCTCTTTACAAAATTTTCTGACAGAAAGATTAACTTTTTTTTTTTCAAAATTCTAAAAAAAGACTTTTAAATTCCACCATATCATTTACCATGCGATGTCCAAAGTCGCATGAAAAGTCACACAAATGTGAATGAAGTCTAATGGGACACCAGACACTTCCTTGTGCACCAATTTGTTTAACCCAGGGGGTCTCAAACTGGTGGCCCTCCAGCTGTTGCGAAACTACAAGTCCCTGAGGCATTGCAAGGCTGACAGTTAAAGGCATGGCTCCCACAGGCAGAGGCATGATGGGACTTGTAGCTGGAGGGCCGCCAGTTATAGACCCCTGGTTTAACCCCTTTCCCCCCCGACCGCCTCCCAGCCCTTTAAGAGCTCTAAAAGCCGTGATACCACTGATTTAGGGACTTTTTTTCCTTCCAGAGATATTTGATTTACGAAAAAACTGTTTTTTATGTTGATCTTAACTGCTTGTTTTGTATAAAGACATATTAATAAATATTTGCTTGTAATAGCATAGGGATGTAGTTTTGTTGCTCCTCCAGAGGTATCACCTAGAGAATCACATTTATTTCTTGTGTTCTATGTCCAGTACCGGGAATGGGTCATCCAGCACCCAGGGCAATGATCCAGAACTGCACCCCTCTTCCTCAATGTTTCTATATGTAATGTGTCTATTCTTTGCCCCCTTGATTGTCTGCGCCCAGGGCAGCTTCCCCTCCTGCCCACCCCTTGTCCCGGCCCTGTCTATGTCTATGTAACCCCACAGACTCGGCAGCCACCCAAAGACATAAGATTGACACCAAGACAACAGAAAACGGTCAGATTGGGCGACCATCCCAAGAATGTAACCATCACTTATGTCACAAAACATTTCTCCGCCTGGGAACCAGTCATTACATATTTAATGTTTAAAATAGAACTTAAAATAAAACAAAACAGGAACTTTCTCTAATGAGGCCGCAGACAACACCAAAACCCCCGACAGAGGGTCTAACCTTCCCAGGCGGGGTCTCGGCTTCCTGTTCCAAAATATTCCTCCCACGCTTCCCGTCTCAGCGAGGGGAAATCTCTTCATTGTGGGACAGAAATAGTAAAAGAAAACCAGAGAGAGGTTTTCATCCTTCCTTATTCTTTCCAAAACCAAAAAGAAATGTTTGGGGTGATGTTGCTCTTTAAATGTATTGCTTAACACAGTAAAAACGAAAAAGGAACCAACTGAAGGAGAAAAAAATCCCTGATGAACCACATCACACATCCAAGTCACATCACACTGAACGATAGATCATCCAGAAGTGAGATTTCAGTGTTTGGTACATTATTCAGGAGAGGTAAACTGTCTGGCAGTCTCTTCTAATTCTCAAGAGCTCTAATAATACGATCTCAGCATTCAGTTATCAGGTCTATACACCTGCCGTGCCCAATATGAGGGGCTCCCACCATCCCTGTCCTGAGTTCCTGGGTCTGTACACCCGCTGTGCCCATTATGAGGGGTTCCCACCATCCCTGTGCTGAGTTCCCGGGTCTGTACACCCGCTGTGCCCATTATGAGGGGTTCCCACCATCCCTGTGCTGAGTTCCCGGGTCTGTACACCTGCTGTGCCCATTATGAGGGGTTCTCACTATCCCTGTGCTGAGTTCCCGGGTCTGTACACCCGCTGTGCCCATTATGAGGGGCTCCCACCATCCCTGTGCTGAATTCCCAGGTCTGTACACCCGCTGTGCCCATTATGAGGGGTTCCCCCCACCCCTGTGCTGAGTTCCCGGGTCTGTACACCCGCTGTGCCCATTATGAGGGGTTCCTACCACCCCTGTGCTGGGTTCCCGTGTCTGTACACCCGCTGTGCCCATTATGAGGGGTTGCCACCATCCCTGTGCTGAGTTCCTGTGTCGGTACACCCGCTGTGCCCATTATGAGGGGTTCCCACCATCCCTGTGCTGAGTTCCCGGGTCTGTACACCCGCTGTGCCCATTATGAGGGGTTATTTTGTTTATTGAAAAATCTTACAAACAACAACTTATATGCAATAAAACCATAATAAATAAATAAAACATATTTACAAAATAATTGAATATGATAATACAAAACAAGAACATAATAAATGGTACAAACCAAATTGTGCACAACACAATCCCTACGGGAGAGTCAGACTAAGGAACATCACCGTCACCATGCATGGAGCCTTTTATCAAAAATATATTTGATCTTGAAAATCTAGGGGAGTGAATCAAGAATACAAAGAAAAGCCGCACACCCCGAAATCAACAGGCAGCAGCTACAGAGTCCTGATATTCCTCCACACCCTTATCCAGGCCTCATGCTGCCACCTGCCTTTCTCAAGACCCCGAATCTTCCCAACCTCACCCAGAATGTCCTGCACCACCACTTCCACAGGGAGGATTTTACTCCGTAAGGATACCTGACACCGTGCACTCCACGTGAAATAACGGACTACTAGACTAACTAAAAAAAGTGTTTCCAAATCATAATCTTGACGAGTCTGCAATTGCCCCATACACCCACTCTGCATAACTCATATGGGGGAGGAAGGGTAGCCCTCCCCACGCTCTTGTACACCTCTAGGACTCCACCACTCCATCACATTCCACTGTCGGGAACCTGATGCCTCTGTATACTGCCTTATCACTGCACCTCCCCAGTCCCAGAGACAAAAACAGAAACATCATCAGCATAGGCCACAACCTTCAAAGGAGGCTCACCAGCGACGCCCAAAGGTACCCCACACAATGGTCCACTCTCTAGCCTTCTAATGAAGAGGTCAATTGCAAAAACATATAGCAGAGGACCCAATGGACACCCCTGACGCACACCTGAGCCGACCACACAGGGCTGCCCGACTTAACCATTAACCAGAGCAAAGCTTTCAGCCCCTTTGTACAAAATCTTGAGCCAATCAATGAACCCCCCCCCCCTCCAGGCCATATTTGTCAAGAAGGAGCCATAAGTACTCATGATTAACCCGATCAAAGGCCTTAGCCAGATCCAATGTCAGCAAAAATGTACCCCAACCAGCAGCCCTACAACGCTCCAAGGCCTCCGGACAGCTAACACCGCTGAGAAAGTGCTTCTACCTTGGACCGAACAGCGCTGACATTAAGAAGGCTAATGGGGCGCCAATTCCCAATCATCGAAGGATCTTTACCTTTTGACAGAAGGATCACCGCAGATTGCCTCATGGAGGGAGAGAACATACAAACATACAAACAGCCATTAAGAACCCCTGCAAGGTAGGGAGCCAGGATCGTCTTAAAACATTTATAAAATTTGGCTGTCAAACCATCTGGCCCTGGCGTTTTCTTGATGGCTAGTTTATCAATATCCTGGATTACTTCGTCTGCAGTGATTTAATCTGTCAAATTCATCAAAGGAACATTATTTTCCAGTCCTGGTGTAGAGTCCAAAAAACCCAACATCCTTGTCCGATCAAGGTTCCTTCCTCCCAGGAGATCGGCATAGTATGACCTGACAACCTCCAGGATCCCTGACCTAGACTTCGTCAGAAAGCCCGTACTGTCCCTCTGGCCATTGACCGCCTTAACTGCTATGCTCTGTTTACAGTTCTGGTAAAAGTCAGGCGAATGGTATTTCCCATAATCCCTCTCCTGAACCAAAGAGGCGTGTCCGTCAAATTGATGTCTCCTAAGGAGGAGCTTCACCTCAGAGATCGCCCCAGAATCTCCTCCATTCGAAAAAAGGCGGTCATGTTTCCTCCGCAAACGCTGGTAGGTGATATACTTATCTTGCTGCTTCTTTCTTCCTATGGCCTTGAAAAGCCCAATAGTCTGCTGTTTAACAAGCTCCCACCATTCTGACTTGCTGCTGCAAAGGTCTAGGATCGTTACCTGCGCTTGAAAAAAAATCCTCAAAGGATTGTCTTACTCTCTCGTCTTCCAGGAGAGTTGAATTCAATCTCCAGATACCCCTCCCCCTAGGTGGCATGTCTGGGGCATTCAGAGTCACAGATAGAATACAGTGATCAGAAAACTCCACTGCCCAACACACAGGTGCTGAAAAAGCAGAGTCTCCCTTTAAAAAAAAAACCTATCTATCCTACTCTGACTATTACCTTGCTGAAAAGTGAACCCCGTGCTGTCTGGGCAGCGCTTAATGTGCGCATCTACCAGACCTGCTTCCCTAACTATTGCATTGAGAAAAAGGGTGTCATAGCCCAGCTTATCTCTGAAACCTCTCCTGTCTTTAGACCTAGTAATGGTGTTGAAATCACCTCCAAAAATAACCTGCTGGGCCGTAAAAAGAAAAGGCTTAATCTTTGTAAAGAGGCATTTCCTGTCCCACTTTGTCTGGGGACCATAGATGTTAATCAGACGCAAGTCCTGCCCCTTCACAGAGACGTCTAAGACCATGCATCTCCCTATCTCTACCTCAATTACCTGCTGGTGTCTTGCCGAATAAGTTCCCTCGGCGGATAAGTTCCCCCCTGTACTGCGCAGGCGCAGCGCCTGCGCAGTACGAACTAGTAACAGCCGCCGGAGATAGCCGAAGCTCAAAATCCACAATCAGCTGTACACGGTGCCTGCGCTCTGGGTCCAGGTTCCTTCCCCACCATCCAAGTGGACCTAGAGGGGGAATCTAAAAGAGCCGAGCGCAGCGAGGCCGTGCCCGAAGCGTGGCGAGCGGAGCGAGCCCGCGAGGGGCCCTCTTACAGGCGCTGTGTACAGCTGATTTGGACCTATTCCCCTTCGGCTATTTCCGCCGGATCCTACTGCGCAGGCGCAGCTCCTGCGCAGTAGAGGGGGGGCCCTTATCTGCCGAGCGGAACTTTCTCGGCAGAACACCGGCATGTTACCATACCAGAAGAAAGGACTGCAACCCCGCTGTGAGGCTCGGTCGCAAGAGACCAAAATGAGGGACCACGTCTCTACTCCTTCTTTGCCAGATGTATATCGGCCAGACTAATCAGATGGGTCTCTTGCAAAAACAAAATGTCAGCATCAAAACTGCAAAACTGAGCAAAAATATGGCCATATGACGAGCACTTACTGATCTTAAACTGGCAACATTAATGGTTGCCACTTTTAACGGAGTGGGAACTGCCATTAGGGTAGTTGAGGCAGCCATTTCTTAGCCTGACTACTCCCTCTTCCTGGAGAACCAGCGCGCTTCGTTGCACCCTGGCACTCATCCTCCATAGAGGATGCTGAACTCAACGAGTCCCATTCATCGTCATCATCCTCTGACAGGACCTTAAACTTATTTTCCAACGGCAAAACCTTAGGACTTAAGGTAAATGTATCTCTTTTTTTTCTTCCTTTTGCCCCTCTTCCTTTTATCCTCCAACCACTCCATATCATCTTTGGACAAACCGGAGTCAACAGCCTCCCCACACCTATCCTCCCCTTCACCCCCCCCCACTCTCCCTTCCCTTATCTACCACCAGGCCAGTCTCTTCACCATCCTCCCCAATCCTCTGCACCTCATGATCCTTAACAGAGACCCTGCAGTGTCGGGGGAGGGGGACTGGCACTGCACTTGATGCACCTGCCTCAGCACCTCTCGCTGCCTCTGCAATTTTAAAAGACACAGACACAGAAGGATTGGACACATTCTCAGTAACTGAAACCTTACATACAGACTGGGAAGACATAGGCACACTAGGTAAACGCACAGACTTGGAAGACACAGACATATTGGGTATTGGGCACAGACTGGGGCACCACAGACTGGGAAGACACGGACACATTGGGTATTGGCACAGACTCAGATGGACTCAAAGGCACTCCAGCTGCTGAGCTCTGAGCATACTCCATGTCGAGGCGGAAGAACTCTCTTATGATCTCAGGCTTGTTGTGCATTGCCTCAGAACACTGACTGTAAGGATGTCACACCGCATTGCACAGATTGCACCTGATAATATTACAGTCCTTCGCCAAATGTCCTATACCCTGACACAGAGAGCACTTCATCACCAGACAGGAGGATGCAAGATGCCCTTTATCTCCACACTTATTGCAGCGCTTTGGCTGGCCCGGGTAGAAGATGGTCAGCCTCTCCCTCCCCAAGAAAGCTGAGGATGGCAGATGCTGGATGTCATTATCAATTACCTTTAATTTTAACTGCACAGACCACCCCTCATCCATATTCCCTGATCGTCCAAAATCTTTTTTAGGGGGCTCAGGACGTCTCCATACCTCCTCAACCATATCCCCTTGCAGTATGGATTCATTGCGGACAAGAATTGTCACCATTTTAATGAGTGGCTGGCGTGATATAAGCTTGGGGATGGGCCCTTTCCAGTCCGGCAGGCCCCTACACACGTGCTCATACTTCTCCCAAAATATGTCCAAAGACTCCAGATGGATAAAGGACAAATCATACTCATAGGAGCCCGCCGGGCTGATCAGGGCGAAGATATCCGCGGGCCTAAACCCCATTTGCAGAATCTTATTTACCACTGCCCTCCTATGTGGGGGGATTCCACTGCCCTCCCATTTTAATTGAGCAACATTCCTCCTTTTAAACAGGGAGGAAGATAAAACATTATCATGCTCCTTTCCTACTTGCTGCCCCTTCCCAGATCCTGTGGCAGCAACACCAGCATAAGTTTTTTTTACACCACCACCATTTGCAGTCTTGTCCTTAGACACATTCAAACCTGCTGGCAGAGAGTCTGAATCAGCTGGGATAGCAGTCTTCTGATTAGCAGAGGTGAGATCCACCCTCTCCACCTGCTCTGAACACTCAGCTTCTATCCCGTCCACTGCAGACTTCTGGAGATTTGTAGCACTACTGCACCCAGCATCTCCTCCACCATGCACAGGAACAGCCGCTGTGTCTGGTCCAGGCAAAGTCTCTGTATTTTCCATGGAACTCCTCACACCAGACTCTTCCCCCAGAAGCTGACAATTACTCCCACCAGTAACATTTAAATCTGAGGTTTTGTTTCCAGCAGGTAAATCAGACTGTGCATTGTCTATGGGTCTGGGCTGACTGCCTGTAGGACTACAACCCTCAGCAAGCCCATTGTCACTAATAAAGTTCACACCATCCTGCACACACACTGTACCTGCTTGCTGTGTTCTCACCTCTGCGATTTCATGGCTGACGGTGGGATCAGACTTCCCCCCAGCTGCTGCAGACTTCATGGTGGATCTTGTTCTATCCACAGGTCTTTCTTCCACAGGGCGAGGAACTGTGTCCATCTTCTCATCACCATCTGGGGAAGCCGCATCTGGAGGGGATTCCAGCTTAGTGATGAACTCCAGCATGCCAGTACCTTCAACCTCCTGCTCAGATGCTCCATATTGCTGAGGAGTGAGGGGGACAGAGGCCTCCGCCATTGAGGGCTCAGCAGATTCCTGAGGTGATGAAGAGCTGGGCTCATCCTCCGGGCCCACTTTCTCACTCACTTCTGAGTCTGACGGTACCTGCATCTCCTAACTGTCTGGGTCACCTTCCATGCAGGAAGCGGCTCCTCTCCTCATGCGATTAAATCACTCCTCATTCTTATAATTTTCTTTAAATATTCCGCTATTGTCCTTCAGAGAACTCACCAGTTCCTTCTTCCTCACAGCTTGCTCCAAGTCCTTCAACTCAGGCCTCAGAGCCGGTCTCTTCTTACTGTACACTTTGGCACAAATCTGCTTTTTCTTCCTGAATTCAGCCATCAAAACCAGCAATTTCTCCGCTTCCTTCTCAATCCGCTTCAGCTTGCTGACAGTCCTCTGTCTAAAGGCAGACAGGGACTCATCTATCTTTTGGCCAGACCCAGAATCTTCCATAGGCCTATCCAGGGGGCCCCCACCAGGGTCCTCCCCAGGATCCAGCATTCCTTCTGGGACAGAGAAGCAACTCTAGCCTCTGGTCTCTGGAAGCACAGGAGCAAAGGAACTAGCAACCTCACACCTCACTGTCAAGGAGCAGAATGGCAGTTTTCCACCATCCCTGTGCTGTGTTCCCGGGTCTGTACACCCGCTGTGCCCATTATGAGGGGTTCCCACCATCCTTGTGCTGAGTTCCTGGGTCTGTACACCCGCTGTGCCCATTATGAGGGGTTCCCACCATCCCTGTGCTGAGTTCCCGGGTCTGTACACCTGCTGTGCCCATTATGAGGGGTTCCCCGCAAGAGGCAGGGCTTAGGTCCAAGTCAGACAAGTCAACAAATCACCACAGGGCCCAGAGTACGGGGCTTCCCAAAAACCATATGAACAATTTAAAACCTACAAACATTACAGCATATATATCTATATATATTTTTTTTTTTTTAAAGCAGAGGCCCTAGAGAATAAACTGGTGGGTGTTACAGTTTTTACAGTATTACAGTTTTTCTAACGCAATTTTTATGGAAAAATTCTCTTTTTTGAATTTTAATTCAATAAAACCATACAAAAAACAATTTTTTTTAAATATAAAGGATGATGTTACGCCAAGTAAATAGATACCAAATATGCCAAACCTTAAATTTGCGTGCCCCCGTGCATTGCCGGCAAAAAAATTATACAATCCATAGGCAGTGTTTTAAAAGCCTTTACAGGTTACCACTTTAGATTTACAGAGAAGGTCTAGTGCATCTCATCTGCTCATGATCTGACGTTTGGGGTGATACCTCGTATGCGTGGGACGATCGCTGTTTGAGTGCGTGACTGATGCACATTTGCCATTGTGCACTAGAACGAAGGGATAGGGGCACTTTCATTATTATTTTTTTTAATGATTAATTTTTGATTATTTTTACGGTGTTGCTTTAATTTTTTATTTTTTAACACTTTTATTGCTGTCACAAGGAATGTAAAAATCCTTGTGGCAGCAATAGGCAGTGACAGGAACTGTTTATGGAGAGGTGTGGAATCTATAAGACCCCCGATCCCTCCTCTGCCCTTAAGCCCTTATTCACATTGGAGTGATTTGTCATGTGATTTGACCTGTTGCAGCCTATTGCCGGCAACTGCACCATTGCAATCATTGCAACGCCGACTTTGCGGTGCCGCAACGATTTTCAAAAGTAGTTCCTGCGCTAATTTTGGTGGCTTCAGGTGACACTTCAATAGATGTCTTTCAAGAGGCACCCGAAGTCGCGGCTTTGAAGTCGTGTGATTTCAGATGACGTTGCACGATTTCAAAGTCGTGTTCAATGTGAACTTCCGGCTCTAAAAAAAACAATACTGGGGTGATGCCTGCATCATCCCAGTACAACAACTTGAAGTAAGATAAAAAAAAAACAAAAAAAAAAAAAAACGGTCTATGGTTTCCTGTTAATTCCCTGACGAATATACCATCACATGCACACAATTTAAAAACAAAATATAATCGAGAAACAATATTTACATAATAGAAATATAATTTTAAGTGGTAGAAAGTGAGGCCTCATTCACATGGGTTGACAGTGCCGCGATCCCCGCGGCCGCCCCTGGTGCGGGGTGCATCAGTATCACGAGCTCCGCGACCCTATCTGTAATTCTGGGCTATATACCCAATCTGAGATGCTGGGCTATATACCCTAACTGTGATGCTGGGCTATATACCCTAACTGTGATGCTGGGCTATATACCCTAACTGTGATGCTGGGCTATATACCCTAACTGTGATGCTGGGCTATATACCCTATCTGTAATGCTGGGCTATATACCCTATCTGTAATGCTGGGCTATATACCCTGTCTGTAATGCTGGGCTATATACCCTGTCTGTAATGCTGGGCTATATACCCTATCTGTAATGCTGGGCTATATACCCTGTCTGTAATGCTGGGCTATATACCCTGTCTGTAATGCTGGGCTATATACCCTGTCTGTAATGCTGGGCTATATACCCCATCTGTAATGCTGAGCTATATACCCCATCTGTAATGCTGAGCTATACACCCCATCTGTAATGCTGAGCTATATACCCTATCTGTAATGCTGACCTATATACCCTGATCTGTGAGGCTGAGCTATATACTCTGTCCTGTGATGCTGAGCTATATACTCTGTCCTCTGATGTTGAGCTGTATACTCCTGACACTATGGGTGGAAGCTAGTGGAATACAGGGCGCAGAGTGGGTGGATTTTATAAGGAGTGGGGCTTATGAGAAGTAGGAGGGGTCAAAGCAAGGGCTGGGTCTGGCGCCCCCCCATCCTAAAACTTCACCATCCGCCACTGCAATCAAACCCAGTCCTGGCTTTGTCTGGCTGTCCGGCCAGCTGGCAGATACGCTAAAATAAATAATAAAAATAATAAGGTGGTCTATAGTTTCCTGTTAATTCCCTGAAGAATATACCATCACATGCACATGAATGTAAAAACAAAATATAATCGAGGAACAATATTTACATAATAGAAATATAGTTTTGAGTGGTAGAAAGTGAGGCCTCATTCACAGCGTACACTCATGGGAAGGGTAGTGTCTCTCCGGCATGGGATGCACAGGTATCCACATACAGGCAGTCCCATTCATGTCAACAGGGATGCAGTGGCTGCATGTACACAGCTGCTGCTCCCAAATTGACATTTGTGTGGGTGCATGTGCCCAATTTTACAATGTCCGTGTTTGGGGACACGCAGACACACGCATGCAAAATTGAGAGCAGAGGCTAGTCCTGCAGCCGCTACGTCCTAATTGACATGAATGGGGCAGCCTGCACAGGGATGCACGGAACACATGTGCCCCCCCGTGTGGGCAAACATGGCATTCGCGTGGGTGTGAAGCCTAAGCCTGGTCACGTAAAAGGCTCATCAATGTAATATAAATGAAAATACACACAACAAACAGCACTATAAACACAATGAGTAAAGTAAAAAAAAAAAACTCAACGCAAGACTAAAGTCACTAGAATGTGAATTGTTGTCATACAAATATTCATATAGAAGTGATATAATAAAGTTCTTTCACAATAATTGTGGCAAATACTGAAAATAGATAATATTGCCGAAAACTATGTGAACTCCCCTCCAAATGATTGAATTAAAGCGGAGGTCCGATTTTTTTTTTTAAGTCAGCAGCTACAAATACTGCAGCTGCTGACCTTTAAAATAAGGGCACTTACCTGTCCAGGGCGCCCGTGATGACAGCACCCGAAGGCGATCTCGGCTGTCGGGTGCTGCAGCCGCCATCTTCGGTAAGGGAATCAGGAAGTGAAGCCGCCCTACTGCGCATGCGAGACTCATGCTGTGCTATCCCACTGGTCCCTTCTGTCTTCTGGGACCTGTGTGTCTCCCAGAAGACAGCGGGGGAGGGGACGGAGAAGGCGCTGGAAGTGGCGTAGATACCCGCCGGTGGCTCGGGTATCTATGCCCAGAAGTGGGAGCAAAATACCTGGATTAGACAGGTATCTGCTCCCCCCTCCCCCCTGAAAGGTGCCAAATGTGACACCAGAGGGGGGGAGGAACCGGAAAAGTGGAAGTTCCATTTTTGGGTGGAACTCCGCTTTAAGGTGTTTCCAGTGAAGGGTTTCTGTCATCTATAATTATATTTTTCCTACAGGTCTGTCCCCTATGGCAGTGGTTCTCAACCTCAGTCCTCAAGTACCCCCACCGGGCCATGTTTTCAGGTTTTCCTTTACGTTACACAGCTGCTTTAAATCAATTTTAATGACATGGTATTGATAAGAGCTTTTTTATCTAAGGGAAGTTCCCAAAACATGGCCAGTTGGGGGTACTTGAGGACTGAGGTTGAGAACCACTGCCCTAAGGGACAAAGTACATGTAGTACTTTGTCTAATGTTTCTAAAGGCTTTCTAACCTTAGGATATGGGGTCTGACCTGACCTCCCATTCCCCTCCCTTTCCCCAACATGGCCAACCCAACAAAACAAACTTGTTTTGGCTGTAAGCACTTTCCCAATACAAGCAATGGCAAGAGGAATGCAGAGGGAAGGGGGACCCATCGGGCTCTGCATTACTCTTACCATTGCTTGTCTAGGAAAAATGCTCACAGCCAAGACAAGCTGCAGCTATGAATCAACCATCTCCTTCATAGCTGTTGTTGGATCAGCCATAGTAGAAGAAGAGGGGGGCAGGTTGAACCTTATGACTAGGGTTGGAAAGCACTTGGAGACATGGAACAACTTACTACATGTACTTTGTCCCATAGAGGACAGAACTGTAAAATAAAAATTACATTGATAGATCTTTAATACTACAGTTCACATATACATTGTAGAGAACTGTGCTCTTCCAACCTTGTGGTGAAGACTATTTTCTGTTTCAGAATGACTGTGCCCCTGTGTACAAAGCCAGCTCCCTAAAGATATGGTTTGACCAGTTTTGTGTGGAGGAACTCAAGTGTCCTACATGAAGCCCTGACCTCAACCCCCCTTTTATACATCTTTGGGATGAATTGGAACGCTGATTATGAGCCAGGTCTTCTCATGCACCATCAGTACCTAACCTCACAAATGCTCTTTTGGATTACAGGAGTTCTAGCCTACCAATGTGCTTCCAACATTGTTGCAACAGCCTTGGAAAGGTCCTTTTCTGTTCCAGGATGACTGTGGACAAAAACAGTGTCATAAAGTCATGTTTTTACCAGTTTGGTGTGGAGGAACTCGAGTGTCCTGTACAGAGCCCTGAATTCAACCCTACTGAACAACTTTGGGGTGAAGTAAAAAGGCCGATTGTGAGCCAGGTCTTCTCATCCAACATCAGTACCTGACCTCACAAATGGGGACAATTTCCAAAATCTTGTGGAAAGACTCCCCAGAAAAGTCCTATGGGGATGCCCATGGTTTGGGACAGGACGTCCAACGGGCTCATGTCGGTAAGATGGGTCAGGTGTCCACAAATGTCTGGCCATATAGTGTATAGTGGGGGGATGCCACCAACAATGCAGGCAAAACAATTAGTTCTGAACTATGATAATTTTACTGCACAGCAACTCACAAAAACATCCAAAAAAACACAAATCATACATAATCAGCATATTATAATTATAAGCCACGCACCCCATTAGGAGGGCTCCGTATATTAAATACTCAATATTTTGGTCCGACATGCACATCCATAACCCTCTGCCTGAGGTGTCACTTTATTTCTGACCCCATGACAAAGAACAATTACACACTGCCTGAACATTTCCAATAAAAAAAAAAAATTTCCAGGGTGATCAGCATAGATGGACTTCAATCCCTTCAATCCACACAAAATCAGATTGTGGCACAACTACATTGGGATGATTTGCATTGAGTCACACTTTGACTCTATGTATTTGCTTACAGGGGGTGTCTTTTCCAGTCTTAACTATATATACAGTATGTCTACCATTTCTGCAACATAGTGTTAAAAAGCACTCAAACCAATACAGAAGCATCTACATTATCCTTTCTCAACCCTTTCAATACAGAGGAACCCTTAAAATAACTTTCCGATCTCAGGGAGCCCCTGCTAAAAATGACTACATCTACAACTCATGATACATCAGTGTGATGGTCAGTGAGAAGGATGCTCTTTAAACTTGTGGTAATTGGGAAGAATTACCCCCTTACAGATAACTAAAAAGATCAATGGTGTCAGTGGAAAGTATCCAAGTGGCTGAAATTGTTCATTGCTCAAGGAACCCCTGGCAACCTCTGGAGGAACCCTAGTCTAAGCAATTGCTAGACCTTGGCGGCATAACATCATTGGGGATATCACAGCGTCTTAGCTCTTCTGCCTTGCAGCACTGAAGTCCTCGGTTCAAACCCTGGTCAGGACACTATCGGCACAGAGTTTGCATGTTCTCCCTGTGCTTGCGTGGGTTTCCTCTGGGTAGTCCTGCTTCCTCCCACACTCCAAAGAAATGCTGGTAGGTCAACCAGCTTCTATTTAAATTGGACCTACGTGCTTGTATAGAGGACCTTCGATTGTAAGCTCCTCCAGGGCAGGACTGATGTAAATGCACATAACTGGTGTTTTTATATCTGTCTGGAATTCATCTGCTTTGGGTCAGCCCAACCATGACACCGCTTGCCGCTTTCGGTATATGCTGAAGAAGAAATTTACAAAGGGGTTTCCCATTTTTGGGGACTCCAGCATCTTTTCACCATCCATGGCATTCCAAAGAGATCCCATCCGCCCTGTCCCTTTGAAGGTATGTTTTCAGAATAGCACCCCAACACACTAAGGGAACGCAGCTTAGACGCACATTTAGTGCACCACAACGCATGATGCATACTACTGCCCATTGTGCTGGAAAAAAATGCTGTATGTTGATAAAGTTCTGCATACATTATTGGCACTTATAAATGCTTGTAATAAAGATGTGATTATTTTATTTCAGGTATTTGTTTAGCGCTGTCAATTTACGCAGCGATTCACATATATTGTATAGTCACATCAGTCAGCTCGTCAGTATCCGGTATCACCAGTTATGTCATACTGGCATATAAACTCCTCAATAAATCATAAATTGGCTGTTTAATAAACGTTCATTAATAAGAGTGTACAATAAAATATCAGTGCTAATAAATTAATATAAAGGAAGATTTAATGAGCTGCTGGTGCGTTATTACTTTCAGGGACAACAATCTGTGGAATCAATAACTGTGTCTCAGTAACAAACTAAAAAACACATCAAAGTAAAAAAAGAAAGGAAAGGAAACAAAACAATATATTACTAAGTAAAAATGATGTCCTATAAATAAAACATAAGCAACAAAGTAACTAATAAAACTATATCAGTAACAAACTAAAGAATGTGTCAAAGTAAAAAAAAGGAAAAGAAACAAAATAATATATTTATAAATAAAAATGATAATAAAAAGAGTGTACAATAAAATATCAGTGTTAATAAATTAATAGAAAAGGAAGATTTAATGTGCAGCTGGTGGGCTATAACTCCCAGGGACAACAATCAGGGGAATCAATAACTGTGTCACAGTAACAAACTAAAGAACATGTCAATGTAAAAAAAGAAAGGAAAAGAAACCAAATAATATATTTATAGATAAAAAATGATGTCCTATAAATAAAACATAAGTAACAAAGTAACTCATAAAACTATACCAGTAACAAACTAAAGATTGTGTCAAAGTAAAAAAGAAAGAAAGAAAAGAAACAAAATATATTTATAAATAAAAATGATGTTCTATAGCTATAGAAAAAAAACAAAAGTAACAAAGTAACTAATAAAAATATAACAGAGATACAATGTTGTGGACAGTAACTGTCAATACGCCACTAAAGGATAAGCAGGTTGAGAAAGCCTCTTTGGCAGAGATGATGATAAATAAAATAATTTTTATGTATTTATCTACATTGAGGTGTGATCTTTTTTCTGGTTGCACATTTTTGATCCAAGAAAGAAAAATTGGAAATTAAAGAAATCCTACCTTTGTGTCGTCCTTGGCTTGCAGTCACGAAAAAAAAAGCTTCTGGTCTGTGACAGGGGGTTACATGACACCTCTGTCCAGAACACCTGTGACACACAATCCAGCCTCTCGAATTTCCTTACCTCTGTCATGAATTACACAGGCCTCGCCCTATCAGATCGCACTGACATGACATCACTGGCAGCTCCCCAGCCAATCGCAGGGCGAGGGACTTCACCTCTGTATGCAAAACCAGCAGTGAATCACCTGGCTGCATAGAAAAAATAATCTGCCAAGATAGAAGCTACCAGAGATATCTACAGAAGGTGCAGAAGGATTTTGAAAATTTGACAGTCTAGAATGGTAGCAGACAAATAAGACAAGGTCCAACTCAACCGCCTTAGTGAGAGTCTGAAAGCTTCACACAGGGAGGTGCACAGGCAGGAAAAGTTTGTAGGACAAATAGTTAAACAGAAATGCAAATATCCGATTAATGAAATGTGTCATGTGACAAGAAGTAGGGCTTTGTTTGTGGATCTCAGGCAGGGTGGAGGAACGGTTCGCCAAAGCGGCTCTATCATATTTTTTTTTTTTTTTTGTTGTAAAGCTCTTTGGTGCAATGGGAACACTCAAAACTAAACACCAGGTGCAATAAAAAAAAAAGTCAGCATGCAAAAATGTAATATATCTAATTCAAAAACTTGCGCTGGAGGGTTAACTCAAGTAGTGGAATATGAATAAACAAAAATTTATATATAGACCGCAGCTGCTGCACAAAGGTGCTACAACCTTAAAGTAGTGAAAAATATATAAAACAGCGCTAGCAGCCTATATACAACCAATATACATCCTAATAAACAGTGCCTAATGCATCAATGTTAAGAAAAAAAAAACAAAAACATAAAATCTGAAAGTGCTCAGGTGCTTCAGTGAAAAGTGCAAACGGTGCTCCTAAACTTTTGAACTTTTGAGTGGGGTCCCCACTCACCAAAATTATTGGATCCTCAGCTTCGCAGTCTGGGATCAAAAAGGCATTGATCAAATGATCTGGGGATATGCTGGATGGTTCCTCAGTAAAATCTTGCAGGGAGACGTTTTAAGACGGGAAGGATATACCACACTCCATAGATGGGGAAACGGAGAGAGAACTCATAGTGAAATAATGTTTGGCATCAATTATCAAGCGCATTCAATGCGCAACTTACAGGATTTTTGGCAAAAACAGGCATCAATAAGAAAAATCACCCGAGTTCGCCTTGGCAGGTCCCCTGAAGAATGGGGTGTGCTTGGTTTTTGGCCAGGTGGACCATGAGTACCGCAGTCACTGTCGGGACTGTCTTGCACCCCAGGGGATCAGGGCTAGTGTCCTTTCTGTTCAGAGGAGGACCATGTTGTGTTCAGGTTCGCTCCCTTTGGGGAGCCCCACCTGATGCTTTCCAGGGCATCATCAAGGACTGTCCTTGATGACGCCCTGGAGGAGGGGCAAAACGCGTCAACGCACTTCCGGTTTGTGATAACCAGTGACGTAAATTTCCCTCTGTGGAACGCACGCCATTCAGCGGCGAACTCGGATGATTTTTTTTACTGATGCCTGTTTTTGACAAAAATCCTGTAAGTTGCGCATTGAATGCGCTTGATAATTGATGCCAAACGTTATTTCACTATGAGTTCTCTCTCTGTTTCCCCATCTATGGAGTGTGGTATATCCTTCCTGTCGTAAAACGTCTCCCTGCAAGATTTTACTGAGGAACCATCCAGTGTATCCCCAGATCATTTGATCAATGCCTTTTTGATCCCAGACTGCGAAGCTGAGGATCCAATAATTTTGGTGGGGACACAAAAGGGGAGCCACTTCACCGATTCAAAGGTTTTTGGAGCACCGTTGCACTTTTCACTGAAGCACCTGAGCACTTTCAGATTTTATGTTTTTGTTTTTTCTTAACATTGATGCATTAGGCACTGTTTATTAGGATGTATATTGGTTGATATAGGCTGCTAGCTCTGTTTTATATATATTTCAACGCAAAAATGTAAACCCACCAAAACTTCACAGGTTATACACATGGTCCTCCTTCCAAAGAGGAAGGACCCTGGCCCTGATACCCCAGGGTGCAAGACTCCTGATGGGAATTAGGGTACTCATGGTTCCCCCCAGCCGAAACCAGGCAGACCCCATTCCTCAGGGGACCCACGGAGGCTGGGCCTGCTTAATTACTAGGTGGGGCTCCCCAAAGGGAAAGAATCTGAAAAAGTGGTCCTCCTCCAAAGGGAAAAGGTGCTAGAACTGATCCCCCTGGTGTGCAAGACACCTGACAGTGACTGGGGTACTCATGGGTGACCTGGCTGAAACCAAGCACTCCCCATTCTTTAGGGGACCTGCCAAGGCAAGGTCCACTCAAGCATCAGGTGGGGCTCCCCAAAGGGAGAGAACCTGAACACATGGTCCTCCTCTGAACAGAAAGGACCCTGGCCCTGATCCCCTGGGGTGCAAGACTCCTGACAGTGACTGCAGTACTTATGGTCCACCTGGCCGATAACCAAGCACACCCCCTTCTTCAGGGGACCTGCCAAGGCAAGGTCCACTCAAGCACCAGGTGGGGCTCCCCAAATTGATAGAACCTGAACACATGGTACTCCTCTGAACAGAATGGACCCCAGCCCTGATTCTCAGGGGTGCAAGACTCCTGATGATGAATGGGTTACTTGTGGTCCACCCGGCTGAAAACCAGGCAACCTCATTCTTCAGGGAACCTGCTGAGACAAGGTCCACCCAAGTATAAGACGGGGCTCCTCGAAGGAAGAGAACCTGACCATAACGCCATATGCCCCACTCCCCCAAGACTTTCAGGGCAAGTAGAAAGACCTATATCCTACTAATTGGAAGTGAATAGGGTGCATAGTGCTGTGCAAAAATAAATAAATAAGTGCTTGGGGTGCCAAAGTGTTAGATTATGATGGTCCTTTCAGCCAGTGTAAAAATTCCTCCAGTCTTGGCCAAAAGGCTCAGCCCAGGAGGTAGGTGTGAAAGATAGTGGCAGAAGTGCTGTGACCATGGTGCCATACTAAAAACACAGTGAGTTACCTCAAAGGGAATTATCCTGGCACCCCTGGACTGCCACTCCAGGGGCACGAGCACTGCAGGCTTTTCTCAGATCTGCTGTTCTAGCCAGACAAGTGCAGTCCCATTTCTACCAGAAAGGCATTAGCACTTAGGGAGAGTCCTGCCTTCAACCAGGGACAACCCTGGTAAACCAAATCAGAATCAACCCAGGAGGAAAAGAACCCTCCCACTGTACCCATATTATTACATCAGGAATTACTCTGTGGCGCCCCCTGTCTTGACTTGGGGCATCAGCGTTCTGTTCCTAAGACTGATAAGAACAGATACTACGCTTGATCTTAGCCAAAATGGTGAGAAGTGAGAAGCATGACAACGCACAGCAGTGACAAGTAATGTGTATATGAGGAGGCATTTGGGAAAAGCACACTCCCCCCCTAGCAGGCAAGTTTTTTTTTGTTATTGCTCATTGAGGACCATCAAAACTTTTTGTTGGGTTGCTGCATTCTGAGCTCATTCACACTTGTGCGCTATGGCAACGTGCAGTATAACGCATGTGTTTTAACATGTTAACACAATCTGTGTATGTAAAAAGGATAATCACTGTGCTAGAGATAAAACAATTCTACAAAAAACAGCGGCCAGCACAATAAATATAGGATACACTACATAAATAAATAATGAAAAAGTGTAGCACTAAAACAAGTAAACAGTCTATAAAAACAAACACGTTAAAATAATATTAAAGCCCACAGTATCATTGGTGAATTACTACCCACACCAGTAAGTTCATAATAAACAAAATAAAGTGCAAAAAAGGAATCTTCTCCTCAAATGCCAAGAGTATGTGTCAAGCAAACACCACGCATGCTCCACCAACCACTCTGAGGTTTACAAGAGAGATTATGACCCTCAAATGAGAAGTCAAAAAGTGCTTGTGGTTTCCTTTGGCTCAGATCACCACAGGACACGATAGTCCACAGGAACACTTTCCCCGTCATCTCAAGAAAACCAGGGCATTGTACATAAAAAAAAGTAAAAAGAAACCACTTCCAATAGTGTAAATCCGGCATGTAGTTGATTCAAAATTGGTTAAAAACACTTATAAACACACTTAAAAATACAGACGCTGTACATGGAAAATCATGTAATAAAAGAAACACATCCCAGAATCCTCGGAGGCACGTGCGCATGCATGGTGACGTCATAGCTTCCATGTCCACCAACGCGTTTCATCATAAATGCCATCATCAGGGGCATGCCTAACACAATCTATGGCAACGCACCTGCTCTAGGTGTGGTGTGTTTCGGAGCCATTCATGGTGAATAGTACCCCACCACCAGTGTTAATTTTGGCAGCAAATTTCAGCTTAGTTTTTGTCTTAGTTTTAGGACTAAAATAACATTTTAGTTTTAGTCCCATTTTAATCTTCTGCAAGTGTTTTAGTTTTAGTCATAGTTTTTGACTAAAATGCCATTTTACTTTTAGTCCCATTTTAGTCATTTTTTTTTTGGTCGACTAAAATCTCCAGTACATTTTAGTTCAATGAAATCATTTTAGTCAACTAAAATCTAAATGTGTTTAGTTAAATTGTAATGCATTATTTAAGCATTTCTCTAGAATTTTCAAACTCATTATATACTCCTGGAGTAAAAAAAATCTAATATCATGTTATTATTTATGGTATTAAGGTTTGAACAAACTCACAGATACAGATTTAGCTGCTCTGGACGGTCTGAGGAGGCCTTTAATGCTGCACAGTACTCAGGACGGTGTTCTGAGGAGGCCTGTAAAGCACACAGTGCTCTGGACGTGGTATGAGGTCAGTAATGCTGCACAGTACTCTGGACTGTGGTCTGAGGAGGCCTGTAATGCTGCAGAGTGTTCTGGATGGTGGTCCGAGGAAGCCAGTAATGCTGCACAATGCTCCAGACGGTGGTCCAAGGAGGCCTGAAATGCTGCACAGTACTCTGGACTGTTATCTGAGGGGGCCTTTAATGCTGCAGAGTGCTCTGGACGGTGGCCTGAGGAGGCCAGTAATGCTGATTAGTGCTCTGGATTGTGGTCTGAGGAGGCCTGTAATGCACCCAGTGCTCTGGATGTGGTATGAGGCCAGTAATGCTGCACAGTACTCTGTACTGTGGTCTGAGGAGGCCTGTAATGCTGCAGAGTGCTGGATGGTGGTCTGAGGGGAAGCCTCAGGCCTGCTGTAATTGTAATGTACTACACACTCGCAGTCTTCTCTGTTCTCTGCTCTGGACGTGGACGATTGGCTGGCGGTCATCTCGGGAGTCAGGACTCGGGACTGGGACAGTCTTGTCAGGACTCGGGAGGCCTGGCTGTCTGTAATGCCCGGTGCTGCTCTGGTCTCTGGCAGTCGCGATGCACACAGTTGCTTACTTGCTAGGAACGAAAGCAGGCGGAGCCAAGTGAAAACCGGAAGTCACGAGGGTAGACTTCCCTCCTTGCCATTTTCTTCCCTGAAAACGGATTTGATGTTCGTCATAGTTTTCGTCAGTGGACAAAAATGTGCTGTACTTTTCATTTAGTTTTCGTCACTGTAAAAATGCCGCTGATGAAATCTTTGATGAAAACGTTTTTGTTGAAGAAATTAATACTGCCCACCACACTGCAATACACATAACCATGCATTGTGATGCTCTGCAATTTTAAAATGGGTTATATATGTTTTTTCATTGGTTGTGGCAGGTTGGCAGCCCATTCATATAACATGACATCTCTAATATATGCCCCTTCCTAACCATTGACATTACAAAGCTACTGGTTCCCTCCCTTGTTATCTCTTTCCTGGACTATTGCAAATCCCTCCTCATTGGCCTTCTCTACACAGGCTATCAATCTTCCAGTCTAGTATGAATGTGGCTGCCAGATTCATCCACCTTATTAACTGCTTAGTGTTCTCCACCCCTCTGCCAATCCCTCCACTGCCCTCCACTCAAGTGTCATCCACCACTCTCTGCCAATCCCTCCACTGCCCTCCATTCAGTGTCCTCCACCCCTCTCTGCCAATCCCTCCACTGACCTCCTCTCAGTTTCCTCCACCCCTCTCTGCCAATCCCTCCACTGCCCTCCACTCAAGTGTCATCCACCCCTCTCTGCCAATCCCTCGATTGGCCTCCTCTCAGTGTCCTTCACCCCTCTCTGACAATCCCTCCACCCCCCTCCACTCAAGTGTCCTCCACCCCTCTCTGCCAATCCCTTCACTGGCCTCCTCTCAGTGTCCTCCACCCCTCTCTGCCAATCCCTCCACTGGCCTCCTCTCAGTTTCCTCCACCCCTCTCTGCCAATCCCTCCACTGCCCTCCACTCAACTGTCCTCCACCCCTCTCTGCCAATCCCTCCACTGCCCTCCACTCAAGTGTTCTCCACCCCTCTCTGCCAATTTCTTCACTGGCCTCCTCTCAGTGTCCTCCACCCCTCTCTGCCAATCCCTCGATTGGCCTCCTCTTTGTGTTCTCAACCCCTCTCTGCCAATCCCTCGATTTGCCTCCTCTTTGTGTCTTCCACCCCTCTCTGCCAATCCCTCCACTGCCCTCCACTCTAAGGTCCTCCACCACTCTCTGCAAATCCCTTCACTGGCCTCCTCTCAGTGTCCTCTGCCCCTCTGTCTCTGCACACACGTGACGCTGTATGGTGTATATCACGTTAGCATGAACAATGTATACAATTTCCTTCCTTTACCGAGAGAATCCTCGCTCTCCCCGGCTGAAACACAAACCGCCAATTATATTTCTACGGCTCGGATTGTATAAATAGTTGTTCATATTAATAACGCCATTTCCCCCTTTGTTCACCGCGCTCACAAAAGAGCAGTCACCTAAAAATAGCTTTCTAGGAAAACATATGATAAAGTTTCCATAAAAATCAAAGAAAATCGTGTTAAAGCAGATCTCTGGGTGAGCCGCGTTGTACACAACTAGGTGGGCGCGTTCACCAGGTGCCCACCACCCCTCTGAACTGAGATCTGCCTTAGAGCACTTTTCGGAGAATGATACAGCAGCGGCAATATCACCTCCTGACTGCCCTTTTTTTTTTTTTACATTTTGTATGTAAATACCAAGCTGAAAGCATGAGCTTGTGGTTGCTGCATGGCCCCATTCACTTTCTGTATTGCTCGCCAAAATATCCAATAAAATTAAATTGGTGGTCTGAGGAGGCCTGTAATGCTGCAGAGTTACATAGTTACATAGTTAGTAAGGTTGAATAAAGACACCAGTCCATCCAGTTCAACCTGAGTGAGTGTCTACAATTGTCCCTATCCCTGTACATTGTGTCTCATCGCACACTCACATCGGTCCCTACCCTCAAGGAGCCCACAATCCACGGTCCCCAACTCACATTCATATATTAGGGCCAATTTTGGACAGAAGCCAATTAACCTCCCAGCATGTCTTTGGAGTGTGGGAGGAAACCGGAGTCCTTGGAAGAAACCCACACAGGCACAGGGAGAACATGCAAACTCCAGGCAGGTAGTGCCGTGGTTGGGATTCGAACCAGTGACCCTTTTCACTGCTAGGTGAGAGTGTTACCCACTACACCACTGTGCCGCCCATGAACCACTGTGCTGCCCTTGAACCACTGTGCTGCCCATAAGTGCTGGATAGTAGTCATCTGAGGGATGGCCTGTAGTGCACACACAGTGCTGGATGGTGGTCTGAGGGGAAGCCTCAGGCCTGCTGTAATTGTAATGTACTACACACAGTCTTCTCTGCTCTCTGCTCTGGACGTGGGCGCTTGGCTGGCGGTCATCTCTTGAGTCAGGACTTGGGACTGGGACAGTCTTGTCGGTACTCGGGAGGCCTGGTTGTCTATAATGCACGGTACTGCTCTGGTCTCTGGCAGTCGCGGTGCACACAGTCGCTTGCTTGCTGGGAAGGGAAGCAGGTGGAGCTCCGTGAAAACCGAAAGTCAGTTCAGGAGGGTAAACGTCCCTCCTTGCCATTTTTGTGCCCAAAAACGGATTTGATTTTCGTCATAGTTTTCATCAGTGGAAGAAAATGTGCTGTACTTTTCCTTTAGTTTTTGTCACTGTAAAAATGCCGCTGATGAAATCTTTGACGAAAACGTTTTCATTTTCACGAAATTAATACTGCCCACCACACTGAAATACACATAACCATGCGTTGTGGTGCTCTGCAATTTTAAAATGGGTCATATATGTTTTTTCATTGGTTGTGGTGGGTTGGCAGCCCATTCATAGCACTTGGGCTGCCTAATGTGGCACCACAGCCGAATGCTTATGTGTGAATGGGCCCTCTGTGCATTGCTCATGCAGAAAGCGGAAATAGTTGATATTGACAATGATGATGACAATGTAATCCGGGAATGTTAACTCTCCTTTTAGCCCCACATCCAATCACTGTCCAAATCCTCCCACCTTCACCTTTGTAACATCTCTAATATATGCCCCTTCCTAACCAGCTTCTTTAGCAAGGCAGTGGTGGTCTTGGAGGTGTGTTTGGGGTGGTTATTATGTTGGAATACTGCCCTGTGGCCCAGTCTCTGAAGGGAGGGGATCATGCTCTGCTTCAGTATATCACAGTACATGTTGGCATTCATGGTTCCCTCAATGATCTGTAGCCCCCCAGTGCCGGTGTCTTGCCGAGAAAGTTCCCTCGGCGGATAAGGACCCCCCTGTACTGCGCAGGCGCAGCGCCTGCACAGTACGCACTACTATCAGCCGCCAGAGATAGCCGAAGCTCAAAATGTTCAATCAGCTGTACACGGCGCCTGCGCCCTGGGTCCAGGTTCCTTCCCCAACATCCAAGTGGACCTAGAGGGGGAATAAAAAAGAGTCGGGCGAAGCGAGGCTGTGCCCGAAGCGTGGCGAGCGAAGCGAGCCCACGAGGGGCCCTCTTACAGGCGCCGTGTACAGCTGATTTTCCCCTTTTCACCTTCGGCTATTTCCGCCGGATCCTACTGCGTAGGCGCAGCGCCTGCGCAGTAGAGGGGGGTCCTTATCCGCCGAGCGGAACTTTCTCAGCAGAACACCGGCAGCACTCATGCAGCCCCAGACCATGACACTCCCACCACCATGCTTGACTGTAGACAAGACACACTTGTCTTTGTCCTCCTCACCTGGTTGCCCCCACACACGCTTGTCACCATCTGAACCAAATAAGTTTATCTTGGTCTCATCAGACCACAGGACATGGTTCCAGTAATCCATGTCCTTAGTCTGCTTGTCTTCAGCAAACTGTTTGTGGGCTTTCTTGTGCATCATCTTTAGAAGAGGCTTCCTTCTGGGACGACAGCCATGCAGACCAATTTGATGCAGTGTGCGGCGTATGGTCTGAGCACTGACAGGCTCACCCCCCACCCCTACAACCTCTGCAACAATGCTGGCAGCACTCATACGTCTATTTCCCAAAGACAACCTCTGGATATGACGCTGAGCACGTGACCTCAACTTCTTTGGTGGACCATGGTGAGGTCTGTTCTGAGTGGAACCTGTCCTGTTATACCGCTGTATGATCTTGGCCACCGTGCTGCAGCTCAGTTTCAGGGTCTTGGCATCTTCTTATAGCCTAGGCCATCTTTATGTAGAGCAACAATTCTTTTTTTCAGATCCTCAGAGAGTTCTTTGCCATGAGGTGCCATGTTGACCAGTATGAGAGAGTGAGAGCGATAACACCAAATTTAACACACCTGCTCCCCATTCACACCTGAGACTTTGTAACACTAACGAGTCACATGACACCAGGGAGGGAAAATGGCTACTTGGGCCCAATTTGGACATTTTCACTTAGGGGTGTACTGACTTTTGTTGCCAGCGGTTTAGACATTAATGGCTGTGTGTTGAGTTATTTTGAGGGGACAGCAAATTTACACCGTTATACAAGCTGTACACTCACTACTTTACATTGTAGCAAAGTGTCATTTCTTCAGTGTTGTCACAAAGATAGAAAAAAAGATTTACAAAAATGTGAGGGGTGTACTTACTTTTGTGAGATACTGTATTTCAATGAAGGTTTTTAGGCCCAAAATTTCAGCTTTAACTGATTTGCAACACTCGATTTCACAGCCCATGTATGGAAATTGAAACATAGGCCAATATTATGTCTTCCATACAAGGCTGCCTTTCTTTTCTTCCCCTCTAAAACTGTATTCTCATCCCAACAAACATGCCGTGTTGTCCGGTCTCTGCACACACGTGACGCTGTATGTTGTAGATCACGTTAGCACGCAGGAACAATCTATACAATGTACTTCCTTTACCAAGGGAATCCTCGCTCTCCCCGGCTGAAACACAAACCGCCAATTATATTCCTTAGAACTACGGCTCGGATTGTGTAAATAGTTGTTCGTATTAATAACGCCATTTTCCCCTTTGTTCACCGCGCTCTCTACAAAAGAGCCATCACCTAAAAATAGAATGCTAGGAAAACAAATTATAAAGTTTCCATGAAAATCTGAGAAAATCGTGTTAAAGCAGATCTCTGGGTGAGCCGCGATGTAGGTGGTCACCTTCGCCGGGTCCCCACCACCCCTCTGAGCTGAGATCTGCTTTTTTTTTTACATTTTGTATGTAAATACCAAGCTGCCACCATGAGCTCTGGATTGCTGCATGGCCCCATTCACTTTCTGTATTGCTCGCCAAAATATCCAATAAAATTTAATTTCTTCTAAAATTTTGGCCAAAAATGTATTCTGCTACATGTCTTTGGTAAAAAAATTAAATTAATAATTAAATCCAAATAAGTGTATATTAATTGGTTTGAAAGTTATAGCGTCTACAAACTATAGGATATGTACTGGAATTTACTCTATAAATGGTGGCGATCAGTGGCTTATGGCGTGACTGTGATAGGGTGGCGGACAATTTGGCGCTAACTGACACTGTCTGGGAGCGTCACTAACTGACACTGTCTGGGAGCGTCACTAACTGACACTATCTGGGAGCGTCACTAACTGACACTATCTGTGAGCGTCACTAACTGACACTGTCTGGGAGTGTAACTAACTGACACTATCTGGGAGCGTCACTGACACTGTCTGGGAGCATCACTGACACTGTCTGGGAGCATCACTAACTGACACTATCTGTGAGTGTCACTAACTGACACTATCTGGGAGCATCACCGACTGACACTGTCTGGAAGCGTCACTAACTGACACTGTCTGGGAGCGTCACCGACTGACACTATCTGGGAGCGTCACTGACTGACACTATCTGGGAGCGTCACTAACTGACACTATCTGGGAGCGTCACTAACTGACACTGTCTGGGAGCGTCACTAACTGACACTGTCTGGGAGCGTCACTGACTGACACTGTCTGGGAGCGTCACTGACTGACACTGTCTGGGAGCGTCACTAACTGACACTGTCTGGGAGCGTCACTAACTGGCACTATCTGTGAGCGTCACTAACTGACACTGTCTGGGAGTGTAACTAACTGACACTATCTGGGAGCGTCACTGACACTGTCTGGGAGCATCACTGACACTGTCTGGGAGCATCACTAACTGACACTATCTGTGAGTGTCACTAACTGACACTATCTGGGAGCATCACCGACTGACACTGTCTGGAAGCGTCACTAACTGACACTGTCTGGGAGCGTCACCGACTGACACTATCTGGGAGCGTCACTGACTGACACTATCTGGGAGCGTCACTAACTGACACTGTCTGGGAGCGTCACTAACTGACACTGTCTGGGAGCGTCACTGACTGACACTGTCTGGGAGCGTCACTGACTGACACTGTCTGGGAGCGTCACTAACTGACACTGTCTGGGAGCGTCACTAACTGACACTATCTGGGAGCGTCACTGACACTGTCTGGGAGCATCACTGACACTGTCTGGGAGCATCACTAACTGACACTATCTGTGAGCGTCACTAACTGACACTATCTGGCAGCATCACCGACTGACACTGTCTGGAAGCGTCACCAACTGACACTATCTGGGAGCGTCACCGACTGACACTATCTGGGAGCGTCACTAACTGACACTGTCTGGGAGCGTCACTAACTGACACTGTCTGGGAGCGTCACTAACTGACACTGTCTGGGAGCGTCACTAACTGACACTGTCTGGGAGCGTCACTAACTGACACTGTCTGGGAGCGTCACTGACTGACACTGTCTGGGAGCGTCACTAACTGACACTGTCTGGGAGCATCACCGACTGACACTGTCTGGGAGCGTCACCAACTGACACTATCTGGGAGCGTCACCGACTGACACTATCTGGGAGCGTCACTAACTGACACTGTCTGGGAGCGTCACTAACTGACACTGTCTGGGAGCGTCACTAACTGACACTGTCTGGGAGCGTCACTAACTGACACTGTCTGGGAGCGTCACTAACTGACACTGTCTGGGAGCGTCACTGACTGACACTGTCTGGGAGCATCACCGACTGACACTGTCTGGGAGCGTCACCGACTGACACTGTCTGGGAGCGTCACCGACTGACACTGTCTGGGAGCGTCACCGACTGACACTGTCTGGGAGCGTCACTAACTGACACTATCTGGGAGCATCACTGACTGACACTGTCTGGGAGCGTCACTAACTGACACTATCTGGGAGCGTCACCGACTGACACTGTCTGGGAGCGTCACCAACTGACACTGTCTGGGAGTGTCACTGACACTGTCTGGGAGCGTCACTGACACTGTCTGGGAGCGTCACTAACTGACACTGTCTGGGAGCATCACCGACTGACACTGTCTGGGAGCGTCACTAACTGACACTGTCTGGGAGCGTCACTAACTGACACTATCTGGGAGCGTCACTGACTGACACTATCTGGGAGCATCACTAACTGACACTGTCTGGGAGCATCACCGATTGACACTGTCTGGGAGCGTCACCGACTGACACTGTCTGGGAGCGTCACTAACTGACACTATCTGGGAGCGTCACCAACTGACACTATCTGGGAGCGTCACTAACTGACACTATCTGGGAGCGTCACCGACTGACACTGTCTGGGAGCGTCACCGACTGACACTGTCTGGGAGCGTCACCAACAGACACTGTCTGGGAGTGTCACTAACTGACACTGTCTGGGAGCATCACTAACTGACACTGTCTGGGAGCGTCACTAACTGACACTGTCTGGGAGCGTCACCAACTGACACTGTCTGGGAGCATCACTAACTGACACTATCTGGGAACATCACTAACTGACACTATCTGGGAGCGTCACTAACTGACACTATCTGTGAGCGTCACTAACTGACACTGTCTGGGAGCGTCACTAACTGACACTGTCTGGGAGCGTCACTAACTGACACTATCTGTGAGTGTCACTGACTGACACTGTCTGGGAACATCACTAACTGACACTGTCTGGGAGCGTCACTAACTGACACTATCTGGGAGCATCACTAACTGACACTATCTGTGAGTGTCACTAACTGACACTATCTGGGAGCGTCACTGACACTATCTGTGAGCGTCACTAACTGACACTATCTGTGAGCGTCACTAACTGACACTATCTGTGAGCGTCCCTAACTGACACTTTCTGGGAACATCACTAACTGACTCTGTCTGGGAGCGTCAGACACTGACGTTGCTAGTGACACTGATAGTGGTCAGTGATACTACTATACACTGTCTCTATGCTGACACTGGCTGGGAAGGGGTTAACATGTAGGGGCAATCAAGGGGCTAAATATGTACCTAATGATGTGCAATGTGTGCTGCTTTTACTTTATTATCTGGCTGTTTTTTTTCCCTTGCTTTACAGGAGAAAGAAACAACCAGAGCGCCCATTAGTGTACAGCAGGGTTACCACCTCTTCTTCAAGCCAAACCTGCTGACATCATTGCCCCCCCCCCCACCCAGTGATGCCGAACCAGCCCCCAGACAGCCGCCCGCAGCTCCCGGACAGCAACAGATTTGTGTGTGACTATCTTAGTTACTTGGGGAGCTTCAGTCTGCCTGAAACCCGGACACATGATTCAAAACCCGGACTGTCCAGGTGAATCCTGTACAGAGCTCTGTGTTTTTCTAAACACCGGGCTCTGTGCTGTGATTGCACACAGCCAATCAGCAGGTCTCAGCCATGAATCACTGGCCGGGACATGCTGACAAAATGTGCTTGGGCATAGCCCGCTCCACCCGCAATCCCAGAAGTCCTCGCCATAGTACAGGTACGTGGTCCGGCGGCCCGCAAGTGATGCCAACCATCAGTATTTTTACTGGCAGCGGGTAACAAACTGGGAACTTTTCTCCTGCCAGTAAAGGGAAAAGGGCTCGGAACTGCGCATGCCTGTATCTTCCTTAACCACTTTAAGACCCGGCCTTTTCTGGAACTTTTTGTTTATATATATATATATATATATATATATATATATATATTAGCAGAGGCTCTAGAGAATAAAATGGCGATCGTTGCAATGTTTTATGCCACACCGTATTTGCGCAGCGGCCTTTCAAGCGCAATTTTTGAAAAAATACATTTTTTTTAATGAAAAAAGAAACAAAACAGTTAAGTTAGCCCTTTTTGTTTGCATAATATGAAAGATGAGGTTACCCTGAGTAAATAGATACCTAACATGTCATGTTTTAAAATTGTGCACGCTTGTGGAATGGCGACAAACTACGGTACTTAAAAATCTCCATAGACGATGCTTTACATTTTTTGATAGGTTACCTCTTTAGAGTTACAGAGGAGGTCTAGGGCTAGAATTATTGCTCTCACTCTTAACAATCATGGCGATACCTCACATGTGTGGTTTGAGCACCGTTTTCATATGTGGGTGCGACCTACGTATGCGTTCGTTTCTGCACCTGAGCACGAAGGGACGGGGCGCTTTACATTTTTTTCTTAATTATTTTACTTTTTATTTTTACACTGTCCCTTTAATTTTTTTTATAACTTTTATTCCTATTACAAGTAATGTAAACATCCCTTGTAATAAAAATAAGGATAACATGTTCTCTTTATAGAGAGATCTGGGGTCAAAAAGGGTAAAAAAGGTATTTTCTTTACCTTTAAAAGCAAAAAAAGTAATTTTGCCTTTAACAGAACAAAAATCAGCCCTTTAAGGCCGTGAGGCAGAAGTGATGTCAGACATTAAAGTGGACCTTCAGTCATTTTTTTCATCTTTCCATCTATTACATCTTCTGCCCTTGTTGTTGTTGATTTAACTTTGGATTGTAAAACATTTTTTTTTCTGCCAGTAAATCCCTTATACAGCCCACTTCCTGTTTCCTGTCTGGTCATTAGCCTAGGCTTATGGTATCATGCACACCTCTCTCTCTCACTCCTGTGAGAGTTTGCCAGGAAGGGAGGGGGGGGGAGTCATAAGAGGGCCAATGAGAGCTGCAGAGCTGGAGGCGTGCCTCTGTGTGTCTGTGTAAATCCAGGAAGTGAGCAGGCAGTAGCTTCGGCTGCCCACAGTTAAAATGGCTGCAGCCAGACTCAGCGGAGGGGGATTTCTGCAGCATATTTGGCAAGTACAGAATCACAGTACATATAAAATAATATGCAATGTGGTTGGAGGGAAGCTTCAGAATGGGAAAGATTGTTTTTTATTACAAATTATGTGAGCAGACTGCATTTCCTCCTTAAAAATTTACTTTTGTAACGTTTGGAAACGTCAGTAAAAACGTGGCCGTGCCAGTAAATTTTGGGTGTCGTGTCAGTAAATTTTAATCCAATAGGTTTGCAGCACTGCTGCTCGCCACAGCATAACTACAAGTAGTTAAAAAAATAAAAATTAAAATAAAAAGAGTGTAAATTCTTTTTTTTTTATCCTAAAGTAATTTTTTATTATATGCTTCCTGTTTGCTGATTGGCTGCAATTTTCCTCCTAGGTTCCTCATGTACAATGATTGGCTGCTCCATCCCACTAAATCCCTACAGCTGCCTCTAAACCTCCACAATGAGTGTGGGACATTATTGTCCATTAACCAAGAATTCTATAAATAACTTCTGTATATCCAGAGTCGAGACGCCATAAAGATGAAAGACGGATATAGATACATTTATTTATCCAATTAACATTTGTACACAAATATGTGAGCGTGTGTGTATGACCTTCACTGATAAAACGAGGGATTGGTGATCCCGGGAGGGAATGCCGGACTTTGGCTGTAACAAAGCAATGCGTTTATCACCCTCCTTGCTGTATATTGCTGCCGAGTTCCAAGTAAAAAGATTTCAGTGCCGGGGGATCCTCTTCGTAGAGAAAACGAGAGAGAGAGAGAGAGAGAGAGAGAGAGAGAGAGAGAGAGAGAGAGAGAGAGAGAAAACGAGAGAGAGAGAGAGAGAGAGAGATACTTCATATTTTTCCAACTGCAAAGAGCCTTCTGACTACCCTAAAAATCCCCTGCACCCGGGCCGGCCTTACCATGGGACCCAGTGGGTCCATTGGACTCAGGCAGCACTTTGAGAGGGGCAGCAAAATGAACCACGGCCGCCTCTCCTTCTCTTCTATTTACCCAGCAAATTGACGACCAAGATTTTCCAGCAGTTTTGTGTGTCATGATGACAACTGCCCCCCACCCCCCCGGCCGCTCTGCCTGCCCCTATACTACCCTAGCCCACCCCTTTACTGCCCCAGCCTTTCTATATACTGCCCCAGACTCCCTCTATGCTGCCCTAGCCTCTCTATATACCACCCTAGCCCGCCCCTATACTACCCTAGCCTGTATATATACTACCCTAAAATTTCTGTATACTTCCCTAGCCTGTCTATATACTACCCTATCCTGTCTATATACTACCCTAGCCAGTCTATATACTTCCTTAGCCTGTCTGTATACTACCTTAGCCTGTCTGTATACTACCTTAGCCTGTCTGTATACTTTCCTAGCCTGTCTGTATACTGCCCTAGCCTGTCTGTATACTGCCCTACCTGTCTGTATACTGCCCTAGCCTTTCTATATACTACCCTAGCTTGTCTGTATACTTCCCTAGCCTTTCTATATACTACCCTAGCCTGTCTGTATACTGCCCTAGCCTGCCCCTATACTACCCTAGCCTGTCTGTATACTTCCCTAGCCTTTCTATATACTACCCTAGCCTGTCTGTATACTGCCCTAGCCTGCCCCTATACTACCCTAGCCTGTCTGTATACTTCCCTAGCCTGTCTATGTACTACCCTAGCCTGTCTGTATACTGCCCTAGCCCACCCCTATACTACCCTAGCCTGTTTATATACTACCCTAGCCTGTCTGTATACTGCCCTAGCCCACCCCTATACTACCCTAGCCTGTTTATATACTTCCCTAGCCTGTCTATATCCTACCCCAGGCTGCCCCTATGCTGCCCTAGCCTGTCCATATACTACCCTATCCTGTCTATATACTACCCTAGCCAGTCTATATACTTCCTTAGCCTGTCTGTATACTACCTTAGCCTGTCTGTATACTACCTTAGCCTGTCTGTATACTTTCCTAGCCTGTCTGTATACTGCCCTAGCCTGTCTGTATACTGCCCTACCTGTCTGTATACTGCCCTAGCCTTTCTATATACTACCCTAGCTTGTCTGTATACTTCCCTAGCCTTTCTATATACTACCCTAGCCTGTCTGTATACTGCCCTAGCCTGCCCCTATACTACCCTAGCCTGTCTGTATACTTCCCTAGCCTTTCTATATACTACCCTAGCCTGTCTGTATACTGCCCTAGCCTGCCCCTATACTACCCTAGCCTGTCTGTAACCTTCCCTAGCCTGTCTATGTACTACCCTAGCCTGTCTGTATACTGCCCTAGCCCACCCCTATACTACCCTAGCCTGTTTATATACTACCCTAGCCTGTCTGTATACTGCCCTAGCCCACCCCTATACTACCCTAGCCTGTTTATATACTTCCCTAGCCTGTCTATATCCTACCCCAGGCTGCCCCTATGCTGCCCTAGCCTGTCCATATACTACCCTAGCCTGTCTGTATACTGCCCTAGCCTGCCCCTATACTACCCTAGCCTTTCTATATACTACCCTAGCCTGTCTGTATACTTCCCTAGCCTGTCTATATACTACCCCAGGCTGCCCTAGCCTGTCTATATACCACCCTAGCCTGTCCATATACTACCCTAGCCTGTCTATATAGCACCCTAGTCTGTCTGTATACTTCCCCAGCCCGCCCCTATACTACCCTAGCCTGTCTATATACTACCCTAGCCTGTCTGCATACTGCCCTAGCCTGCCCCTATACTACCCTAACCTGTCTGTATACTTCCCTAGCCTGTCTATATACTACCCCAGGCTGCCCCTATGCTGCCCTAGCCTGTCCATATACTACATTAGCCTGTCTATATAGTACCCTAGCCTGTCTATATACTGCCCTAGCCCACCCCTATACTACCCTAGCCTGTCTATATACTACCCTAGCCTGTCTGTATACTTCCCTAGCCTGTCTGTATACTACCCCAGGCTGCCCCTATGCTGCCCTAGCCTGTCTATATACCACCCTAGCCTGTCCATATACTACCCTAGCCCACCCCTATACTACCCTAGCCTGTCTATATAGTACCCTAGCATGCCTGTATACTACCCTAGCCTGTCTATATACTACCCTAGCCTGTCTATATACTACCCTAGCCTGTCTGTATACTGCCCTAGCCTGCCTCTATACTGCCTTAGCCTGTCTGTATACTACCCTAGCCTGTCTATATACTACCCTAGCCTGCCCCTTGGAATTGAACATAATAGTATATCATATAATTTTGCATATAGACAAGGTGCTGTTGCATGTAAATGTGACTTTCTGATAAATTTAATTTTAGTTTTTATTATCATGATATAAAATAATAGATGAGGGGGCCTTTTGGTGGGTGTGATTTTTTTGGGGGGGGGGCAGCATTTCATTTTTGGACCCAGGCAGCACAATGTCTTGGGCCAGCCCTGCCCTGCACCCTACAGTTTATTTGCAGAATTCAGACACAAAATGTCCGATTCACAAATATGGAAGTACAACTGGGCATTAATGGTGTGTGTACAAGAGAATCTGAAACTCACGGGTTGATCATTGGCTCATGATGGGCCCCTCTTCACCCTGCTGCTCTGGGACAGCGTTTCTCAACATGGTTTCAGTGCCCTTTAAAAGTATGCAAAATCTCAAGGCTCCCAGTCAAAAATTAAGAAAATGTAGACGATGAAGTCCATAGGAGACATAACGCGTAGGGCGGAGCTGGTAACGCCATCACGCTATATGGGACCTGGTTCACTCACGCACAGCTGAGAGGAGAGAGACGCTGTACAGGAGAGTGTGGCGGACAGGCAGGGTTAGCTGTGTCAGTATGGCATTTGATTGTCAGATGATGCTTGATTGTTACTTTTATGCATTTTTACTCACAGTCTGCCTATCATTTCCTTTAAGACATTTCACCAGACCTGCTTCTGGAACAGTGATCAAGCTATTGACCGTCACAGCTAAAGTCTGGACCATCCAATGGCCAGCAGGCAGGAACATGCTCATCTAAAGGGTTAGTGTTCTTTCACTCTCGCTCTTCACTTAACATCACTTACACTCTGAGCTCTCAGTGCATCTGAATAGGTGGCTACAAAGGGGGATATCGAGAGACAGAGCTATAAAGAAAATCAATACAGATTGGGGATCAATGGAACTGTTCTCGAATATTTTTGTACTCAGAATTTTAAAGTAACAGAACGAAACAATTAAGAACAGAAACTGTTCATATTTTCTTCATTGCTTACATGTATTATCTCGCCCCCCTGCCTGTGAATGGACCCCGCTCTCTCCTCCTATCAGCATTCTCCTAGGTTTAATAGGAGCACTGCAGCACAGCTGACTGGCTCCCTGTGCTGCTTCACCCTCCCCAGTCTGAGCTCTACTGCACAGTAGATTGCAAGATGCTGATACGGGGTCAAATTCAGATGCTTACGTTACTTGCATTTTAAAGATACATTTAATTAATTATTAGAGAAAACATAGCTGTGCTTTTTTATGTTTTTAATTTTATATAAATCTGCCGGATTTCAGTTTTTTATATGATAAGATTATTGATGACTTTGGAGGTTCTCTGACCGGTGGGAGGATAGGAGGATGGGAGGATGGGGGGATGGGGGGATGGGAGGATGGGAGGGCAGCAGACTCTGTCGTAGGTGAAGTCTGCATCAAGCAGAGTGCAGCTGTCATCGTCCATTCTTCTCCTCTCTTTCACTCGGCATTGTACTCAGCTCCATTCACTAACGCATTTCCCTGCCCATCACTTCTCCATCATGACAGTAGTGGTGTCATCTTCCCCATCAATTCCTAATGACCAGCAAGCAGCGAGGATCCCTATCACATCTGGACCCCCGCTTTTACTTTACAGACTCTCTAAATCATTGGTGGTCAACCTACATGATATAGGGGACCCCAACATCACCAAAGGGCCCCACATATTATTCAGTGAATGAAATGCTATAGAAAGCTGTCAGAGAGTGCAAACCTACTACAGCAGATGGTCAGAGACTGATGAAGAGTGTAGAGTAATGGGGGATACAGAGTGTAAGGTAATGGGGGGTGCAGAGTCTAGAGTAATGGCGGATGCAGAGTGTAGAGTAATGGGGGATGCAGAGTGTAGAGTAATGGGGGATGCAGAGTGTAGGGTAATGGGGGATGCAGAGTGTAGAGTCATGGGGGGTGCAGAGTGTAGAGTAATGGGGGATACAGAGTGTAGGGTAATGGGGGATACAGAGTGTAGGGTAATGGGGGATGCTGAGTGTAGAGTAATGGGGGATGCAGAGTGTAGAGTAATGGGGGATGCAGAGTGTAGGGTAATGGGGGATGCAGAGTGTAGGGTAATGGGGGATGCAGAGTGTAGAGTCATGGGGGGTGCAGAGTGTAGAGTAATGGGGGATACAGAGTGTGGAGTAATGGGGGATACAGAGTGTGGAGTAATGGGGGATGAGGAGTGTAGAGTAATGGGGAATGCAGAGTGTAGAGTAATGGGGAATGCAGAGTGTAGAGTAATGGGGGATGCAGAGTGTAGGGTAATGGGGGATGCAGAGTGTAGAGTCATGGGGGGTGCAGAGTGTAGAGTAATGGGGGATACAGAGTGTAGGGTAATGGGGGATAAAGAGTGTAGAGTAATGGGGGATGAAGAGTGTAGAGTAATGGGGGATGCAGAGTGTAGAGTAATGGGGGATACAGAGTGTGGAGTAATGGGGGATGAGGAGTGTAGAGTAATGGGGGATGTGGAGTGTAGAGTAATGGGGGATGCAGAGTGTAGAGTAATGGGGGATGAGGAGTGTAGGGTAATGGGGGATGTGGAGTGTAGAGTAATGGGGGATGAAGAGTGTAGAGTAATGGGGGATACAGAGTGTGGAGTAATGGGGGATACAGAGTGTGGAGTAATGGGGGATACAGAGTGTGGAGTAATGGGGGATACAGAGTGTGGAGTAATGGGGGATACAGAGTGTAGAGTAACGGGGATTGAAAAGTGTAGGGTAATGGGGGATGCAGAGTGTAGGGTAATGGGGGGATGCAGAGTGTAGAGTAATGGGGGGATGCAGAGTGTAAAGTAATGGGGGATGCAGAGTGTAGGGTAATGGGGGATGCGGAGTGTAGGGTAATGGGGGGGTGTATAGTAATGGGGGATGCAGAATGTAGAGTAATGGGGGATGCAGAATGTAGGGTGATGGGGGATGCAGAGTGTAGAGTAATGGGGGGTGAAGGGTGTAAGGTAATGGGGAGTGTAGAGTAATGGGGGATGCAGAGTGTAGGGTAATGGGGGATGCAGAGTGTAGAGTAATGGGGGGGATGCAGAGTGTAGAGTAATGGGGGGTGAAGGGTGTAAGTTAATGGGGAGTGTAGAGTAATGGGGGATGCAGAATGTAGAGTAATGGGGGCTGCAGAGTGTAGGGTAATGGGGGATGCAGAGTGTAGAGTAATGGCGGAATTCAGAGTGTAGGGTAATGGGGGATGCAGAGTGTACAGTAATGGAGGGTGAAGGGTGTAAGGTAATGGGGAGTGTAGAGTAATGGGGGATGCAGAGTGTAGAGTAATGGGGGATGCAGAGTGTAGGGTAATGGGGGATGCAGAGTGTAGGGTAATGGGGGGTGTAGGGGAATGGGGGATGCAGAGTGTAGAGTAATGGGGGATGCAGAGTGTAGGGTAATGGGGGATGCAGAGTGTAGGGTAATGGGGATGCAGAGTGTAGGGTAATGGGGGGTGCAGAGTGTAGAGTAATGGGGGATGCAGAGTGTAGAGTAATGGGGGGGTGCAGAGTGTAGGGTAATGGGGGGTGCAGAGTGTAGAGTAATGGGGGATGCAGAGTGTAGAGTAATGGGGGGGTGCAGAGTGTAGGGTAATGGGGGGTGCAGAGCGTAGAGTAATGGCGGGTGCAGAGTGTAGGGTAATGGGGGATGCAGAGTGTAGAGTAATGGGGGATGCAGCGTGTAGAGTAATGGGGGATGCAGCGTGTAGAGTAATGGGGGATGCAGAGTGTTGAGTAATGGGGGATGCAGAGTGTAGAGTAATGGGGGATGAAGAGTGTAGAGTAATGGGGGATGCAGAGTGTAGGGTAATGGGGGGTGCAGAGTGTAGAGTAATGGGGGATGCAGAGTGTAGAGTAATGGGGGATGCAGAGTGTAGAGTAATGGGGGATGCAGCATGTAGAGTAATGGGGGATGCAGCATGTAGAGTAATGGGGGATGCAGAGTGTAGAGTAATGGGGGATGCAGAGTGTAGAGTAATGGGGGATGCAGAGTGTAGGGTAATGGGGGGGTGCAGAGTGTAGAGTAATGGGGGATGCAGAGTGTAGAGTAATGGGGCGTGCAGAGTGTAGAGTAATGGGGGATGCAGAGTGTAGAGTAATGAGGTATGCAGAGTGTAGAGTAATAGGGGATGCAGAGTGTAGAGTAATGGGGGATGCAGAGTGTAGAGTAATGGGGGATGCAGAGTGTTGAGTAATGGGGGATGCAGAGTGTAGAGTAATGGGGGATGAAGAGTGTAGAGTAATGGGGGATGAAGAGTGTAGAGTAATGGGGGATGCAGAGTGTAGGGTAATGGGGGGTGCAGAGTGTAGAGTAATGGGGGATGCAGAGTGTAGAGTAATGGGGGATGATGAGTGTGGAGTAATGGGGGATGCAGAGTGTAGAGTAATGGGGGATGCAGAGTGTAGAGTAATGGGGGATGCAGAGTATAGAGTAATGGGGGATGCAGAGTGTAGAGTAATGGGGGATGAACAGTGTAGAGTAATGGGGGATGCAGAGCAACCCCACCTCTATACCCTAAATAATGAGTAGCAAAAAAGGACAAATACCCCTCTAGCCTGGAGAAAAGGCTGGCTCCCTCCAGTGCTGGTTATCAGATCTACATTGACTTAGGGCCGACTGATCCTCCTTTGGTAGAAAAAATGTGATCAGAACCTTATACTGAATCCATCTGGTCTTGGCATCGGCACCAAAACTACTTGATTTTCCATTATTCAGTGTTTATTGGAACTAGTTCACCTGTATTTCCTTTTCTATACAACCGGGTCATAGACCTCAGCAGGAAGCAGGAAATATCACACAATATCACTACAACCTGACAATAATATTATAAAAGTTAATTGTAAACTGAGTTTAGACTTCACTATGATCAGGCTGGAGGGTTCAGGTGTGCCCGGGAGATTTACTAAACTGCCAACTATCAGGAGATTGATGCTGAACTTACAAATAACTGAATACATCACAGAAATGTGTATACAATTTGTATTTCTGTTCATTCATTCCCGAGATTTACACAGACCCGACACCCAGCACAGCCAATCTGGTGTCCTGATTTTTCTTGGCTGCAGTTAAGCAACACAGCATGGTCACCTTCCTGCCTCCGGCCTCTAATTGGACAGAAAAGGAGCAGCAGCGGACTGATGAGGTCATCTTTCTGCGTTCTCATTATCTCAGCATGTTTTCCCTGTTGTCAGACACCTGATTGGCCCTCAGTGTTCCTCCCCCTCTCCCAACCTAAGTGTTGTTGTGGAGGATACAGGGTGGCTTTTACAGGTACATAAAATTCATAACATACAGCGAATGTCCAGATTAACTTATGGGAAGATTGTTGTTGAAATGAATGATCTGGTGACAGCTGGACTCCGGGCACAAAAACTTTCATTTAAATATATTCTTCAACACCCATAAAAGACATAAACCAGTCAGTGAGCACCAAATGCTTTTGTAAACCCAGATATTACTATGTAAAAGTAGCAGTGATATCATCACTGTTTTGTACATAGCCTGTGCGTGGAGCAGAGCAGGGGGGGGGGGGGGATGGGGAGGCAGCAGGCTCCACCCACTGCAGAAAACTACAGGGGGGGGGGGGGACAAGATCAGTCACCCAGCACAAGTAAAAAGAGCAGAGCTGTGGGAGGGGCCAGCAGGCTCCACCCATTACAGGCTTCCTGGCGAAAACTACAGGAGGGGGTGGAGACAAGACCAGTCCCCCTGCACAAGGGGAAGGAGCAGCAGTGAACGGTCTTTATTGCAGAAAAAGTTATAAAAATTTACGCTCGGTTTGGAAACAAGACTTTTGGCAGCTGCTTAATAAACTGTGATAACAAGCAAATGTAATACAAAAAAATTTATATAAACAGCGCTCAGAGATCATGTAAAGTGCAAAAAGAAACAATATGTATTGTGAAAATCCTGCGAGCTACTAAATGATAACCAAAATGTAGGCTGACTATGCTGCTGGTACTGTTCACACTCTCATAAATGTGTATATTTATTTATTTTTTTAACAAAAAAGTTTATTTAGGTTTTCCAAAACAAACAGTTTAAAATGGATTAGACATAGATAGAGACATCTTACAAAGTTTTCTTACATTTCTTAACAAATGCAGGAGTAGCAGTCAAATCAACAATATGTTTACAAGAACATTGCACCCATCTCAGGTGGAGGTATAAAAGGTCACATTGATTACCTTTAGTTCGTACATTTTAATCCCACACTCTCACAGGTAGACACCAAAATCTATTTATGAGGACCAGTTTATATCAACCATCGTGAGCCCTGACCCGGGGGGCCTCAATCAATAGTTAGATGTTTTGCCTTCACCCATGCTGCCCAAATCTTCCCAAACTTTTTGGGGCAGTTTCTTCCCATATATGTCATTTTATATAATGGTAATGCCCTATTTATCAAGGACTGCCAAAGCTGTTTGGTGGGTGGCTGGGACTGATTCCACTGTAATAGTATTGCCTTTCTAGCATACAGTGTGGCGTAGAAGATAAATAGTTTCTTCCCCCATGAGACCTCCAGGAAGTTGCAAATACCTAGCAAAAGAGGGATTGGGCTGTATGGAATCGTCACTCTCCCAATAGAATTAATATCAGCAAGTATATTTTCCCAGAATTCCTTCACACCAGGGCAGGACCAGACTATATGGAAGAAGTCAGCGTCATCCGAACCACACCTAGCACATCTCGCCGACCTATCAGGGTAAATTCTCGCTAAACGTACTGGAGAGTAGTATGCACGGTGAAGAAACTTCAGTTGCATGAACCTATCTCTAGCTGAGATTGTAAGGGGTAGATATTGCTGAATCCCTTCCTCCCAGTCCTCATCTGTCAGCTCCGGAATATCCCCCCGCCATAACTCACACAGCCGGGACACTCTAGATGTGTCGTGGGACGCAAATATGTTGTACAGTATGGACAGCGTTTTCCCTGTATCTGGGGGTTTAAGTGCATTTTCCACAGGCGACCCCTCCAATTTTAGCGGGCCAGGGAATTGGGACCGGAATGCATGGCGCAACTGAAGGAATCTGAAGAACATATAATTCGGGAGTTCCTTATCTCTTTTTAAGGCATCAAAAGAGACCAGTTGGCCCTGTGCTACTATGTCTCCCAAAGTTTTGACCTCATATCTAGCCCACACGACCGGGTCAGGAATAGAGCGAAAGTGAGGCAGACGAGGGTTGCCCCACAAGGGAGTCGCAGGGGACCAGTCATTGGGTCCCATGAGTTGTTTTTGGACTGTGTCCCAAACCCTAAGGGTCGTCTTCATGGGAAGAGTCACCCAAAGATTGGATCTGGGGCCTCTATAAACCAAATTCCCCAACTCCGCAAACGAACCAATCCATGCCGCCTCCGTAGTGGAAGCGGGATTAGTCGGGTCCTCCGAGAACCACCACTTAACAGTCACCAGGACCGCCGCCCAATAGTATTTCAGAAAACAGGGCAAAGCCAATCCCCCCAGCACACCTGGCAGCTGCAGAGTTGATTTAGCTATTCTAGGGGCCTTCCCATTCCAAATAAATGAGGTAACAATACTGTCCAAGTGTTTAAAGAAGGTTATCGGTATAGAGATTGGGGTTTGACGGAATAAATAGGTAAACTTGGGTAATACCGACATCTTGATTAAGTTAACGCGGCCAACTGGTGTTAGAGGTAAGGATTTCCATGTGGCGCATCTTTGGGAAAGGTGACTAACCACTGGGTTTAGGTTAAGGGTTATATATTTTTTTAAATCCCGATGTATTTCTACACCTAAATATTTGAACTGAGAGACTCTACTAAGCTGCCCGTCTGCCTGCGAGGGGGCAGAGCCAGCATGGAGAGGGAACAGGACCGATTTCCCCCAATTTATGCATATGCCCGAGAATTTGCCAAAGTTGTTAATTACCGAAAGGGCTGCTTGTAGGGAAGTACCATCGTCCTTAAGATACAGCAAGGTGTCGTCAGCGTATAACGACACCTTTTCCTGTATTGAACCCCTTGTGATCCCTCGAATTTCCGGTGCAGCACGAAGGAGGGCAGCCATGGGCTCAATCGCCAGGGCAAAAAGTCCCGGCGAAAGAGGGCACCCCTGCCTGGTCCCCCTACCCAGGGGGAATGCCGGAGAGAGCACTGTACCCGTGCGTACCCTAGCCGTCGGGGGCCCTGTACACCATCTTGACCCAGGAGAGGAAGACCGGACCGAAACCGAACCTGCGAAGTACCTCCCACAGATAGCCCCACTCAACAGAGTCGAAGGCCTTCTCTGCATCTAAAGAGGCCACAATCCCGTCCTCCTCACCCTCCTCTACAGAGGCCAAGACCGCATACAGCCTACGAATGTTTATATCTGTGCCCTTCCCCGGCATAAAGCCTGACTGGTCTTCGTGAATAAGAGTAAGTATTACTTCGTTCAGGCGTCTGGCTAGAATTTTAGTAAGTATTTTTGCATCGGCATTAAGCAGGGATATGGGACGGTATGAAGGGCACAGTTGGGGGTCCTTCCCTGGTTTGGGTATAACCACTATAATGGCTTGTGCCATAGACAGTGGGAGCTCCCCAGTTCGTAGGGTCTCTGTAAGCATAGCATGCATCTTATGTGCTACCTCGCCAGTATATAGTTTATAGAATTCGGGGGGGAGACCATCTATTCCCGGGGTCTTCCCCGTCTGCATGGAACCCAGGGCCTGCTGAACCTCCTCCAAAGCTATTGGGGCATCTAAGCTTTCCCTTGCTGCGTCTGTGAGGACCGGAAGCGTTACCCTGTCTAAAAAGTCTGAGAGCTCGTCAAGAGAATAGTGCGTCTTAGAGGAGTACAGAGTCGAGTAGTAGTCAGCAAAGCAAGCATTAATATTTACCGGGTCGGATATTAGAGCCCCGTCGCTCTTTCGAATACGGGCTATAGTGGAGATTGAGGATTGTTCCTTGGCCAGCCAGGCTAAAAGCCTGCCTGTTTTGTCCCCTTGTTCGAATATTCTCTGTGTCTGAGCCAATTGGCGTTTATTTGCCTTGGCCACTCTAATTAGCATAACCTCCCGATAGGCCACCCTCATATCCTGTGCTATAATTGGGTTAGAAGTAAGGGCAAATCTAGTCTCTAACTCTTGGGCCTTAGCTTCCGCTTCCTCCAATAACATTGCGTCGTTTCTACGTTCCCTGGCTATGGATGACATATAACAACCTCTAATGTAGGCTTTAAAGGTGTCCCATACAGTCCCTGGTGTGGCGGAATTGGCATTCGATAACCAGAATTGTTTGATCTCTTTGACCATCTCCACTTCTATAGTAGGATGTTCAATCCAGAACCGAGACAGCCGCCAGATTCTATCTGCCTGTGGGGTAGCAGATTGCAGCGTACACAACAGCGGGGAGTGGTCAGATATCCCTCTCGGGAGTATCTCAATATCTATAATTTTGGGAAGCATGGGTAAGCTGGCATAGAAAAGGTCAATACGAGATGATGTATTATAGTAGGAGGAGTGACATGTGTACATACGATCCGATGGGTGTTTCCATCGCCACACGTCTTCCAATCCCATTGTCTGGGACCAACGGGCCAACGCCGAATCAGTGGCGGGGTCCGGCGACAATTTATCTAGAGAGGGGTTCGGAGGGATATTGAAATCCCCCGTTAGGATCACGTTATCCGTGGGGAACTGGGCAATCAGGGTAACTATTTTCTGTAAGAGGGAAATATTAGCCGGAGGCGGCAGATAAACGCCCACCACCACCACGTCTATTGTATCAATAACAGCATGTACCAGCACATATCTGCCTTCTGGATCTATGAGTACATCTAGGGGTTCAAAATTAAGGGATCTATGGATCAAGATACTGACACCCCTGGCATAACTAGTGTGCGTAGCATGGTAATGGTGTCCAACCCATGGCCTCTTCAGTCCCATTACTCTGCCTCCCACCAAGTGTGTCTCCTGGAGAATGCAGATATGTGGAGTATACTTTTTAAGATAGTCAAAAACTAGAGATCGCTTGATTTTATGGTTAAGACCTCTGACATTCCAGGACAAGATCTTTAATGGAGCCATATCCCGGAAGGACAGATAAATTGAATGGGGAACCACATACCTCGGCGGCTTACGGGAGAACCCCCCCACCCCACCCCACCCCTATCAGTGGGAAAGCAGGGAGCCCGCAGGAAGGTCTTAGGATAGGAGGCTTCCTGGCGCAACCTAATCCTCTAATGTTATAGAACCATTTGTAATGAAATGCATTCAAGCATGTAGGTATAAGAAAACCAAAAGCAAATATAAAACAAAACAAACAAAAAAAAACAAACTTCCCTCCCATCCCACCCCACACCCCTTTAATTGAACCTCGGGGTGTTCGAGTACCCATAACAACCTAAAAGGAAAAACCAACTTAACCACTTGAGCCCCGGACCTTTATGCTGCCTAAGGACCAGAGGTCTTTTTCCAATTTGGCACTGCGTCGCTTTAACTGCTAATTGCGCGGTCATGCAATGCTGTACCCAAACGAAATTTGCGTCCTTTTCTTCCCACAAACAGAGCTTTCTTTTGATGGTATTTGATCACCTCTGCGGTTTTTATTTTTTGCGCTATAAACGGAAAAAGACCGAAAATTTTGAAAAAAAATGATATTTTCTACTTTTTGTTCTAAAAAAAATCCAATAAACTAAATTTTAGTCATACATTTAGGCCAAAATGTATTCGGCCACATGTCTTTGGTAAAAAAAATGTCAATAAGCGTATATTTATTGGTTTGCGCAAAAGTTATAGCGTCTACAAACTAGGGTACATTTTCTGGAATTTACACAGCTTTTAGTTTATGACTGCCTATGTCATTTCTTGAGGTGCTAAAATGGCAGGGCAGTACAAAACCCCCCCAAATGACCCCATTTTCGAAAGTAGACACCCCAAGGAAATTGCTGAGAGGCATGTTGAACCCATTGAATATTTATTTTTTTTGTCCCAAGTGATTGAAAAATGACAAAAAAAAAAAAAAAATATTTACAAAAAGTGGTCACTAAATGATATATTGCTCACACAGGCCATGGGCCTATGTGGAATTGCACCCCAAAATACATTTAGCTGCTTCTCCTGAGTATGGGGATACCACATGTGTGGGACTTTTTGGGAGCCTAGCCGCGTACGGGGCCCCGAAAACCAATCACCGCCTTCAGGATTTCTAAGGGTGTAAATTTTTGCTTTCACTCTTCACTGCCTATCACAGTTTCGGAGGCCATGGAATGCCAAGATGGCACAAAACCCCCCAAAATGACCCCATTTTGGAAAGTAGACACCCCAAGCTATTTGCTGAGAGGCATATTGAGTCCATGGAATATTTTATATTTTGACACAAGTTGCGGGAAAGTGACACTTTTTTTTTTTTTTTTTTCATAAAGTTGTCACTAAATGATATATTGCTCACACAGGCCATGGGCATATGTGGAATTGCACCCCAAAATACATTTAGCTGCTTCTCCTGAGTATGGGGATACCACATGTGTGGGACTTTTTGGGAGCCTAGCCGCGTACTGGACCCCGAAAACCAATCACTGCCTTCAGGATTTCTAAGGGTGAAAATTTTTGATTTTACTCCTCACTACCTATCACAGTTTCGGAGGCCATGGAATGCCCAGGTGGCACAAAACCCCCCCAAATGACCCCATTTTGGAAAGTAGACACCCCAAGCTATTTGCTGAAAGGCATGGTGAGTATTTTGCAGCTCTCATTTGTTTTTGAAAATGAAGAAAGACAAGAAAAAACATTTTTTTTTTTTCTTTTTTCAATTTTCAAAACTTTGTGACAAAAAGTGAGGTCTGCAAAATACTCACTATACCTCTCAGCAAATAGCTTGGGGTGTCTACTTTCCAAAATGGGGTCATTTGGGGGGGGGGGGTTTTGTGCCACCTGGGCATTCCATGGCCTCCGAAACTGTGATAGGCAGTGAAGAGTGAAATCAAAAATTCACGCCCTTAGAAAGCCTGAAGGCGGTGCTTGGTTTTCGGGGTCCCGTACGCGGCTAGGCTCCCAAAAAGTCTCACGCATGTGGTATCCCCGTACTCAGGAGAAGCAGCAGAATGTATTTTGGGGTGTAATTTCACATATTTCCATGGCATGTTTGAGCAATATATCATTTAGTGACAACTTTGTGCAAAAAAAAAAAAAAAAAAAAAAAATTTGTCTCTTTCCCGCAACTTGTGTCGCAATATAAAATATTCCATGGACTCGACATGCCTCTCAGCAAATAGCTTGGGGTGTCTACTTTCCAAAATGGGGTCATTTGGGGGGGTTTTGAACTGTCCTGGCATTTTATGCACAACATTTAGAAGCTTATGTCACACATCACCCACTCTTCTAACCACTTGAAGACAAAGCCCTTTCTGACACTTATTGTTTACATGAAAAAGTTTTTTTTTTTTGCAAAAAAATTACTTTGAACCCCCAAACATTATATATCTTTTTAAAGCAAATGCCCTACAGATTAAAATGGTGGGTGTTTCATTTTTTTTTTCACACAGTAATTGCGCAGCGATTTTTCAAACGCATTTTTTGGGGAAAAAACACACTTTTTTTAATTTTAATGCACTAAAACACGCTATATTTCCCAAATGTTTGATGAAATAAAAAAGATGATCTTAGGCCGAGTACATGGATACCAAACATGACATGCTTTAAAATTGCGCACAAACGTGCAGTGGCAACAAAATAAATACATGTTTAAAAGCCTTCAAAAGCCTTTACAGGTTACCACTTTAGATTTACAGAGGAGGTCTACTGGAAAAATTACTGCACTCGATCTGGCCTTCGCGGTGATACCTCACATGCATGGTGCAATTGCTGTTTACGTTTGACGACAGACCGCCGCTTGCGTTCGCCTTAGCGCGAGAGCAGGGGGCAACAGGGGTGTTTTTTTTTTTTTTTTTTTTTTTTCCTTAATTATTTTTTTGCTTTTTTAATCTTACTTTTAAACTGTTCCTTTCATATTTTTTTTTTTAATCATTTTTATTGTTATCTCGGGGAATGTAAATATCCCCTATGATAGCAATAGGTAGTGACAGGTACTCTTTTTTGAAAAAATTGTGGTCTATTAGACCCTAGATCTCTCCTCTGCCCTCAAAGCATCTGACCACACCAAGATCGGTGTGATAAAATGCTTCCCCAATTTCCCAATGGCGCTATTTACATCCGGCGAAATCTAAGTCATGAAATACTCGTAGCTTCCGGTTTCTTAGGCCATAGAGATGTTTGGAGCCACTCTGGTCTCTGATCAGCTCTATGGTCAGCTGGCTGAATCACCGGCTGCATTCTCAGGTTCCCTGTTGAGACAGGAGAGCCAGAGAAAAACACGGAAGACGGTGGGGGGGGGGGGCATTCCCTCCCACGGCTTGTAAAAGCAGTCTAGAGGCTAATTAGCCGCTAGGATTGCTTTTACATGAAAGCCGACCGCTGGCTGAAAAGAATGATACCAAGATGATACCTAAACCTGCAGGCATCATTCTGGTATAACCACTCAAAGTCGTGAATGGCGTACCTGAAGACAAAAAAATGGTTAACAATGGTTAACAATAAAGCACAGTAAAGTGTAAATAATTACACACCTGAAAAACAAACATGATAAAACATAATAACAATAACAATAAAACATTGCAGAATAGAATACAGTAAAAAAGAGCAGAACAATAGAGAGAGAGAATAGAGAGAGAGAGAACAATAAAACAACTATTTTTTTTTATTTCATATTTTTTTTTTTTTACACTTTTTTTGTAACTAACTTTTATAACGGTAACCGGTTCCAGGTTCGGGTCTCTCAAAATGCGATGGCATTTTGGGAGACCCTGTGAAAGTGTGCCTAGTCTGTGCAATGCTGTACCCTACGCTAATACTCAACTAGTGAATGGTAGCGTTCAAAACATTCACCAATGCAAAGACCAGGATTGTCAGGACAGGAGGGACAATAATAGCGGGTGTCACGCCTATATCCGCGCTTGCTGCAGACACGACATCTTTTTTGGGGGGTTCGTTGGGTAGGGGTACTCGGGAGGACATAAAAATGCCTCTCATGCAGCCGACTGCATTTGGTTGGGGATGTGAATGGGGGAAGTACGGGCGCTGCAGAAGCGGTGGGTTCCCAATTAGGATTGGCGAATGCAGCAGGAAGGGCATTATGGGCACGACGGGCCTGTGTTTGTCTTTTTGGTGGCAGCGGGACACTACTTGTGCTTGCCACCTCACCAGCTTGAACTGCACTTATGGGACTCGCCACGTCACCACGTGTTACTGCAGTGCTGGTTTGACTACGACCGGGGTGTACTAGGCCGCTGGCGCTTGCCAGTTCACCAAAACGCTACCAAAAAACTGTTAGCGATCGCAGGGATCAGGCCTGACTCTGCGAACGCTGCAGTTATGCTTTTAGTGTTTTGTAAGTGACAGTGATCGATCGATACTGCACTTGGGTGGGCTGGGCCGGGCGGAGGGGCAAAACGCAGGTGCTAGCAGGTATCTGGGCTGATCCCGCTAACACTGCGTTTTTGGGAACCCTAAACTGCTGGTGACGCTAGTATAGATCTGATCGGATCAGATATTGATGCGATCAGATACTATACCACTAAGGGAGGTGTACGGTGCGTGCGTGGGTGTTAGCGGTACTGGCGCTAATCTGACGCTGCCTGGGGCTGGTGCTTGCCAGTTCACCAAAATGCTACCAAAAAAACTGTTAGCGATCGCAGGGATCAGGCCTGACTCTGCGAACGCTGCAGTTATGCGTTTAGTGTTTTGTAAGTGACAGTGATCGATCGATACTGCACTTGGGTGGGCTGGGCGGAGGGGCAAAACGCAGGTGCTAGCAGGTATCTGGGCTGATCCCGCTAACACTGCGTTTTTGGGAACCCTAAACTGCTGGGGACGCTAGTATAGATCTGATCGGATGAGATATTGATCCGATCAGATACTATACCACTAAGGGAGGCGCATGCTGCGTGCGTGGGTGTTAGCGGTACTGGCGCTAATCTGACGCTGCCTGGGGCGACACATATCACCGCCGGGCGATCGGGGGGCTAAACCTTTATTCGGTAATAAACGGCGGGTGCCCTGACACTATAAAAAATAAACAAACTAACCAGCGTCAACCGTAACGGTTATACGGTGATCAGTGGTGAAAGGGTTAACTAGGGGGCAATCAAGGGGTTAAAACATTTATCAGATAGTATAGGGGGGTCCCTGACGCTATAAAACGCTGACGGCGAACCTAAATATTTACCTCACTAACTAGCGTCACCAGCGACACTAATACAGCGATCAGAAAAATGATCGCTTAGTGACACTGGTGACAGGGGGTGATCAAGGGGTTAAAACTTTATTAGGGGGGGTTAGGGGGGTACCCTAGACCTACAGGGGGGTAACAGTATCTGTCCCAACACTGTAACTGTCACAAACTGACACTATGCAGTAATCAGAAAAAAAAAAAAAAAAAAAAAAACTGCTGGTGTCAGTTTGTGACAGGGGGGGGGGGGGGGGTGATTGGGGGGGGATCGGGGGGCGATCGGGGGGGGGATCGGGGTGTTTTGTGTGCCTGGCATGTTCTACTGTGTGTGTGTGTTGGTGCACTCACATTGATGTCTTCTCTCCTCGGGCCGGAACGGAAAATACCGACCCGAGGGGAGATGACATCATTTCCTTTGCTGCTGTTTAGCATACAGCAGCAAAGGAAGATTCTCATTGGCCGGCGGCGATCGCGAGGGGGGGGCCACGAACGGATGGTCTCCCCCTCATCACCGATCGCCGCTGGACAAAAGACGACCGCCTCGGGCACCGGGGGGGGGTCCGATCGGACCCCCCACCCGCGGAAGGCAAATCACGTACCCTGTACGTGATTTTGCCTGTCCGTGCCACTTTGCCGACGTACATCGGCGTGAGGCGGTCGTCAAGTGGTTAAATGTAGGAGAAAGCTCCTATGGGGGCGGTGTGTAGCAATCGACACACCTAGGACCTAATGGAGCGCAGGGACTCCACTACACGCATTACCTGTAGGCCATTGCTGATAAAAAAGGAAAAACATGGTAGGGGAACAAAGAAACCCTTCAGCGTCTACAGAACAACTCACACTTAGATCACTCTAAGGGTACAATCTTAGTTACACGAGCTATTCGCTCAACCTGTAGAAAAGAAACAAGGTTAAACAGTACATATTAAACAATTGTGCTTCTCAATTGAGACTAAACCAAGGGGGAAAAGCTTTCCACCCCTAACCTCTCGATCTGGTCGGCAGTTCCATAGGCGGATCGGGGTCCTGGTGGAGATACCTAAGTCACGTTTAATCAGATGACTCTGACGGTAGGAGGCCCGGAGAAACACCCTCAGCCCGCCACCCATCCCATCCGCCCAGATGCAAGATCCATCCCTGACTTGTTAGCACTGGAAAAGGGGGTAAAAATTAGGAGTATGGACTCCAGTAGGACCGGCATCCAGGGGGGGGCCACAGGAGGGAGGGGGGGGGGGGGAACTAGCAGCAAAGAGGGTCAAACACCACAGGTGAGTCCAAGGTGGCAGTCTCCCCCCAACCCCTAGCACCAAACCGTCCAGCGAAATATCGGTCACCTCCCATGTCAACACCAGACATTACATCCAGTTCACCTTCTAGATCTTGTCTCCAAGAAAGAAAAATGCATCACTCTCTGTGGTCTGCCAGGTTCAAATAAAGAGGAGGTTGCAAAAATGAAAAACTACTTTCCTTACCACCAAACATCTCGGGTAAAGTAAAGGGGGTATTCTTGGTAGTCCCGATTTACAAATCAATGATTGCGTGGCAAGGAGTCGAGCCATCTGGACGCCTCTTCCGGGGAAGTGAAGAATTTTGTAGTCTCACCGTCCACCACTCTAAGCCGCGCTGGGAATAGGATGCTGTATTTGAGCCCCCTGGTGCGCATTTGGGCTTTGACTTGATCGAATGTCCTACGCTGTCTTTGCTCTCGACCGAATAATCAGGGAACAGCATGATCTTCGCGTTTTCGGATCTCAGTTCCCCAGCTTTCCTGGCTTCTCTAAGGATTAAATCACGGTCTCTGAAGTTTAGCATGCGGAATATGAAAGTTCGTGGCGGTGCTCCCGGTGGACCCCGGGCCAATGGCATCCTATGGGCACGCTCCACCGCAAAATGGGCAGAGAATGGAGCTTGCGGAAGCAGGGTACGGAGCAGATGTTCTGTATAAGCCTCCGGATCTCTTCCCTCTACTCCTTCCGGAAGTCCCACCAGTCGCAGATTGTTTCTGCGATTTCTGTTTTCCTGGTCTTCAGCACGGGATTCCAGCGTTTTCATCTTAACTTGCAGTGTACGGATTGAGGCACTATGATCCCGGATGACATCCTCATTATCTCCTACCCTCCGTTCAGCCTCCGTCAGCCTATCACGGTATTTGTCCATATCACGTCCTATAAGGCCCATTTCGGATTGCATCTGTTCTATTTTCGTGGTAAGGGTGGTTTGGCATCCTGTTATCGCCTGCATTAGTGCTTGGAATTGGTCTGTGGCCAGTTGAGACGTTTCTGCACATGGTTCTGTGTGTTCCGTTTGGGACGCCATGTTTAGTCGCACCGCTGCACATGTGTCTCTGGCCGGCGGTTGAGTTTTTTGGGCAGACTGCCTTTTCTTCTGTGCACCGGAGGTCCTCCTACGCATGCCCAGTCCCAGACCCAGCCCGGCAGGTAGGATAGTATGGTTATGTATCTCAAGGGGCCAAATTGAGGCAGCTGTGCAATGTAGAGCCCCTGTCCCTCGCCTCACACCAGGATGCGTCACGTATGTATTATCTGCAGTGGCGGCGTTTGCAATGCCGGATGTCACTGTCTGCATGCCCCATATTATTGTAGTGGGATAAGGAGGGTGGCTGTAGGTCCTTAGAGGCAACTGACAGCTTCAGTGTAACAGGCAGAGTAGTGTATGATTATAGCACAGGGAGCCAGCGTGAAGTGGCTGTACAGCTTGCAGTGCCTGACTATCACTCTTCCCCAAGACGCTGCACATGTGTCTGTCTGCTGATGGAGGGGATCTATGAGGCAGGATGCCGCTGTCTGTGTGTCCCAGATTATGTCCCTCTCAAGCCTGTGAGAAATCACCTTTTCAGTGGGGTAGAGAGGATGGCTCAATCTCCTAATCAGGCAAGTATGAAGGGTGCCAGCCAGAACAGCCAGAGCGGTCTATGCCTGTATCAGGGGGACCAGAGCGTGAGGCCTGTGCAGCGCGGAGCCCCTGTCTCCCCTGCACACCAGGGCGCTCCACGTGGTCCCGCCGGCAGCGGCGTTTGCTCGTTCGGTCCCGATGGTACTACCTCCTAAGTTACCTCTCAGGAGAGCCTGTGAGCAGCGGCAGCTCAGGAGGACCAGCAGGGCCTCTGTGTGTCCCGGTATACCGGATGAAAGAGCCTATTAGATGCGGAGCTCTTGTCCCTCACGTCCTGCTAGGTCGCCATCTTGACCATGCCCCCCAAATGTGTATATTTATTTCAAATTTAAATAGTACCGTGCTACAGTAACTGAAGTAATGGAACGATTATAATAATAACAATAATTATAAAAAGTTAAGGATCACAGTGCTCGATACATCAAAATATGCATAAATTAATCCAATATCAGTGGATAATTTAAATCAGTGCAAACAATGGATAGCCCATGCAAAAAACTGTACAAATAATAAAAGTGAAATAGTGATTAAAAAACGAAGATGCAATATCCTGCATCCGAAATCCCATATAATTAAAATAATGAATAAAAAATTTAAACATATAATCAATTTTATCATTATTAAACAAAATGTACATAGTAGACCATTCATTCAATAGTTACTAATGAAACACCCCAAATCAAAATCTTTATTCAAACCCCCTGGCACCAAAGACCTTAGTTCATAAATCCACCAGGACTCCCTTTTAAAAAGTCGGATATAGTTGTTACACCTCCAGTGTTTTTTTGGGGGCTTTAAGCCCCCAAAATTGTAACCCTCTACAATCTTTATTATGCTGGTCTCGAAAATGTACAGATAAGAAAATGAGAGGACAACAGCAAGGAATTTCAAAGCCCAGGGAGGCTAAAAGGCTTGTATTGGTCTCACTTAAAGTGATTGTCAAGGTTTGTTATTTTAAAAAAAACGAACAATATACTTACCTGTTCTGTGTAATAGTTTTGCACAGAGAAGCCCCGACCCTCCTCTTCTGGGGTGTCCCATCTGAGCTTCTTGCTCCTCCTCTTCATCAGGTGCTCCCCCATGGAGACCCGCCCACCATGAGGGCACCCGCGCGGGCGCGCCCCCGAGTCCCACTGTTGGGTCCATTGACACAGACAGCAGGGCTCGGTCCCGCCCCCAGCTCCCGTGTCACTGGATTTGATTGACAGCAATCAATTTAATCTATCAATCTATTCAATGAGGACCAGAGACAGCGGCTGGAGCCGCTGGGCTCGTGCTCAGTGCTGGAACGATCAGAGTCAGGTAAGTAAAAAGGGGGGCTCTGGGGGGCAGCTGCAGCACAGAAGGTTTTTCACCTTAATGCATAGAATGTATTAACCTGGAGACTTTACAACTCCTTTAATTGTAGAGATCACACTCCCTCAGGTGAGATTATTCCTGAATGGGGGAGCACTTGGAGGTGATCTGTTGAGTGATCTTTGAGCACTAATGAGAAATTGAAGAATTGTCTGAGCACTAGTTGGGATGCACTCTGTGGGATATTGCAGCAGGATATTGCATCTTTGTTTTTTCATCACTATTTCACTTTTATTATTTATACAGTTTTTTGCATGGACTTTCCATTGTTTGCACTGATTTAAATTATCCACTGATATTGGAAACAACATGTGCTGTATTAAGGACAAGCAAATGTGCAATAAAGTGCAAACATGACCTTGTGCAAATAAAAAATATACAACATAATTCTAATCAGGGGTGGCCCATCCAATTAGGGGTGCAGGGGCACCGCCCCCTCTATCCATGCATCCGGCCCCCTAATCTACATGCAGGGCGCCAGACGCATGGATTCCAATGGCTTTTTTTTTTTAAGCACGTGATTAGAGCCTGAGGCTCTAATAGGCTTCAAAAAAGGGGGTGGGCTCGGGGCGCAGAGCACTGAGCCCACCAGTTGTATGACAATAGCAAATAAATATTCACTATTGTCACACTGATTCTCCTCCTGGCCAACCAGGAAGCGGATCCTGGAGACCCATTTCCCAATTGGCCAAAAGGAGAAGCGATTCTATTGGGCCATGACAAGGAGAGAGGAGGAGGGAGGAGACGTGGAGTGGAGGCCACCGGGGGAGATGCAGGGGATGAAGCCGCCGGAGGGAGGCGCTGCCTTTGGGTAAGTGCGGGGCTCATCGATCGACCTGAAATATCCCCTTTGCATGATACAGCAGAGAGAGCAAGCACATCAGATTTCGAGAGGGAGGGAGAGCCCCTGACCCGAATGACCCCGGGGGGGGGGGTATGTGTGCAGCAGACCTGACCAACCCACGGTGAGGGGAGGTGGTGGGCTGTGGGTGACCCAACCAACCGGGGGGGGGGGTTTACTTCACCGTGGACCTTTTCACTAAATATGGACTGATTTCTGTTGTCATTTTTATTGATTGACGCTATTAGCATCAGTGGCGGCTGGTGGTAAAACCTTGGGTGGTTTTTCTGACGGAATTCCGCTCAAGCTTGCCTTGCATACACACGGTCACACAAAAGTTCTCTGAACTTTCGGCCGTCAAGAACGCGGTGACGTACAACACTACGACGAGCCGAGAAAATGAAGTTCATTGTTTCCGAGCATGTGTAGGAATTTTGCACGTCAGAATTGCATACAGACGATCGGAATTTCCGATAGGAACTTTTTCTGTCGGAAAAATAGAGAACCTGCTCTCAATATTTTGCTGGCGGATATTCCGCCAGCAAAAGTCCGATGGAGCATACATACGGTCGCATTTTCCGACCAAAAGCTCACATCGGACTTTTGCTGGCGGAATTTCCGATCGTGTGTACGGGGCATTAGATGTGCCTGTTTTATTCATCAACCAAATTTTGTACCTTCATTAATTGTAACCATAATGCTACACTTAGAGGCGCTCCTCTTTTCTTTTATACTCAGCTGTGACGTGACGCTACTTGTATATCAAGACATCGCTTGTATATCAAGTCAAAATTGGTTTCAAAATTTTGCTCATCTTGCAAAACGCTCTCAAACCAAGTTACTGTCAAACCAAGGCTTTACTGTTCACAAAGATCACCGGGATTTAAGAAGACGACACGTGATGATTGGATTAAACAATATTTGCTGATCCCGGAGTTCAGCTTTAACCTCTTGCAGTCATTTCACTTTCCTCCAGTGAAGGTCATCGTCATCGTGGGGCTCATCCAGTGTAATTAGCCTCCTATCTATATCATTAAAACAGAACATTTAAGCTTCCTTATAACCAGCTGCTGGAATATATTGTATACTTTTCCTGCTTCCCTAAGTCACATGTATTTATAGGACTAATTCAGGAAAGAGCAAAGTTCACCCTCCACCCTATTCCTGTCTAGAGCCAAGAAAACTTTCACTGCGATAATGAATAAAAGTAGGTGAGGACAGAGAACCAGGCTCTATTATTAGAGATAGACAAGTCACTAGGTTTGATTTACTTAAAGGCAAATAGACTGTGCACTTCACAAAGTGCTCCAGAGCTTAGTAAATGAGGTAAAGCTTCACTTTGAAAAGAAAACCCAATCACATGCAGGGAAAATGAAAAAAAACAAAAACAGCTTCTGCTCAGTAAGCTCCTGGGCAACTGCACTTTGCAAAGTGCACAGTCTATTTGCCTTTAGTAAATCCCCCCCCCCCCACTAGGGCTGTTGAAAATAATCGTAGCATCGATGCATCACGATTCGACCATACACGATGCGGCATCGATGCTACGACTGGCATAACCGATTTTTGGATGACGTCATCCTCACGCCGCATTATGCCCCCGCCTTCGCGACCGAGCAGAGCCGTAAGCTGCCGAAGAGCCACGGGAGTAAGCTGCACCGGCTTTACACGCTTCCTGACTCCAACTGACGTCATCCTCTGCGTCGCTCCTCGACGCTGTGTGCACTTCAGTGAGGACATGGAGTGCCGGTGTTTAGAACTGCTGCGAGTGGCGGCGGCGGCCGGCTTGTGGAGCATGGAGCTCCGAGGGGGAGAGTGGAGCCGCGGCATATCCAGCCGGGTGTGACCGATCAGCCAGGTGAGGGGGCCGCGGGGAGGACACCGAGGGGGGTGGACGTGCCAGACTGTGCTATCCAAGCCAAGCTGACCAATACCCCGCCCCCCTCACCACTAACCTCACCATACAGTTTCATTACCATAGCGCTCCCCTGCCCAGTGTCACCACGGACCAATTCCCATCCTTCTCGACCAGCATCCACACAGTCCTCTGCTCCCCCCCCCACCTCTACACAGTAAGCATGCAGATAGGGCAATAAAAAACAGAAAATGGTGTGCAGTGCTTTGTGGTGATGTACAAAAGAGTGTTATTAAGCAGTGAATAAATATAGTCCTGAAATAATCTGTGATCTGATTGAAAGAAATCTTTTGTGTATTCAAAGTAATTCCAGTGCTGAGTGTGTTCTGCTGTGTCATTCCTGATTTCTAGTGAATGATTTGAATACAGCAGAACACACTCAGCACTGGAATTACTTTCAATACACAAAAGATTTCTTTCAATCAGATCAAAGATTATTTCAGGACTATATTTATTCACTACTTAATAACACTCTTTTGTACATCACCACAAAGCACTGTACACCATTTTTTGTTTTTTATTGCCTTATCTGCATGCTCACTGTGTGGAGGTGGGGGGGGGGAGGAGAGGACTGTGTGGATGCTGGTCGAGAAGGATGGGAATTGGTCCTTGGTGACACTGGGAAGGGGAGAGCTATGGTAATGAAACAGTATTATATGGTGACGGGTTAGTGGTGAGGGGGGCGAGTGAGTTTCTGCCGTTTCTGACCATCTCCTGTATCATGTCTGCAGTCTCTGACCATCTCCTGTATCATGTCTGCAGTCTCTGACCATCTCCTGTATCATATCTGCAGTCTCTGATCATCTCCTGTACTATGTCTGCAGTCTCTGACCATCTCCTGTATCATGTCTGCAGTCTCTGACCATCTCCTGTATCATGTCTGCAGTCTCTGACCATCTCCTGTATCATGTCTGCAGTCTCTGACCATCTCCTGTATCATGTCTGCAGTCTCTGATCATCTCCTGTACTATGTCTGCAGTCTCTGATCATCTCTTGTATCATGTCTGCAGTCTCTGACCATCTCCTGTATCATGTCTGCAGTCTCTGACCATCTCCTGTATCATGTCTGCAGTCTCTGATCATCTCCTGTATCATGTCTGCAGTCTCTGACCATCTCCTGTACTATGTCTGCAGTCCCTGACCATCTCTTGTATCATGTCTGCAGTCTCTGATCATCTCCTGTATCATGTCTGCAGTCTCTGATCATCTCCTGTATCATGTCTGCAGTCTCTGACCGTCTCCTGTATCATGTCTGCAGTCTCTGATCATCTCCTGTATCATGTCTGCAGTCTCTGATCATCTCTTGTATCATGTCTGCAGTCTCTGACCATCTCTTGTATCATGTCTGCAGTCTCTGACAATCTCTTGTATCATGTCTGCAGTCTCTGATCATCTCCTGTACTATGTCTGCAGTCTCTGACCATCTCCTGTACTATGTCTGCAGTCCCTGACCATCTCTTGTATCATGTCTGCAGTCTCTGATCATCTCCTGTACTATGTCTGCAGTCTCTGATCATCTCCTGTACTATGTCTGCAGTCTCTGATCATCTCCTGTACTATGTCTGCAGTCTCTGAAAATCTCCTGTACTATGTCTGCAGTCTCTGATCATCTCCTGTACTATGTCTGCAGTCTCTGATCATCTCTTGTATCATGTCTGCAGTCTCTGACCATCTCTATTGTATCATGTCTGCAGTCTCTGACCATCTCTTGTATCATGTCTGCAGTCTCTGATCATCTATTGTATCATGTCTGCAGTCTCTGACCATCTCTTGTATCATGTCTGCAGTCTCTGACCATCTCCTGTACTATGTCTGCAGTCTCTGATCATCTCCTGTACTATGTCTGCAGTCTCTGACCATCTCGTGTATCATGTCTGCAGTCTCTGACCATCTCGTGTATCATGTCTGCAGTCTCTGACCATCTCGTGTATCATGTCTGCAGTCTCCTACCATCTTCTGTAGACATTTGGGGGCAGTCTGGAGCTCCTCTTTAAGTTGTCTGCGGTGTTTACACTTTGCTACATGCAGGGAGTCTTTTTTTTTTAAGAACAGATACAATTTAGAAAATGGAGTTCTTCTGACTGCTTGAATTTTTTGGATGAAAACTGTGCGCAGTAATCGTGATGCATCGCAGAATTGAATCGGCCAGTGAAGATGTGCACCCCTATCCCCCCCCCCCCCACTGAGTCACACATGGAGATGATGTCTGTTTTGTTTATCTCTCATATCTGTTCACTAAAGAGCCACTCCGCAAAAAACAGACCTACAGTGTCTTGAAAAAGTTCTCATACCCCTTGAAACTTCCTACATTTTGTCATGTTACACCCAGAAACATAAATATATTTTATTGGGATTTTATGTGATAGACCAACACAAAGTGGCACATAATTGTGAAGTGGAAGGAAAATGATAAATATTCTTCAAAATGTTTTACAAATAAATATGTGAAAAGTGTGGGGGGCATTTGTATGGCGCCCCCCCGGAGTCAATACTTTGTAGAACCCCCTTTCTCTACAATTACAGCTGCAAGTCTTTTTGGGGATGTCTCTACCAGCTTTGCACATCTAGAGAGGGACATTTCTGCCAATTCTTCTTTGCAAAATATCTCAATCTCTGTCAGATTGGATGGAGAGCGTCTGTGAACAGCAATTTTCAAGTCTTGCCACAGATTCTCAATGTGATTTAGGTCTGGACCGTGACTGGGCCATTCTAACACATGAATATGCTTTGATCTAAACCATTCCATTGTAGCTCTGGCTGGATGTTTCGGGTCGTTGTCCTGCTGGAAGGTGAACCTCCGCCCCAGTCTCAAGATTTTGCAGACTCTAACAGGTTTTCTTCTAAGATTGTCCTGTATTTGTCTCCATCCATCTTCCCATCAACTCTGACCAGCTTCCCTGTCCCTGCTGAAGAAAAGCATCCCCACCACATGATGCTGCCACCACCATGTTTCACGGTGGGGATGGTGTGTTCAGGGTGATGTGCAGTGTTAGTTTTCCCCACACATAGCGTTTTGCTTTTAGGCCAAAAAGTTACATTTTGGTCTCATCTGACCAGATCACCTTCTTCCACATGTTTGCTGTGTCCCCCACATGGCTTCTCACAAACTACAGACAGGACTTCTTATGACTTTCTTTCACCAATGTCTTTCTTCTTGTCACTCTTCCATAAAGGTCAGATTTGTGGAGAACACGACTAATAGTTGTCCTGTGGACAGATTCTCCCACCTGAGCTGTGGATCTCTGCAGCTCCTCCAGAGTTACCATGGACCTCTTGGCTCTTCTCTGATGAATGCTCTCCTTGCCCGGCCGGTCAGTTTAGGTGGACGGCCATGTCTTGGTAGGTTTGCAGTTGTGCCATACTCTTTCCATTTTCCGATGATGGATTGAACAGAGCTCCGTGAGATGTTCAAAGCTTGGGAGATTTTTTTATAACCTAACCCTGCTTTATACCGTATATACTCGAGTATAAGTCGAATTTTTCAGCACATTTTTTTGTGCTGAAAGTGCCCCCCTCGACTTATACTCGAGTCAAGCACTTTTCTGCAGCAAAAAATTTCATTTTCCGAACCGACTTTGGGGCCCCGTATCTCAGGGCCACTTCGTGCTAGGAACCCCAAATTTGGTGTGCAAACCCAGTGGAACTGGTACCATAACATATCCAAAGCTAAAGTTCCTAGCACTAAGTGGCCCCGAAATACGGGGCCCCAAAATCGGTTCGGAAAATGTCATTCTCTGCTGCAGAAAAGTGCTTGACATTTTCTGAACTGACTTTGGGGCCCCATATCTCAGGGCCACTTGGTGCTAGGAACCCCAAATTTGGGGTGCAAACCCAGTGGAACTGGTACCCTAACATATCCAAAGCTGGGGTTCCTAGCACCAAGTGACCCTGAGATACAGGGCCCCAAATCCGGTTCAGAAAATGTCATTCTCTACTGCAGAAAAGTGCTTGACATTTTCTGAACTGATTTTTGGGGCCCTGTATCTTTGGGCCACTTGATGCTAGAAACCCCAGCTTTGGAAGATTTATGGTGCTAGTTCCACTAGGTTTGCACACCAAATTTGGGGTTCTTAGCACCAAGTGGCCCCGAGATACGGGGCCCCAAATTCGGTCAACTGTGTCCATCTGCAGCAATGTCATTTCGGGACCCTTTGGGTTCAGAGACCCCAAATTTTAGCTACAGCTAGGGGGCATCTAGGAACCCTTAACTACCGAGTTTGAAGTTCAGGGGACCTATGGCTGCAAATGGGCACAGTGAGGCATGCAAATGGGCACAGTGATGCTGCAAATGGGCATTGTTGATCCTCTTTTCCACTTACAGTAGCTGTGCATTTCTCACCCTCGTCTTATACTCGGGTCAATAAGTTTTTCCCATTTTTTTTATGGTAAATTAGGGCCTCGACTTATACTCGGAACGACTTATACTCGAGTATATACGGTACTTCTCCACAACTTTATCCCTGACCTGTCTGGTGTGTTCCTTGGTCTTCATGATCCTGTTTGTTCACTTAGGTTCTCTAACAAACCTCTGAGGGCTTCACAGAACAGCTGTATATATACTGAGATTAAATGACACACAGGTGGACTCTATTTACTAATTAGGTGACTTCTGAAGGCAATTGGTTCCACTAGATTTTAGTTAGGGGTATCAGAGTAAAGGGGGCTGAATACAAATGTACACCACATTTTTCACATATTTGTAAAAAATGTTGAAAACCATTTATCATTTTTCTTCCACTTCACAATTATGTGCCACTTTGTGTTGGTCTATCACATAAAATCCAAATAAAATACATTTAGATTTTTGGTTGTAACATGACAAAATGTGGAAAATGTCAAGGGGTGTGAATACTTTTTCCAGGCACTGTATCAGTTATTGGTGGGGAGTTGAAACACCTCCCGAGTCTGCACAGCTCTGCCCATTATAAGGGATTCTCAACATCCTTGCTGGATTTTTAAAATGTATTTTATATTATAAAGAATGTTAACAGGAACACGTGGTGGGGAATTACGGGAGGAGGATTTTGTTGTTGGATCATCCAAGAAGCCAAACACAGACTTGGCCCACCAGGCTCCACCTACAACTAAAATATCACATTTAGGTGGACGGGGCCCATTACAGAAGTGGCTCCCCTGTAAAGCCGGTTGCAGACGCACATCACCCCGTTGACCTTTGAACTGGGAATTCATCTCTGGTCATCTCTGCCTCGGGTTAAATAGCCAAAGAGCTCCCATGTCGGACACCAGACACCAGTGTATTCCTTTTCTGTGATATCTGTAGCCTACAACTGTACAGCTCGGCCTGGCAGCTTCCACTTATTAAAAGCAGCGCAATAAAATCCTTATCTACACTCGCTGCTCGGCCAATGACAACGCATGGCAACAGCTGCCATGAGCAAGCATGGCCCGTCCATATCATGCAAATGAGCCTCGTCTTCTATTAGGATGACAAACACAATGCAGTTATTCTTTCCAAGATCTCTGTCCATCCCCCATTATGTGCTGTACAATGAGGAGCTCTGCAAAGCCGCGACTCTGCTGAATCATTTATATCACCTTTCAGGGCTCCGGTTTCCATCCCTAGACAGGGGAACGCAGAGTGGATCGATCATCACCAAAGTGTGGCCCTTATCACACTGACATGTCTATTACAAAGGTTATAGTGGCCATCAGGGAGGGAAATCGGGTTCACGCTGAATTTTGCCTGTTGGGGATCACCCATCTGCCAAGGTGCAAATTTTGACAACTCCCTGCTAAGGCTGTTAGGAAACCAGCGGCTGCCAGCTTACTAGCAACCAGTAAAACACCCTTATATTTGATTAGTGACCTATATTTAGCTGCTATATTTGATTAGCGACCATGGCCATATTTGGTCAGTGACTATGGCCATATTTCGTAAGCAATCATAGCCATATTCGGGCAGTGACCATGACCATATTTGGCCAGTGACTGTGGCCATATTTCGTAAGCAATCATGGCCATTTTTGGGCAGTGACCATGGTCATATTTAGTCATCAACCATGGCTATATTTGTTAAGTGGCCATTGCCATATTTGGGCAGCAACCATGACCATATTTGGTAAGTGACCATGGACATATTTGGTCAGTGACTATGGCCATATTTCGTAAACAATCTTGGCCATCTTTGGCCAGTGACTATGGCCATATTTTGTTAGCAATCATGGCCATATTTGGGCAGTGACCATGACCATATTTGGTCAGAGACCATGGTCATGTTTGGTCAGCAACCATGGTCATATTTGGCCAAAGACCATGGCCATATTTAGTCATCAACCATGGCTATATTTGTTAAGTGCCCATTGCCATATTTGGCCAGCAACCATGACCATATTTGGTAAGTGACCATGGACATATTTGGTCAGTGACTATGGCCATATTTAGTCATCAACCATGGCTATATTTGTTAAGTGGCCATTGCCATATTTGGCCAGCAACCATGACCATATTTGGTCAGAGACGATGGTCATGTTTGGTCAGCAACCATGGTCATATTTGGCCAAAGACCATGGCCATATTTAGTCATCAACCATGGCTATATTTGTTAAGTGGCTGTGGCATATTTGGCCAGCAACCATGACCATATTTGGTAAGTGACCATGGACATATTTGGTCAGTGACTATGGCCTTATTTCGTAAGCAATCATTGCCATATTTGGTCGGCGACCATGGCCATATTTGGCCAGTGACAATAGCCATATTTCGTAAGCAATCATGGCCATATTTGGGCAGTGACCATGACCATATTTGGTCAGAGACCATGGCCATGTTTGGTCAGCAACCATGGTCATATTTGGTCAGCGACCATAGCTATATTTGTCCATGACCATGGCCATATTTAGTCATCAACCATGGCTATATCTGTTAAGTGGCTGTGGCCATTTTTGGCCAGCAACCATGACCATATTAGGTAAGCGACCATGGACATATTTGGTCAGCAACTATAGCCATATTTGTTAAGCAACCATGGCCATATTTGGCCAGTGACCATGGCAATTTTGCTGACAAATCACTTTGAAAAAACACCCCCTAGCATTTCTAGCAGTAGCCATCTTTAGTAAGGGCAGCTGGTTCATGTAGCATTTACTTCCTGGATTCCATCTGCCCTTAGCTCAGCCATGCAGGCAGGAGGGTGTGCTTAGCTCAGAAAGCCCCTCTTCCCAAGAAGACTCCAGGAATATATAATTTCATTTTGACCTAGGCCAGAAACCAGGAACTAACTGAAGAAATACACTATATTGCCAAAAGTATTGGGACGCCTGCCTTTTACACGCACATGAACATTAATGCCATCCCAGTCTTAGTCTGTAGGGTTCAATATTGAGTTGGCTCTGCCCTTTGCAGCAATAACAGCTTCAACTCTTCTGGGAAGGCCGTCCACAAGGTTTAGGAGGGTGTCTATGGGAATGTTTGACCATTCTTCCAGAAGCGCATTTGTGAGGTCAGGCACTGATGTTGGACAAGAAGGCCTGGCTCACAGTCTCCGCTCTAATTCATCCTGAAGGCATTCTATTGGGTTAAGGTCAGGACTCTGCGCAGGCCAGTCAAGTTCCTCCAACCCAAACTTGCTCATCCATGTCTTTATGGACCTTGCTTTGTGCACTGGCCCAAATCATTTGGTGGAGGGGGGATTACGGTGTGGGGTTGTTTTTCAGGGGTTGGGCTTGGCCCCTTATTTCCAGTGAAGGGAACTCTTAAGGTGTCAGCATACCAAGACATTTTGGACAATTTCATGCTTCCAACTTTGTGGGACATGGATGAGCGAGTTTGAGGTGGAGGAACTTGACTGGGGTCCACAAACTCGCTCATCCATGTCTTTATGGACCTTGCTTTGTGCACTGGTGGGCAGTCATGTTGGAAGAGGAAGGGGTCATCCCCAAACTGTTCCCACAAAGTTGGGAACTTTAAATTATCCAAAATGTCTTGGTATTCTGATGCCTTAAAATTTTCCTTCACTAGAACTAAGGAGTCCACCCCAACCCCTCAAAAACAACCCCACACCATTATCCCCCCTCCACCAAATGATTTGGGCCAGTGCACAAAGCAAGATCCATAAAGACATGGATGAGTGAGTTGGGGGTGGAGAAACCTGACTGACCTGCACGGAGTCCTGACCTCAACCCGATAGAACACCTTTGGGATGAATTAGAGCGGAGACTGTGAGCCAGGCCTTCTCATCCTACATCAGTGCCTGACCTCACAAAAACTTTTCTAAAAGAATGGTCAAACACTCCCATAGACACCCTCCTAATCCTTGTGGACGGCCTTCCCAGAAGAGTTGAAGCTGTTATAGCTGCAAAGGGCGGAGCCAACTCCATATTGAACCCTACGGACTAAAAATGGGATGCCATTAAAGTTCATGTGCGTGTAAAGGCAGGCGTCCCAATACTTTTGGTAAAATAGTGTACCTTCCTATCTATTCACTAATGCTAGCAGCTTAAGGATTATAAAGAGTTCATGTTGGTTGAGAGAGTGAAGTTCCGCTTTAAACTACATGCAGGCAAAAGCTGTAACACCACAATACCTTCTAGTCTCTGCAAAATTTACAAAATGTAATTTCAGTTTCATTTTCCTAAATGTTCCCACAAAACGATGAGGGTGCCCCCCTTTAATTCTCACCGGACCCTCGGCTCGACCCAATTAAAGAGATTATACACTCAGCCATCACTCTCTCTCCCGCTTGGGGACCTTGTAATACGTCCGCCTGCCAAGTCAACACAATGGCGGCATTGTCTGCTTTGTGGTGGTGTTTACCCACCGGCTCTCCGACAGAATAGCAGCCTTGGGTACCATTGATCTCGGGGAGGAAAGCTTTGTTGGACGCAAACAAAACACTCCGAGGATAATCAAAGGACCGGGCTGGATTTTAAAACCTCCCTGACAAATATGGACGTATTCTATACCTTTAAAAACAGACGTTGGAGAGGTTGTGACCTTACGGAGCTCCAGGCAGGTGCAATGTTGCGTTAGACAATTGCTGCAAAGGCGATTCACCTTTAATGGAAATGTCACCTTGGAGGAACGTCCTATTACAGGGCTGTGTTTGTACTGGAAGGTTTTGCATTATTATTATTATTAGCTTTTGTTCATATATAGTACCTCCAGTGCTGGCTAGCCCTAGTTATCAGAGGATGGCTGGATGTGTAGGAAACATCCCTATGAAGATGTCTTGGCTTCCAGCTTCTGGCATGACTATGAGTGGTCAGCCTACCCAACCATTTATGATACTCGGAGAGCATGTTCTTCAGTTCACCTTTATACGGACAACACTTTGTAACCCAGAGAACCATTGTAAATTATGCTTAGCTTATTATTGCTGTGACCCCATTCAGGAGATTTTCCATACTTCCTGCCCCTGTGTCACCAGGACAAGAGAACATCAAGATTAATAGTACTAATATCAGCCCCTTCACTCACATCAGGGTTCAAGATATCATCCTGGACTTTGACCTCTGCTTTTTAACCCAACATTTAATCACTTTTCAAATCCTGCTACCTTCACCTCCATAACGTCTCCAAAATTTTCCAATGAACGAACAAAACGACCAAGGCACTAATTCACTCTCTTATCTCTCCCTTTCCTATTCTCTATGACTATAACTCTCTCCTCATTGGTCAACTTCTACACAGACTATACCTCCTTCAGTCCTCTTATAAAGGCTGCTGCCAATCTCATCTACCATACCAACTTCTCAGTGTCCTCCATAACTCTCAGCCAATCCCTCCACTGGCCTCCACTCAGTGTCCTCCACCACTCTCTGCTAAACCCTCCCACTGGCCTCCTTTCAGTGTTCTCCACCCCTCTCTGCCAATACCTCCACTGGCCTCTGCTCAATATCCTCCACCTATCTTTGCCAATCCCTCCACTGGCCTCCTCTCTGTGTCCTCCACCCCTCTCTGCCAGTCCTTCCCACTGGACTCTGCTTAGTGCCCTCCAACCCTCTCTGCCAATATCTAAACTGACCTCCACTCAGTGTCCTCCAACCCTCTCTATCAATCCCTTTGCTGGACTCCTCTCAGTGTCCTCCACACCTCTCTGCCAATTCCTCCCACTTGCCACCATTCAGTGCCCTCAAAAACCTCACTGCCAATCCCTCTGCTCATTTCCTCTCAGTGTCCTCCAACCCTCTCTGCCAATCCCTCCACTGGCCTCCACTCAGTGTCCTCCAACCCTCTCTGCCAATCCCTCCACTGGCCTCCACTCAGTGTCCTCCAACCCTCTCTGCCAATCCCTCCACTGGCCTCCACTCAGTGTCCTCCACCCATCTCTGCCAATCCCTCCACTGACCTCCATTCAGTGTCCTCTGCCCCTCTCTGCAAATCTCTCCACTGACCTCCATTCAGTTTCCTCCACCCCTCTCTGCCAAACCATCCACTGGCCTCCACTCAGCATCTTCCACACCTCTCTGCCAATCCCCCCCACTGGCCTCCGCTCAGTGTCCACACATATCTGCCAATTCCTCCCACTTGCCACCATTCAGTGCCCTCAAAAACCTCTCTGCCAATCCCTCTGCTCATTTCCTCTCAGTGTCCTCCACCCCTCTCTGCCAATCCCTCCACTGACCTCCATTCAGTGTCCTCCAACCCTCTCTGCCAATCCCTCCACTGGCCTCCAGTCAGTGTCCTCCACCCCTCTCTGCCAATCCCTCCACTGGCCTCCATTCAGTGTCCTACACCCCCCCCCTGCCAATCCCCCCACTGGTCTCCACTCAGTGTCTTCCATACCTCTCTTCCAAGTAGCAAATAAAAATGAATATTTCAATGAATATTACTGAGTATTCGGCTGAATTTTATTATATTCCACATGGACTGAGTGTGGAGACACGTCAATCAGAGCACCGGCTTGAATATTAGAAGCCGAGTCCTGTAGTGGAGGGGGGATAAAGTACTTTTTTCCTATAGCAGGAGTTGCTTTTCATTTTTTTTCCAGCATGCTGGGCTGTTTATTTTTTAATGTTTTGCTAAACTGGAGTTCCCCTTCAAGCCCCTAAGTGCTGCCAGCTATGCGTTCTCCTTTAAACCTTTATTCCCTTGTTCTCCTTTTGCACCGGAGCTCGGCTGTCAGTGTAAACATCTGTTTCCTTAATTGCTGGAAGCCGTCGTGCAGTTAAATATGAATGTTAATTAAAACCCCAAAGGAAAGTGATCCTGACATCTAACTATACCGCCAGCACCCTGGACTAATCCGGTAATGGCGGTGCGGGAAGTCTTACTGTCAGGAGGCCAGGTGTAGGATGAGGCTAGAGAATAATGTATGATCCCGGAATCGGAGTCTTACCTATGGAACCGCCGGCTAATTTACACCCAGCGGCTTCAGGTTTTTTAAAAGGAAACCAACAAAAAAAACAAAAAATGGCAGCCGCTCAGATCACAATATAACTAGTAATGGTGCAAAATGTGCCAAGGGGCACCCTACCAGGGGTGGGCAAAATCATTGCTTGCCTACTAGGACAATTTCTTCATTTCTTGCACACATGTTAAAGTCAGCATTTTTTTTTTCTTTTTGCTAGAAAGTTACTTCACACCGTACCCCCAAATATTATGTATTTTCTAAAAACAGAGGCCCTGGAGAATATAATGGTGGCTGTTTCACTTTTTTATGTCACACAATATTTGCGCAGCCATTTATCAAACCTAAATTTTCAGGAAAAAATACACAACTATATATATATATATATATATATATATATATATATATATATATATATATATATATATATATAAATAATACACACACACATACATACATACACACACACATACACTATATTACCAAAAGTATTGGGACGCCTGCCTTTACATGCACATAATCTTTAATGACATCCCAGTCTTAGTCCGTAGGGTTCAATATTGAGTTGGCCCTCCCTTTGCAGCTATAACAGCTTCAACTCTTCTGGGAAGGCCGTCCACAAGGTTTAGGAGGGTGTCTATGGGAATGTTTAACCATTCTTCCAGAAGAGCATTTGTAAGATTAATGGTTTTGGGTGTAAAAACACTGTAAGGTGCAATGCAAAGATAATAATTTGTCATTCTCTGACAAACTCTTTTCTTACTAGCCGGCGTGTTGGGGCCCAAATCTGGTATTGGAGCGCCCACATAAAGTCCCTCCAATTCCAAGTATAGGAGCCTGCACTGTGTCCCAAGAAAAAAATACTGTGCCCCTTTAGTAGGAGTAGTAGGGTTTGTCCAGTGGCCACCCACCAACACCTGTGCTCCTTCAACCAGAGCGGGGGGGGAGGGGTCGCACTAATACAGGAGGTGTGTTACTGGCCAGATCATCAGGTGAAAACAGAGGGGGGGGGGGCTAAAAAAAAGAAAAGAAATGCAGCCACCACATCTAATGATTGGTTATCTGCAATATATGACATTATTAGTTTTGGGTGTAATAGAACTTTAAGTTGCACTGCAAAGATAATAATTTGGCAGTCTCTGACAAACTCTTTCCTTACTAGCCGGTGTGTTGGGGCCCAGATCTGGTGTTGGAGCGCCCACATAAAGTCCCTTCAATTCCAAGTATAGGAGCCTGCACTGTGTCCCAAGAAAAAATACTGTTCCCTTTAGTAGGAGTAGTGGGGTTTGTCCAGTGGCCTCCCACCAACTCCTGTGCTCCTCCTTGGTTAAAATGTATTTATAAATACAATAATAATTCATATCTTGTATGCAATCTAGATAAAGATCAGTGATGTCCTTAATGCCCTGACGAAGCTAAATATATGCGAAACATGTTGGCTGGCTGATCACAAATGATCTCTGAACACAAGCTATTGCATGGTCATCCTGATGCTTGATTGTCATTTCTGTAATGTATATTTTCAATAAAATTTATACTTTTATATTAACTATTGCTGGATTGGCTCACCGTTAAAAGACACATTATCTCCCCTTTAAAAACCCCATTCCACCGGAGAGAGCTCTGTCTCTCCCTTCACATTTGTTTTTCCTGTGCTCCTTCCTCCAGAGTGGGGGGGCACTCTAATACAGGAAGTGTGTTACTGGCCAGATCACCAGGTGAAAACAGAGAGATAAAAGCCTAAAAAAAAGGAAACTAATGTAGCCACCACATCTAATGATTGGTAAGCTGCAATATAATAAATTATTGGTTTTGGGTTTAATACCGCTTTAAGGTGCAATGCAAAGATAATAATTTGTCATTCTCTCACAAACTCTTTCCTTGCTAGCCGGTGCATTGGGGCCCAAATCTGGTGTTGGAGCGCCCAGATAAAGTCCCTCTAATTCCAAGTATAGGAGCCTGCACTGTGTCCCAAGAAAAAAATACTGTTCCCCTTTAGTAGGAGTAGTGGGGTTTGTCCAGTGGCCTCCCACCAACTCCTTTGCTCCTTCCTCCAGAGTGGGGGGGGGGGGACTCTAATACAGGAGGTGTGTTACTGGCCAGATCACCAGGTGAAAACAGAGGGAAAAAAGCCTAAAAAACACGAAAAACACAAATTCAGCTAATGATTGGTGCGATATGTGACATTTTTGGTTTTAGGTGTAATACTGCTGTAAAGCCCCACATGGCTTGAATGGTGGGGGAGGGGGGACCCCTAACTAAATCTATTCCTTGTAAGTCAGGTCAGGTACACGTCACAGATTACCTCTTCCTGCAGGATTTCGCTCTCCACGTGCCGAAGATTGTTCTTGGCCTGGACGTAGATCTCCGATGTATGCTGACCCTCGGGAGGGCTTGGCGCTGGATAACACGGGGGTGGCGGGAGTCTGGAGTCAGGAGCCGGCGGCGGCGGTGGCGGCGGGGGAGGAAAGGCTGGCGGTGGAGGAGGAGGGATGCTGCTATCACCTTTCTTGCCTCCATTGGGGTTGATTTCGGGATTAAGCATGTCCATATAGGTTTTCATGTCATTTGTAGCCGTTTCAGGGGGTCCTATAGAAGGCAAAAGACAAGGCGGCGTTAGGAATTCCAAAATGTTATTTAAAGCCTCAATGAAGAATAATGCTCACTGGGTTCCAGAAGGGGGCAGTAGTAATGATAAAGTAACAGAGTTTGTTGTGTTTTATAAATATAATGTGGGAGATGTATCATCATTGCAGTAAGTAACCCTTTACCTTTTGGAAACCTCATAGCAGTTCGAGAAATTCAGTTTTCCTGTTTTTGTATAATATGAATATATTTATCACATTGGTATTTTAATGTTGGAATAATGTGTTTATTTGTATTACTTATCAGCTATAATATGACAAAGATTGGAAAACAGAGTGGATCCTGAGGAAGCTCTTTTTGGCCGAAACGCGTTGATCCGCGTTTGTTGCTCGCGGGTGTATAGGTGTTCTGACCACATGTTTATAGCTGTGATCAAATGTCTTTTATTGAAATGGAAAATATACTTTAACTACTGAAGGACTGCCCCACGCAAATATACTGCGGCAGGGCGGCCCTCCTGCGCAAAATCATGTACCTGTACGTGATTTCGTGCACGGGGTCTGCGGTGCGCGTGTGCGCCGCTGGCGACCCGCTCCCGCTGTGATTGGACACAGCAAGAGCCAATCAGCGACGTCCGCCGGAACCCAATGATCGTTCTATGGAGGGGCAGAAAGGCAGTCTTCCTATGTAAACAAGGCAGACCGCTGTTCTGCCAGAGTGGAAAATGGAGATCTTGTGTTTCTGCTAAACAGAAACACAGATCTCTGTTTTCCTTTAGTCAAAGCACATCCCTCACAGCTAGAAAGCATTCCCTAGGGACACATTTAACCCTTTGATTGCCCCTGGTCTTAACCCCTTCCCTGCCAGTGTCATTTGTACAGTGACAGTGCATTTTTTTTTTTTAGCATGTCAGATTTGTCTGCCACAATCTCGAAGTCCCGCTAAAAATCGCTGATCACCGCCATTACTAGCAAAAAAAAATAATAATAATTAAATTCCATAAATATATCCCATAGTTTGTAGACGCTATAACTTTTACGCAAACCAATCAATATACACTTATTGGGATTTTTTTTTTACTAAAAATATGTAGCAGAATACATATTGGCCTAAACTGATGAATAAATTTGATGTATTACATTTTTTTATTGAATAGTTTTTATAGCATAAAGTAAAAAAAATATATATTTTTTTTTCAAAATTTCAGTCTTTTTTTTGTTTATATCGCAAAAAAAATAAAAACCGCAGAGGTGATCAAATGCCCCCAAAAGAAAACTCTATTTGTGGGGGAAAAAAAAGACATCAATTTTATTTTTGGGTATAGTGTCACATGATCGCGCAATTGTCAGTTAAAGCACCTCAGTGCCGTATCACAAAAAATAGCCTGGTCATACAAGGGGGTAAAACCTTCCGGGGCTGAAGTGGTTAAAAAAAAAATATATATATATATATATTTTTTTTTTCTTATCTGCATTGTTAACTTTGTTATTTGGTGTATTTTTGGGCACTTAAAAATCCCCATTTCCCATAGTATCCCTGTTGGAGAGACAATGGGGGCACTTTTCTTGTGACTTATCCCTTTATCTACTTGAGCACCACCCTTTACTCCTTCATACTAGGCCATTTTTAGTGCTCTAATAGTTTGACTGACAAGAACTCTGTCATGTGACATTGTAACAAAATGAATTTTATATCTTTTTTTTTTTTTTTTACTCAATCTAAATTTATTGAAAAATATTATACAGACATACACAAATTCATACATAGATGGCATGATCATTCCATCAAACACAATACAAAACATTACACACATCAAAAACAAAACAAAACAAAAAATAAAATAAAATAAAAAAAACCCTAAGGGATATAATTTTTGAGACAAATAGAGCTTTCTCTTTGTGGTATGGGGTTTTATTTATTTAAAAGAAAAAAGTCCCAACATTTGAAAAAAAAAAATACAAAATACACTGTAATGAAGTAAAAAAGCAAAAAAAAAAACAAAAACAAAAAAAAAAAAATATATATATACGCCATTTTTTTTCTAAAATATAAAAGATGATGTTACACCGAGTAAATAACTAACATGTCACACTTTAAAATTGCGCACGCTCGTAGAATGACTTAGGAAACGCCATAGGGGAGGCTTTAAATGCCTTAAACCAGTTTAGAATTACAGAAGAGGTCTGGTGCTAGAATTATTTTTCTGTCGCTCTGACGTTGGCGGCGATACCTCACATGTGTTGCACGACTTACGTATGCGTTCGCTTCTGCACGGAGGTATTAGGGCGCTTTATATACTTTTTTTTCTTATTTATTTTACTTTTTATTTTGACAGTGTCCCTTTAATTTTCTTTTTTTTAAATGAATTTTATTCCTATTACAAGGTATGTAATGTAAGAGAAATAAGGATCGCAGGTCCTCTTTATGGAGAGATCTGGGGGGTCCAAAAGACTCCAAATCTCATTTACCTTTAAAAACAAAAGATCAAAATAAAAGAAAAACGTTTTTTGATCTCTTGCTTTAAAAAAAAAAACTCTACTTCCATCCTGGACCGACGTCGCCCTGGTCCACCAAGGCCATAGAGGTGATCAAAGAGGATCTGTTCTTTGATGGCCTCTGTGACCAGCCAGCCGCACCATCGGATCGTTTCTTGGGAGAACCGGCAGAAGCAGTAAACCTGAGAAACACCAGCAAGCAGCGCGGGGGGGTGTCCTAGGGGTGGGGTATGGAGGGGATGATGGGGGTGGATGTCCACTCCTGCTCCTTCTGAAAGGGTTTCAGTGGCTCATGGGAAAGCCAGCCGCTGGCTGTGAAAACCATACCAGGGTTATGGCTGATATCTTCAGCCAGTAAAGCAATTCAGACCGCATTGCGATCTTGATAGTGGTTAAAGTTAAAGTTAAAGCGGAGTTCCACCCAAAAATTGAACTTCCGCTTTAAGTGAAGGTGACCCCCTGACAAGTCACATTTGGCATATCATTTTTTTTTGGGGGGGGGGGAGTGGATACCCTCTTTTTAAAGCCAAAAAAGAACATTTCTCAGACACCATCTCATCCGCCTTAAACCGTCCGCGGGAACTGTTCAAAATAGTGGCTCAGTCTATGAACCCGACCTGCTTAGAGCCCCCAGGAAACGATACTCAAGAATTCTGCAATGAGTTATCAGATTTCTTCATCGACAAAATCGACAACATTCGGAAATCAATCCATCAGAAAACAACGATCACCCTCACTGAACCAAACCAAAAAGAGGATATCGACACGAACATCACTCAACCACCGAATTTCGTTTTGTCTCCAATCACCATAGACACAACCAAAAACATCATCAGAAGCCTTCGAGACAGCACATCACCGAACGACATCATCCCCACTAAACTGCTTAAAGAATGTTCCGACATCTTGGCTCCTATCCTAACACAGCTCATAAATCAATCATTCAAAGAAGGGACTGTGCCAACCTCCCTCAAGCAAGGCATCGTCAAACCTCTCCTAAAGAAACCAAATCTCGACCCTAAGGACCCTAACAGCCGCAGACCAATAACAAGCCTCAACACCATCTCCAAGATTATGGAGAAAGCAGTAGTACAACAGCTACAACGCCACCTGGACACACACCAACTCCTGGACCCTCTGCAATCAGGCTTCCGCCCAGGCCATGGCACAGAAACAGCACTTCTGAAGATATGGGATGATGCCCTTGAAGCAGCAGACGACGGAGAACAGAGTCTCCTGGTACTGTTAGACCTCAGCGCAGCATTCGATACAGTAGACCACAATACTTTACTCGTCCGCCTCGCTGAAGTAGTAGGAGCTACAGGTTCTGCTCTAAAATGGTTTACATCCTTCCTAGAGAATCGCTCCCAGACAGTGAAACTAGGTACATTCACCTCGGAAACCCGGGCAGTCTCCTGCGGAGTCCCTCAAGGATCACCCTTGTCACCAGTACTATTCAACATATACATCCGCCCACTTTTCAATATCATCAGGAAAACCGATCTTTGTTTCCATTCATACGCTGACGACACCCAACTCTACCTTCGTATCAACGGACAAAAAGACCTTCATCAGCAATTACAGAAATGCCTCTCCTTAATAGACGACTGGATGACCACTAGCTCCCTCAAACTCAACGGATCAAAAACAGAACTACTTCTCCTACAAGCTAACAAAAATTCCAAAATAAAGACTACATGGACACCGCCCACCATCCTTGGACAGACCATCTCCCCAAGCACCAAAGTCAAAAGTCTTGGAGTCATTTTTGACTCAGGAATGACAATGGATGCACAAATAGGATCAGTGGTGAGCGGATCCCACCATCTCCTCCACCAACTACGCAGACTAATCCCCTTCATCCCAGAAGAGGACAAAGCGGCAGTTGTGGGAACAATCATCAATTCCCGACTCGACTACGCAAATTCGCTCTACGTAGGACTACCCCAATATCAGCTTGCGCGCTTACAACTCATCCAAAACACGGCGGCAAGACTGTTAACAGGAAAAAAACCCTGGGAATCCATCTCCCCCTCCCTAAAGAGCCTACACTGGCTAACCGTGAAGAAACGGATCACATTCAAGACCCTCTGCATCACCCACAAATGCGTACAAGGAAACGCCCCACCATATCTCCGCGAGAAAATAAAACACTACACACCGAATCGCAGTCTTCGATCAGCTAACCAAAACCTCCTTACCATTCCCAAATACCGCTACAAAGCAAAGGGAGAACGAAGATTCGCAGTCCAAGGACCTCAACTATGGAACGCTCTTCCTACCAACATCCGCATGGAAGAAAACCACCAGGCCTTCAGAAAAAAACTAAAGACCTTCCTTTTCTGAGAAGCTGACATCAGAGAATGCATCCAGCGCCTTGAGGCGATTCAGTTCGCATTTGCAGCGCTTTATAAATCAATCATTCATTCATTCATTCATTTTAGAGGCACCCAGCTCCCACTTCTTCCCGGGGCTCCGCGGCGCGGGAAGGAAGTTCACCTCTCCCCCCTCCCTCCCATCTTCTGGGACACGCCACAGGTCCCAGAAGATTGCCCGGCCATTCACAGCGCGCAGTCCGGCTCACGCATGCGCAGTGCGTGCCCGGCTGTGAAGCCACAGCCGGGCGCCCACAGTTACAATGCCGGCGCCTCAGAGAGGAGGGGGAGAGGAGCGAGGCTTCGTACCTACAGGTAAGCCTATAATAAGGCTATAGGTACAGTGAATATCTCCTAACCTTGCACTGTTTAGGAGATATTCACATGGGAAGCAGCCAGCGATGTCACCGGCACATGCGCTCTGAAGGGATGACATACCCTTGCTGTACCTTCAGAGCTCTGGACCGGGGCTGGGGGTCCCGGGCGCATGCGTGGGAGTGATGTCATCCTGGCTTCGGCCATTCATAAAGCACGAGTCCCCAAACCTGGAAGGAAGATCAGGTGAAGATGGAAGTACCCGGGAGCTGTGACAGCACTGCACAAGAGGGCTCCGTGTCCAGGTAAGTCTGTCAATGTGCTAGTATGCGGTGCATACTAGTTACATTATGATTTAAACTTGCAGGGGGCACATTTTTTACATTTTTTTCTGGCAGTTTACTACTGCTTTAAGCATTCAGCATCTGGAGCATTCATACTAATCAAAAAATAGCAGACGACATCTTTTGATGACAAAACGTGTAGGGTGGAGCATCGGCGTGGGACGTCATCGCGTATCGGAGTGGAGTGCAGCCATCTTACTGGTTTGAAACACTTACTGCATTGTTACTACGCTGTTTTTCCATACATTCATACAAATTACCCCTCAGGATCCACAGTGCTCCGGACAGGAACTATTCAGGTGAATGGGGTCACGCTGCAACCGCCCTGCAACTGGGCACAATGTTGCGGTGTAGTGTGTTGGCATTTTGAGGGTTGAAACAGGTAAGTGAGGATGCGAAACATCACCTTCTCACCGCCTTTCAAACACCCTCTGCAAACCGATCCACCTTCACCTTTTCAGAGGGCAGCAATAAAAGGCGCACATGTGAATGAGCCCCAAATCTGAATTCCAATCTTGACCTGATATGTTCTGCTTTTGGTGCATTCCTCCTCGCACACCTAGTCATGGCGTTCTATCGCCTGGGGAAAGAATACTGAACATTTCCACCCACTGTCTGACACAACCCATTGTGCTGGAAGAAATCCTAGTCGAAAGATGAAAGTAAAACAGGTTCTGGTTGTACAATGGAGATGTAACGTGAGCACAGAGCGGACGGAAAAAGAGAAAATGTGGAAGTTTAGATTTTTATTAATGCTGAGAAAGTTCCATCATTAATAACGGAACAAAAAAAAACAAAAAAACATGCATTGTGGTTCATCAGATCAGAATACAAGGCAGAGAGGAGAGCGAAGGCGGTAAAAAAGAGCCCCCCATCTGTAGGAGGCAATGAGATTCCCCCAATTCCCATCAACTAAATATTAGTTCTGTTTGGGATCTCGCTCTGAGTTTCCTCGTCTGAAGTCTTTTACAGCTTCCTCTATTGACGGCCTATGGAGGGCAGCAAGGGAACGTCTGTGACCACTGTGGGCAGAAGTCTGTGTGTGGTAGATCAGTGTAGTCACCGGTCATTTACAAATGGGCAGAGGCTAGAATTCCATAGCCATGCATTGAAGTACGGCTCGCCTATAGGAATACATGGGGCCAGAGAAGTAAGAAGGGACAAAGGGGACATCGTACGTGGGTCTATGTTATTGGATACTTTGGACACACTACATGGTTGTTGGTAAGTCTAAAAGGACATTGTACAGAGCTTGTGCAATCAGTGTGTAATATGTATGACCACCCTGTCACACGCCTGATGAAGGGGTCCTGTGTGGCTCCGAAACGTTGCTATCTGCAGTAACAATCTGATCATTGAATAAACCTGGGGACCTATTTTGGAGATCTTGGTGTGCTGGTGACATCACTCTCTATGTATGGCCACCCTAGCCCATGTAGTACATAAACGGAGAGATCAATATAGATGTTATCTGAATAGGTAATGAACACTGAACCATCACAGCTATATGAGCTTGTTGGGCATCCCATTCCACAACCACGGCCATTAACAGAGTTGCCCCCTTTTGCAGTTAGAACATCCTCCACTCTTCTGGAAAGGCTTTACACAAGATTCTGGAGGGTGTCTGGGGGAATTTGTGCCAATTTACGAGGTCAGGTACCGATGTTGGATTAGAAGACCTGGCTCACCATTGGCACTCAAATTTACCAATTTATCCCAAAGGTGTTGAGGTCAGGGCTCTGTGCAGGACACTCAAGTTCCTCCACGTCAAACTGGTCAAACCAGGTCTTTATGGAGCTGGCTTTGAGCACAGTCATGCTGGAAGAGCAAAGAACCTTTCCAATACTTTTTACCCAAGGCTGGAAGCCCCCGATGCGCCCCGACCCCTGCTGGGGTATTGTGCGAGCAACTTCCCCTTGGTGTCTAAAACACAGGGTGTTGCTTGCTTAGCACTACAGCCATTCATAAATTGCCTCGACCACAGGGCGTTCTCTTATTTGACAAGGTGGAGATTGTAACATCACCACCCCTCCTCTCTGATTCGTCTAATCAGGGAAATTCTTGTATTTGAAAAAATGTCAAGGCATTCTTTGAATGGCGGCGGTGTTGAGCCAGTGCCCTCCTGTGGTCAGTATTCAGAGGGGAAGCTGCTTGGCACAGGACCAAGACGATTGTGATGATCATTGCACTACAGGGATTTCCAGTTTCCCCATTGGTCATCGGGTATGAGATACTTATACCTACATTGTGCCAAACTGGAGCAGTGTAACCATACAGTACCTGTGGGTTCCCCATGGAGGCTGGAAATCACTGATAGTACACGGCTACTACAGTGATCTCCCATGCGAAGGCGCTGCCCTGCTGCTTGATGAACAGAAGTGGGCACTCGCTCGCTAAGCATGGACACCATTCAGGGAACACGTTGAATGCTCTCAATGAGTGCAAAGTATTCTCTAATTGGACCAGGTGAAGGAGGCGGGGTCCAAGCTGGTTTATGTGTACGTAAAAATTGCCCTACCTGGAACTCAGCTTTAACCAGTTCAGGATCGCCTACTGCACTTATACTGCGGCAGGGTGGCCCCACAGTGCCAAATCTCTTACATGTATGAGATGTGGTATTTCCGTGTAGGAGGCCCCCACTCCGCCCCGGGTGTGCTGTCATTTGCTGCAGCATAAGCTGATCAGCAGGTCCCGGCCAATGATTAATGGGCAGGACCCGCTGATCAGCTGTGCGAATGACAGAAGAGAGCCCTGTGTAGGTAAACAACACAGAGCTCTCTACAGACAGACGTGGTGTAGCTGTTTTTTTTCTCCCTGCAAAGCAGGAACATCGCTCAGTAAAAGTAGCACACAGTATACACATTACACATTGTTAGGCACACAGTTAACCCCTTGATCGCCCCTAGATGTTAACCCCATTCCCAGCCAGTGTCATTAGTACAGGGACAGTGTATAGTATTATCACTGATCACTGTATTAGTGTCACTGGTGATGTCAGTGGCAGTTAGTCAATTCTCTCACAGCGTCAGTTAGTGTTAGATTGTCCACCGCACTATCACAGTCCCAATATAAGTCGTTGATCGCCGCCATTACTAGTATATGTATAAAATTAAAAATAAATAAATAAATAAATAAATAAAATATATATATATATATATATATATATATACATACATACATACATACATACATACACACATATATACCATAGTTTGTAGACACTATAATTTTCAAGCAAACCGATTAATATACGCTTATTGGGGTTTTTTTTTTTTTTTTAGCAGAATAAATATTGGCCTACATTTTTGAAGACTTTTAATTTTTTTATTGGATGTGTTTTATAGAAGAAAATAAAAAATATTGAGCTTTTTTTTTTCAAAATTTTCAGTCTTTTTACGTTTATATAATAAAAAAATACAAAAACCCAGTGGTGGTCAAATACCACCAAAAGAAAGCTTTAAAAAATGATATAAATCATTTGGGCAAAGTGTTGCATGACCGTGCAATTGTCAGTTAAATTAGCGCAATGCTAAATAGCAAAAAAATGGCCTGGTCATGAAGGGGGGAAAACCTTCCGTAGTTGAAGTGGTTATTTTAAACTGCACCAATTCTCAGCAACCAGATTTTGATTGTTGAGCTCCGGTGGTCAGTATTTGCAGCAGGTTTGGTTTGGTAGATACATTGCAAACAATCCAAGTTCCTGACTCAGATATATAAGAGACATTTGCTGTCTTTCCAGGGACATTATCAAGTCATCATGTTACGGGATGACTATAATAATCTAGAGTCATAAAGTTATATATAGAGTCACCGCCATATCAGTTGTGTGGTTCACAGGTCATTGCCAGTGCTAAGATACCGCCAACAGCTACTTTCATTTTCAGTGACAGCTCAGCTACATCGCTTCCTGGACGTTCTCCCGTTCTACTGAGACCAGGGAGACCAGGGACGGTCTACTGAGACCAGGGAGACAAGGGATGGTCTACTGAGACCAGGGAGACAAGGGATGGTCTACTGAGACCAGGGAGACCAGGGACGGTCTACTGAAACCAGGGAGACTAGGGACGGTCTACTGAAACCAGGGAGACCAGGGACGGGCTACTGAGACCAGGGAGACCAGGGACGGTCTATTGAGACCAGGGAGACAAGGGATGGTCTACTGAGACCAGGGAGACCAGGGACGGTCTACTGAAACCAGGGAGACCAGGGACGGGCTACTGAGACCAGGGAGACCAGGGACGGTCTATTGAGACCAGGGAGACCAGGGAGACCAGGGAGGGTTTACTGAGAGCAGGGAGACCAGGGACGGTCTATTGAGACCAGGGACAGTCTATTGAGACCAGGGACAGTCTATTGAGACCAGGGACAGTCTATTGAGACCAGGGACAGTCTATTGAGACCAGGGACAGTCTACTGAGACCAGGGACAGTCTACTGAGACCAGGGACAGTCTACTGAGACCAGGGAGACCAGGGACGGTCTACTGAGAGCAGGGACGGTAAATTTTGCCAAAACCTTTTGTGCCCCAACAGCAAATAAAATATTTATACTCACACATTAAGTCCTGGTTCACACCTATGAATTTTTTTAGTTTTAGTTTTAGTTTTAGTTTAGTTTGCAGAAACACACTACAGTCCATTTAACATGGTTTCCTATGGGTCACGTTCACATCTGTGCATTTTATGGAAAGGGCCAGGGACCAGCAGGTTGTGTTTTTAGTTCCATAGACTTCAAAGGATTAAAAATGTGTATTGAGAAAACTCAAAATGCATCTGGAATATGCAACAACTCAACTGCAACCCACATAGGTGTGAACCAGGCCTAGAAGTACAGGAAAACAAAATATGTCTTGTGGACACAGCGGGGAGACTGATCAGTGCACCGGCCCGCTGACAGTACCATATGACCAATCACAGAAGATCATATGACAATTGTACACAAAGGGTGGCTTTCATTAATACCATTCATTGTGTACTATTGTGTTGGTCTCTGTAATTGGTCACAGTAATCACATGGCACAGACAGGGCCAATCACAGCCCATCTGTACCATGTATTAGCTGTGGCCATTCACAGCTAATCTTAATAGGACACACTGAATAAATGGATTTCATTCAAGATAAAATAGTTTGTTATAACAGTGATTATCACTGTTATAAGCAATCATAGTGTGTAAAAAAGAAAATATCTTGATCACTTCCCCAGAGTAGTACAGTTTTACTATAGTCACAGTCAGCAGCGGCCCGTCCATAAGGGGCGCAGGGACACCGCCCCCCTAATCTCTATGCGCAGGCCCCTCATCTCCATGCAGGGCCTTCTATGTTCTACGGGAGTTCTACTGGGGGTTTTTTTGTGAAGCACATGATTCGAGCTGATGGCTTTAACTGGCTTCAAAAAGGGTGTGTTGGGGGGCAGAGCACTTCTCCTCCCGACCTATCCGGTCACTTCTCCTCCCGGCCAATCCGGTCTCAGGATCCGTTTCCTGTCCGGATTGGCCAGGAGGAGAAGCAGGAAGACAATACCGAATGTTGTTTCGCTATTGTCACAAGTGGGTGGGCTCAGAACAGAGACCAGTCACTAGTGGTGTACCACAAGGCTCTGTACTGGGTCCTGTTCTATTTAATCTCTATGTAAGTGATATAACTAAAGGTCTGTTGGGCAAGGTATGTCTTTTTGCTGACGACTAGGGATGAGGTTCGAGTTGAACCCATGTTCGACTCGAACATCGCCTGTTCGACCGTTCGTCGAATTGCGAACATTATGGGCCGTTCGCGCCAAAATCAGAAAATAGAGAGAGCCGTAATTGGCCAAAGCCAGGGTGGCTTTGGCCAATTATGGCTCAGGGGGTTTAGTACACGCCCCACGCTATATAAGGCCGCCTGCATGGCGGCCTTGTGTAGTGTGTTACGGCGGAGAGAGATAGACAGAGAGACAGTTAGATCCGTTCCTGTTATTCTCTTCCTACTGACAGGCAGGCAGCTGTTTTTACAGTAATTACAGTTAGTGACTGTGTCCTTTGCACAGTGTGCACCTAAAGCTACCTGAAGAAAATTGCTGGTGTTCTTCTGATCCTATTAGTACCACAGGCAGGCAGCTGCAGTATTTACAGTTAGTGTACTGTGTCCTCTGCACAGTGTTCACCCAAAGCTATCTGATCTGAAGACAATTGCTGGTGTTCTCATACTAATAATACTACAGGCAGGCAGTTGATTCTGCTAGCTGCAGTATCAGTATAATATATATATATATATATATATATATATATATATATATATATATATATATATATACACATCCCAGCTTTGTGCAGCTACATCTCACTGCAGGCCATTAGTATGTATGGAAGGCCAACAAGGAGAGGCAGACAGTCACAAGCCAATAAAAGAGGGCAAGCAGGCTCTGTGTCTAGAGGCAACAGTGCTGGTCGTGGAGACGGTGCATACTCTTCAGCACGTGGCCGTGGGACACGCTTGTCCTTTTTTTCGGCAGCTGGCCGCGTTGAGCCGCCACATGCGGAAGACTTGGTAGAGTGGATGACCAAACCGTCCTCATCCTCCTCATCCTCTCTCACCCAGGCTCAGGGTACTTTGTCTGGCAAAGCAGCTGCCAACCTGGCCTCTTCCCTCGGCTCAATGGCATCAGTCACTCCTTGCCTAGCCCCACCATGTCCTCCTGAGGAGTCCCCCGAACTGTTTGACCACAGTGTTGGGTACATGCTCCAGGAGGATGCCCAGCGTTTTGAAGGCTCCGATGATGGTACTCAGCTAGAGGAAGGCAGTAACGTGAGCCCAGAGAGAGGGGGTGCCCAAGAAGGACAGCAATCTGGCAGTCATGTTCCCCCAGCTGCAGCATACTGCCAGGTTTGCTCCAGTGATGAGGAGGGAGGGGATGATGAGGTCACTGACTCCACGTGGGTGCCTGATAGGAGAGAGGAGGAGGAGGCACATCTCCAACAAGGCAGGATGCCCTCCAGGGGCCAGCCTAAGGGCAGCACACTGACTGCATCACACCGCAGAGCTCCACATGTGCAGGGCGCTGCTGGCTCTGCGCGTTATTCCAAAATTCTTTGGTGTGGGCCTTTTTTGAGACGAGTGCATCAGATCCCACTGCTACTATTTGTAACATATATCTCAAGCGTATCTCGCGTGGCCAAAACACGCTTGGGCACCACATGCTTGACCAGACATATGTCGACCTGCCATGCAGTTCGTTTGCAAGCGTACCTAAAAGACCCACACCAAAGAACAAAGCGGACCTCTCCTTGCTCCTCATCAGCTGGGATCTCCAACCCCACTATACCTTCAGTCCTCTCTGAAACCTGCACTGAGAGGAATGAAGGTGTAGAATTAGGTGTGTCACAGCCAAGTACTTGCGGGCAATCTGCTATCGGTACATCGACGTCAGATTGTACCAGGCAAATTTCCCTGCCCCAGCTGCTGCACCGCCGAAAAAAGTTCGCTCCCAGCCATCCACATGCCCAGTGGTTGAATGCTAGCTTGGCTAAATTGCTAGCACTTCAACTGCTGCCTTTTCAGTTGGTAGACTCTGCCCCCTTCCGTGAGTTTGTGGAATGTGTGGTTCCTCAGTGGCAGGTTCCCAAACGCCACTTTTTCTCACGGAAGGCGATTCCGGCTCTCTACCGGCATGTGAAAGGCAAAGTCTTGGCCTCGCTGGACAGGGCGGTCAGTGGTAAGGTGCATATTACCGCTGACTCATGGTCCAGCAGGCATGGACAGGGACATTACCTATCTTTCACCACGCACTGGGTGACTCTTCTGGCAGCTGGGAAGGATGCAGGACAGGGTGCAGTAGTGTTGGAGGTTGTTCCGCCACCACGCCTCCAAAATTCTACTAGTGGTGATTCTGCCACACCTCTCTCCTCCACCCCCTCCTCTTCTTCTTCCTCCATGGCCTCTTCCTGTGCTGATTTGTCCTCGGAACCAGCAGTGCTCCGTAGTCGTTCAAGGGTCTACGCAAGCACGTAGGCAAAAAGATGCCATGCGGTGCTTGAGCTGGTGTGCTTAGGGGACAGGAGCCACACTGGGGCAGAGATTCTGTCAGCTCTGCAGGGGCAGGTTCAGAGGTGGTTGACACCAGGTATGGTGGTTTGCGACAATGGCACCAACCTCCTCTCCGCCCTCCGACAGGGACAACTGACCCATGTGCCCTGCTTGGCTTACGTCCTTAACTTGGTGGTGCAGCAGTTCTTGGGCAGGTACCCGGGTTTACAGGATGTCCTGAGGCAGGCCAGGAAAGTCTGTGTGCATTTCCGCAGGTCATATAATGCCAGTGCTCGGCTGGCTGACCTCCAAAAGGAATTTAACCTGCCCAAGAACCGCCTAATCTGTGACATGCCCACCAGGTGGAACTCAACGTTGGCCATGTTGCAGCGGCTGCACACGCAGCAGAGGGCCATCAATGAGTACCTATGCGACTATGGCACCAGGACAGGGTCAGGGGAGCTTGTTTTTTTTCCCCACACTAGTGGGATATGATCAGGAATGCATGCACTGTCCTGTCACCATTTGAGGAGGCCACGAGAATGGTGAGTAGTGACAGTGCATGCATCAGTGACACTGTCCCTCTTGTCCACCTGTTGGAGCACACACTGCGTGGAATAATGGACAGGGCACTTGAGGCACAACAGAGGGAGGAAGAGGAGGACTTCCTTACCTCTCAAGGCCCCCTTTATCCAGACAGTGTTCCTGCGTGCCCGCCGATCACACAGGAAGAGGACAAGGAGGAGGAGGAGGATTGTGTCAGCATGGAAGTGGAGCCTGGCACTCAGCATCAGCAGCAGTCTTCAAGGAATCATTTACAGTCCGAAGAAACCCATGGACTTGTACGTGGCTGGGAGGAGGTGCTGCAGATCATGTTGTCCTTAGTGACCCAGAGGACTCTGGACGGAAAGCCTCAGCAAACCTACGCTGCATGGCCTCCCTGATCCTGCAAAGCCTGCGGAAGAATCCTCGTATTCGTGGTATCAAGGGGAGGGATCATTACTGGCTGGCAACCCTCCTTGATCCACGTTAGAAGGGTAAGGTTGCGGACCTTATCTTGCCGTCGCAGAGGGAGCAGAGGATGAGACATCTTCGGGAGGCCTTGCAGAAAGGTTTGTGCAACGCGTTTCCAGAGCCTGGGAGGTTACAATTTCCTGGTCCTCCTGGACAACGTGTTGCTGAGGCTTCGGTCAGTCACAGAAGGAGCGGTGGAGAAGGTGGCCGTCTGACCGTTGCGTTCAGACAATTTTTTAGTCCGCAGCCCCAAGGTCTGATCGGTTCCAGCAACCATCGCCAGCATCTGATTCACATGGTGCAGGATTACCTAGGGGCAAGATCAGACTTGGACACCTTTCCCACCGAAAATCCTCTGGGTTACTGGGTCTTGAGGATGGATCACTGGCCAGAGCTTGCACAGTATGCAATTGAGCTACTGGCCTGTCCTGCATCCAGCGTTCTTTCGAAAGCACATTCAGTGCTGCTGGAGGCTTTGCAACCGATCACAGGGTGCGCCTGTCCACCGAATCGGTCGATCGGCTGACCTTCATAAAAATGAATCAGTCTTGGATCACCAGCTACCAAGCACCTGATGCTGATGTAACCGATTTTTTTTTTTTTAATGTGAGATCCCTTCAACAATGCCTATGCTGATGCTGAGTAACTATCCTGTTATGCTGAGTGACAATCCTCTTCCTCCTCAATTTTCATGCTTATAGCTTCTAAGAACATTTTTGGTTCTGAGCACCGCCACCAGTGGCCAAGGCCCAATTTTTCTGCCCCTGTTTAACAGGGGCATATAATTACAATTTTTGATGCAATACTTTGCAGCAGGGCTCATTCCTGCGCTCCAACTATAGCATCTGTGAGGGGTTGCAATGTTATGGCACCAGTGCCTAAGTCCCAATTTTTCTGCCCCTGTTCAACAGGGACATGTAATTACAATTCTTGATCTAATATTTCACAGCAGGGCCCGTTCCTGCGCCCACCAAGAGTAACTGTGAGGGCTTACAATGTTGTGGCAACACCAACACCTAAGGCCCCAATTTCTGCTGAGTATATAGGGCAGGCCCCTACTTTCAAACATCCAACTTACAAACTATTCCTACTTGCAAACAGGAGGAGACAACAGGAAGTGAGATGAAATCTACCCCTAGGAAGGGAAATTCTCTCCTGTAAGAGTTAATATGGGAAAAACATTTCTCCTTTCCACTGATGCTTTATCACCAATCCTTGTTTCACTTAAAACCCCAAATTTTCAAAAAACATTTGTCATTGGGACAGAAAGTGAGGTGAAATCTTCTGAAGAGGAGCACAGACAACAAAACAAATGTCACAGGGGTGATAACCCTTCCCTATGTTTTCCAAAAAGCTTAAAAATAGATTTTTTGGCTGGAGCTACACTTTAAAAATGTACCAGTTCAAAATTACAACACAGATTCTACTTAACAACAAACCTACAGTCCCTGTCTTGTTTACACCGCCTGTATACTGCTGTTCAGAGTATATAGGGCCTGGGGGCCCCGCGCCTTTCCTTTTTTTAATTTGGGTGCAGGGTTCCCCTTAATATCCATACAAGACCCAAAGGGCCTGGTAATGGACTGGGGGGTACCCATGCCGTTTGTCTCACTGATTTTCATCCATATTGCCATGACCCGACATGACATTAAACCCGCAAGCAGTTTTAAATGAGATTTTTCCTTTAAAAACGACATTTTGTGCAGGGACTGTTCTAAGCACGGGAAACACGCGCCACTTTACAGGCATACTATAGACACCCCCCAGGCACGATATTTAAAGGAATATTTCACTTTTTTTTTTCACTTTAAGCATCATTAAAATCACTGCTCCCGAAAAAATGGCTGTTTTTAAAACTTTTTTTGCATTAATACATGTCCCCTGGGGCAGGACCCGGGTCCCCAAACACTTTTTAGGACAATAACTTGCATACTAGCCTTTAAAATTAGCACTGTTGATTTTGAACGAAGTTCGAGTCCCATAGACTTTAATGGGGTTCTAAAGTTTGCACAAACTTTCGGTCTGTTCGCAGGTTCTGGTGCGAAATGAACTGGGGGGTGTTTGGCTCATCCCTACTGACGACACAAAGGTGTGTAGTAGGGTTTTTATCCCTGGAGGTGTCTGTAACATGGAACATGATTTGGCATTGGTCAAAGAAGTAGAGACTGCAGTTCAATATTTCTGTAAAATAATGCGCCTCAGGAAAAAGAATCCCCTGAGAGAGTAAAACATTGGGGGTACAGAGTTAGCCAACACTACAGAAGAAAAAGATGTGGGGTAGTTATTTCAGATGATTGCAAAACGAGCAACCAGTGTGACCAGGCATTGGGAAAAGTGAATAGAATTCTAGGATGCATCACTAGAGGGATTACCATCAGGAGGAAGGAGGTCCTGATTCCACTATATAGATCTTTATATCACTAGAGGGATCACCAGTGGGAGGAAGGAGGTCCTAATTCCTCTATATAGATCTTTATATCACTAGAGGGATCACCAGCAGGAGGAAGGAGGTCCTAATTCCTCTATATAGATCTTTATATCACTAGAGGAATCACCAACAGGAGGACGGAGGTCCTGATTCCTTTATATAGATCTTTTTATCACTAGAGGTGTCACCAACAGGAGGACGGAGGTCCTGATTCCTCTATATAGATCTTTATATCACTAGAGGGATCACCAGCAAGAGGACGGAGGTCCTGATTCCTCTATATAGATCTTTATATCACTAGAGGGGTCACCAGCAGGAGGAAGGAGGTCCTGATTCTTCTATATAGATCTTTATATCACTAGAGGGGTCACCAGCAGGAGGAAGGAGGTCCTGATTCCTCTATATAGATCTTATCTAACTAGAGGGGTCACCAGCAGGAGGAAGGAGGTCCTGATTCCTCTATATAGATCTTTACATCACTAGAGGGGTCACCAGCAGTAGGAAGGCGTTCCCGATTCCTATATATTATATAGATCTTTATATCACTAGAGGGGTCACCAGCAGGAGGAAGGAGGTCCTGATTCCTCTATATAGATCTTTAGTAAGACCTCATTTAGAATACCTTGTGCAGTTCCGGAGGCCTCACTTACAGGAAGATATTGATAAGATAGAACGAGTCCAGAGACGGGTAATAAAATTGGTGAAAGGTTTGCGGGATAAAACATATCAAAAGCGACTTCAGGAAACCGAATATGTACAGCCAGGAGGAAAGAAGGGAAAGGGGAGACATGATTGAAACCTTTAAATACATCAAAGGGGATGAATACGGTTCAGGAAGGCAGTCTTTTCAATATAAAAAACAAAACAAAATCAGGAACACGGGGAAATTACCTCAAACCAACCGGAGGGAAGTTCAAAACGAATCTTAGAAAGTATTATTTTACTTAAAGGGTATTTGATTGGAATAAACTACAAAAAGAGGTAGTGAGACAGTCAACAGTCAATGGCTTCAAACATGCTTGGGATAAACATAAATCTATAAATCAGACAACAAGGTTAATAAAAAAATAAAAAAATAAATAAAATGGGCAGAATCAATAGACTAATAGTCTTTTTCTGCCGTCACTTTTCTATGTTTCTAAAATTATTTAGCAAGAAATAAAAAACCCAGCGGTGATTAAATACCACCAAAAGAAAGCTCTATTTGTGTGAAAAAAAAAGTGTGGCAGCGCTGAAAGCTGAAAATTGGGCCTGGGCAGAGGAAGGGGGGAAAGTGCCCGGTAATGAAGTGGTTAAAGGAAGAAGCCAGCATTTTCAGGAGGAGATCAGCAATGACAGCCCCAGCTGGAAGCTGGTTGATCTGGACAGACAGGTTCTCTTTAGCGAGTGTTCATATACAGACAGTAGTCTGGTGTCTCCGTGTCACAATGATTTAGTGTACGGCGGTGGAGATTTTGGCACGTGTCTGTACTCTATGAAAAGACATTCTTGTTCTCATTCTCATTATTCCGGACTGAGGCACAAATAGCTTCAAAGTCAAACTGCAGGAAATCCCCCCCCCCCCCCCCCCAACCGGGGGCAACTGAACTCCTCCGGGTTTATTTAAATCGCGTTTAATATGGCTGTGAATGCAAATCTCATACAATGTGATCGTTATACTAAGAGAACCTGTAGTGGAAGGAGGTGCATATATAAAACCACTATCAACAGATTCCGATCATAAAAATAATCGCCACGATCAACAACGTCCCACCATAAAATGACCGCAAATCCAGCGGGTACTAGAAAGGCACTGCGATAGCCACACCCCTAACCTACCTCCACGTTAAAAGTCTCTGCAGAAACATTTCAATATGAGAGCCCCTTTTATATCAGGGTCCCACTTAAATCAGTATTCCCTATTAGACTCCCCCTTACATCCCTATCAGAGTCTCTGTTACATCAGCATCCCCCTACATCTGGATTCCAATCAGAGTCTCCCCTTACATCAAAATCCTCATCACAGTCCCCCCTTACATCATTGCTCCATCAGAGTCCCTCTTTCCGTCCCCCCTTATATCAGGGCTAAGCTCCCCTTACATCAGGTTCCCCCATGATGGGCTCTGATGGGGACTCACTGTCCCCATCAGAGCCCCCCCTCTACATCACTGTCCCCATCAGAGTTCCCCCTCTACATCACTGTCCCCATCAGAGCCCCCTCTACATCACTGTCCCCATCAGATCCCCCTCTACATCACTGTCCCCATCAGAGCCCCCCTCTACATCACTGTCCCCATCAGAGCCCCCCCTCTACATCACTGTCCCCATCAGAGCCCCCCCTCTACATCACTGTCCCCATCAGAGCCCCCCTCTACATCACTGTCCCCATCAGAGTTCCCCCTCTACATCACTGTCCCCATCAGAGCCCCCCTCTACATCACTGTCCACATCAGAGTTCCCCCTCCACATCACTGTCCCCATCAGAGCCCCCCTCTACATCACTGTACCCATCAGAGTTCCACCTCCACATCACTGTCCCCATCAGAGCCCCCCCTCTACATCACTGTCCCCATCAGAGCCCCCCTCTACATCACTGTCCCCATCAGAGCCCCCCCTCTACATCACTGTCCCCATCAGAGCCCCCCCTCTACATCACTGTCCCCATCAGAGCCCCCCTCTACATCACTGTCCCCATCAGAGCCCCCCTCTACATCACTGTCCCCATCAGATCCCCCTCTACATCACTGTCCCCATCAGAGCCCCCCTCTACATCACTGTCCCCATCAGAGCCCCCCTCTACATCACTGACCCCATCAGAGCCCCCCTCTACATCACTGTCCCCATCAGAGCCCCCCTCTACATCACTGTCCCCATCAGAGCCCCCCTCTACATCACTGTCCCCATCAGAGCCCCCCTCTACATCACTGTCCCCATCAGAGCCCCCCTCTACATCACTGTCCCCATCAGAGCCCCCCTCTACATCACTGTCCCCATCAGAGCCCCCCCTCTACATCACTGTCCCCATCAGAGCCCCCATCTACATCACTGTCCCCATCAGAGCCCCCTCTACATCACTGTCCCCATCAGAGCCCCCCTCTACATCATTGTCCCCATCAGAGTTCCCCCTCTACATCACTGTCCCCATCAGAGCCCCCCTCTACATCACTGTCCCCATCAGAGCCCCCCTCTACATCACTGTCCCCATCAGAGCCCCCCTCTACATCATTGTCCCCATCAGAGTTCCCCCTCTACATCACTGTCCCCATCAGAGCCCCCCTCTACATCACTGTCCCCATCAGAGCCCCCCTCTACATCACTGACCCCATCAGAGCCCCCCTCTACATCACTGTCCCCATCAGAGACCCCATCTACATCACTGTCCCCATCAGAGTTCCCTCTCTACATCACTGTCCCCATCAGAGCCCCCCTCTACATCACTGTCCCCATCAGAGCCCCCCCTCTACATCACTGTCCCCATCAGATCCCCCCTCTACATCACTGTCCCCATCAGAGCCCCCCTCTACATCACTGTCTCCATCAGAGCCCCCCTCTACATCACTGTCCCCATCAGAGCCCCCCTCTACATCACTGTCCCCATCAGAGCCCCCCTCTACATCACTGTCCCCATCAGAGCCCCCCCTCTACATCACTGTCCCCATCAGAGTTCCCCCTCTACATCACTGTCCCCATCAGAGCCCCCCTCTACATCACTGTCCCCATCAGAGCCCCCCTCTACATCATTGTCCCCATCAGAGTTCCCCCTCTACATCACTGTCCCCATCAGAGCCCCCCTCTACATCACTGTCCCCATCAGAGTTCCCCCTCTACATCACTGTCCCCATCAGAGTTCCCCTTCTACATCACTGTCCCCATCAGAGCCCCCCTCTACATCACTGTCCCCATCAGAGCCCCCTCTACATCACTGTCCACATCAGAGTTCCCCCTCCACATCACTGTCCCCATCAGAGCCCCCCTCTACATCACTGTCCCCATCAGAGTTCCACCTCCACATCACTGTCCCCATCAGAGCCCCCCCTCTACATCACTGTCCCCATCAGAGCCCCCCTCTACATCACTGTCCCCATCAGAGCCCCCCTCTACATCACTGTCCCCATCAGAGCCCCCCCCCCCTCTACATCACTGTGCCCATCAGAGCCCCCCTTCTACATCACTGTCCCCATCAGAGTTCCCCCCTCTACATCACTGTCCCCATCAGAGCCCCCCTCTACATCACTGTCCCCATCAGAGCCCCCCTCTACATCACTGTCCCCATCAGAGCCCCCCTCTACATCACTGTCCCCATCAGAGCCCCCCTCTACATCACTGTCCCCATCAGAGCCCCCCCTCTACATCACTGTGCCCATCAGAGCCCCCCTTCTACATCACTGTCCCCATCAGAGTTCCCCTCTACATCACTGTCCCCATCAGAGTTCCCCCCTCTACATCACTGTCCCCATCAGAGCCCCCCCTCTACATCACTGTCCCCATCAGAGCCCCCCTCTACATCACTGTCCCCATCAGAGCCCCCCCCCCCTACATCACTGTCCCCATCAGAGCCCCCCCCTCTACATCACTGTCCCCATCAGAGTTCCCCCTCTACATCACTGTCCCCATCAGAGCCCCCCCTCTACATCACTGTCCCCATCAGATCCCCCTCTACATCACTGTCCCCATCAGAGCCCCCCTCTACATCACTGTCCCCATCAGAGCCCCCCCCTCTACATCACTGTCCCCATCAGAGTTCCCCCTCTACATCACTGTCCCCATCAGAGCCCCCCTCTACATCACTGTCCCCATCAGAGCCCCCCCTCTACATCACTGTCCCCATCAGAGCCCCCCTCTACATCACTGTCCCCATCAGAGCCCCCCCCCTCTACATCACTGTCCCCATCAGAGCCCCCCCTCTACATCACTGTCCCCATCAGAGTTCCCCCTCTACATCACTGTCCCCATCAGAGCCCCCCTCTACATCACTGTCCCCATCAGAGCCCCCCTCTACATCACTGTCCCCATCAGAGCCCCCCTCTACATCACTGTCCCCATCAGAGCTCCCCCTCTACATCACTGTCCCCATCAGAGCCCCCCTCTACATCACTGTCCCCATCAGGGCCCCCCTCTACATCACTGTCCCCATCAGAGTTCCCCCTCTACATCACTGTCCCCATCAGAGTTCCCCCTCTGCATCACTGTCCCCATCAGAGTTCCCCCTCTACATCACTGTCCCCATCAGAGCCCCCCCTCTACATCACTGTCCCCATCAGAGCCCCCCTCTACATCACTGTCCCCATCAGAGCCCCCCTCTACATCACTGTCCCCATCAGAGCTCCCCCTCTACATCACTGTCCCCATCAGAGCCCCCCTCTACATCACTGTCCCCATCAGGGCTGCCCTCTACATCACTGTCCCCATCAGAGTTCCCCTCTACATCACTGTCCCCATCAGAGCCCCCCCCCTCTACATCACTGTCCCCATCAGAGCCCCCCCTCTACATCACTGTCCCCATCAGAGTTCCCCCTCTACATCACTGTCCCCATCAGAGCCCCCCTCTACATCACTGTCCCCATCAGATCCCCCTCTACATCACTGTCCCCATCAGAGCCCCCCTCTACATCACTGTCCCCATCAGAGCCCCCCCTCTACATCACTGTCCCCATCAGAGTTCCCCCTCTACATCACTGTCCCCATCAGAGCCCCCCTCTACATCACTGTCCCCATCAGAGCCCCCCCTCTACATCACTGTCCCCATCAGAGCCCCCCTCTACATCACTGTCCCCATCAGAGCCCCCCCTCTACATCACTGTCCCCATCAGAGCCCCCCCTCTACATCACTGTCCCCATCAGATCCCCCTCTACATCACTGTCCCCATCAGAGCCCCCCTCTACATCACTGTCCCCATCAGAGCCCCCCTCTACATCACTGTCCCCATCAGATCCCCCTCTACATCACTGTCCCCATCAGAGCCCCCCTCTACATCACTGTCCCCATCAGAGCCCCCCCTCTACATCACTGTCCCCATCAGAGTTCCCCCTCTACATCACTGTCCCCATCAGAGCCCCCCTCTACATCACTGTCCCCATCAGAGCCCCCCCTCTACATCACTGTCCCCATCAGAGCCCCCCTCTACATCACTGTCCCCATCAGAGCCCCCCCTCTACATCACTGTCCCCATCAGAGCCCCCCTCTACATCACTGTCCCCATCAGAGTTCCCCCTCTACATCACTGTCCCCATCAGAGCCCCCCTCTACATCACTGTCCCCATCAGAGCCCCCCTCTACATCACTGTCCCCATCAGAGCCCCCCTCTACATCACTGTCCCCATCAGAGCTCCCCCTCTACATCACTGTCCCCATCAGAGCCCCCCTCTACATCACTGTCCCCAGCAGGGCCCCCCTCTACATCACTGTCCCCATCAGAGTTCCCCCTCTACATCACTGTCCCCATCAGAGTTCCCCCTCTACATCACTGTCCCCATCAGAGTTCCCCCTCTACATCACTGTCCCCATCAGAGCCCCCCCTCTACATCACTGTCCCCATCAGAGCCCCCCTCTACATCACTGTCCCCATCAGAGCCCCCCTCTACATCACTGTCCCCATCAGAGCTCCCCCTCTACATCACTGTCCCCATCAGAGCCCCCCTCTACATCACTGTCCCCATCAGGGCCGCCCTCTACATCACTGTCCCCATCAGAGTTCCCCCTCTACATCACTGTCCCCATCAGATTTCCCCCTCTACATCACTGTCCCCATCAGATCCCCCCTCTACATCACTGTCCCCATCAGAGTTCCCCCTCTACATCACTGTCCCCATCAGATCCCCCCTCTAAATCACTGTCCCCATCAGAGTTCCCCCTCTACATCACCGTCCCCATCAGAGTTCCCCCTCTACATCACTGTCCCCATCAGAGTTCCCCCTCTACATCACTGTCCCCACCAGGGCCCCCTCTACATCACTGTCCCCATCAGAGCCCCCCCCTCTACATCACTGTCCCCATCAGAGCCCCCCTCTACATCACTGTCCCCATCAGAGCCCCCCCTCTACATCACTGTCCCCATCAGAGCCCCCCTCTACATCACTGTCCCCATCAGAGCCCCCCTCTACATCACTGTCCCCATCAGAGCCCCCCTCTACATCACTGTCCCCATCAGAGCCCCCCTCTACATCACTGTCCCCATCAGAGCCCCCCCTCTACATCACTGTCCCCATCAGAGCCCCCCTCTACATCACTGTCCCCATCAGAGCCCCCCTCTACATTACTGTCCCCATCAGAGCCCCCCTCTACATCACTGTCCCCATCAGAGCCCCCCTCTACATCACTGTCCCCATCAGAGCCCCCCTCTAGATCACTGTCCCCATCAGAGCCCCCCTCTACATCACTGTCCCCATCAGAGCCCCCCCTCTACATCACTGTCCCCATCAGAGCCCCCCTCTACATCACTGTCCCCATCAGAGCCCCCCCTCTACATCACTGTCCCCATCAGAGCCCCCCTCTACATCACTGTCCCCATCAGAGCCCCCCCTCTACATCACTGTCCCCATCAGAGCCCCCCCTCTACATCACTGTCCCCATCAGATCCCCCTCTACATCACTGTCCCCATCAGAGCCCCCCTCTACATCACTGTCCCCATCAGAGCCCCCCTCTACATCACTGTCCCCATCAGATCCCCCTCTACATCACTGTCCCCATCAGAGCCCCCCTCTACATCACTGTCCCCATCAGAGCCCCCCTCTACATCACTGTCCCCATCAGAGTTCCCCCTCTACATCACTGTCCCCATCAGAGCCCCCCTCTACATCACTGTCCCCATCAGAGCCCCCCCTCTACATCACTGTCCCCATCAGAGCCCCCCTCTACATCACTGTCCCCATCAGAGCCCCCCCTCTACATCACTGTCCCCATCAGAGCCCCCCTCTACATCACTGTCCCCATCAGAGTTCCCCCTCTACATCACTGTCCCCATCAGAGCCCCCCTCTACATCACTGTCCCCATCAGAGCCCCCCTCTACATCACTGTCCCCATCAGAGCCCCCCCTCTACATCACTGTCCCCATCAGAGCTCCCCCTCTACATCACTGTCCCCATCAGAGCCCCCCTCTACATCACTGTCCCCATCAGGGCCCCCCTCTACATCACTGTCCCCATCAGAGTTCCCCCTCTACATCACTGTCCCCATCAGAGTTCCCCCTCTACATCACTGTCCCCATCAGAGTTCCCCCTCTACATCACTGTCCCCATCAGAGCCCCCCCTCTACATCACTGTCCCCATCAGAGCCCCCCTCTACATCACTGTCCCCATCAGAGCCCCCCTCTACATCACTGTCCCCATCAGAGCTCCCCCTCTACATCACTGTCCCCATCAGAGCCCCCCTCTACATCACTGTCCCCATCAGGGCCGCCCTCTACATCACTGTCCCCATCAGAGTTCCCCCTCTACATCACTGTCCCCATCAGATTTCCCCCTCTACATCACTGTCCCCATCAGATCCCCCCTCTACATCACTGTCCCCATCAGAGTTCCCCCTCTACATCACTGTCCCCATCAGATCCCCCCTCTAAATCACTGTCCCCATCAGAGTTCCCCCTCTACATCACCGTCCCCATCAGAGTTCCCCCTCTACATCACTGTCCCCATCAGAGTTCCCCCTCTACATCACTGTCCCCACCAGGGCCCCCCTCTACATCACTGTCCCCATCAGAGCCCCCCCCTCTACATCACTGTCCCCATCAGAGCCCCCCTCTACATCACTGTCCCCATCAGAGCCCCCCCTCTACATCACTGTCCCCATCAGAGCCCCCCTCTACATCACTGTCCCCATCAGAGCCCCCCTCTACATCACTGTCCCCATCAGAGCCCCCCTCTACATCACTGTCCCCATCAGAGCCCCCCTCTACATCACTGTCCCCATCAGAGCCCCCCCTCTACATCACTGTCCCCATCAGAGCCCCCCTCTACATCACTGTCCCCATCAGAGCCCCCCTCTACATCACTGTCCCCATCAGAGCCCCCCTCTACATCACTGTCCCCATCAGAGCCCCCCTCTACATCACTGTCCCCATCAGAGCCCCCCTCTACATCACTGTCCCCATCAGAGCCCCCCTCTACATCACTGTCCCCATCAGAGCCCCCCTCTACATCACTGTCCCCATCAGAGCCCCCCTCTACATCACTGTCCCCATCAGAGCCCCCCCTCTACATCACTGTCCCCATCAGAGCCCCCCTCTACATCACTGTCCCCATCAGAGTTCCCCCTCTACATCACTGTCCCCATCAGAGTTCCCCCTCTACATCACTGTCCCCATCAGATCCCCCCTCTACATCACTGTCCCCATCAGAGCCCCCTTCTACATCACTGTCCCCATCAGATTCCCCCCTCTACATCACTGTCCCCATCAGAGCCCCCCTCTACATCACTGTCCCCATCAGAGCCCCCCTCTACATCACTGTCCCCATCAGAGCCCCCCTCTACATCACTGTCCCCATCAGAGCCCCCCTCTACATCACTGTCCCCATCAGAGCCCCCCCTCTACATCACTGTCCCCATCAGAGCCCCCCTCTACATCACTGTCCCCATCAGAGCCCCCCTCTACATCACTGTCCCCATCAGAGCCCCCCCTCTACATCACTGTCCCCATCAGAGCCCCCCTCTACATCACTGTCCCCATCAGAGCCCCCCTCTACATCACTGTCCCCATCAGAGCCCCCCTCTACATCACTGTCCCCATCAGAGCCCCCCCTCTACATCACTGTCCCCATCAGAGCCCCCCTCTAGATCACTGTCCCCATCAGAGCCCCCCTCTACATCACTGTCCCCATCAGAGCCCCCCCTCTACATCACTGTCCCCATCAGAGCCCCCCTCTACATCACTGTCCCCATCAGAGTTCCCCCTCTACATCACTGTCCCCATCAGAGTTCCCCCTCTACATCACTGTCCCCATCAGATCCCCCCTCTACATCACTGTCCCCATCAGAGCCCCCCTCTACATCACTGTCCCCATCAGATTCCCCCTCTACATCACTGTCCCCATCAGAGTTCCCCTTCCCACTGTAAGCATGTCTGTAGCCGCAGGGTGGGATGTGGGGGGTGGTGCAGGTCTGGATGGAGGATGTTCCGTCCTGTAAATGTCCAGCATAAGGCGCTATATATACTATTCTAGAGAAATGACTATAACAATTGTTCCATCGTGACCTTATACACCCTCCTTCCCCAGACAGATGTGTGGCTGTTATACCGACATCTCACTGTCACTCTACTCATCAAGGAAAATAAATTCAAATTGTATATATATATATATATATATATATATATATATATATATATATAAACAGCTCTTTAGATCCGGTACACCTAAATACATTGCGGACACCAAAAATCCTACCGACTGTACAGGTATGTGAGCACATATATGCACCTTCATTGATGTTAAACAGTCATTTCAAACTGGAAAGGAGGGAAGCCGGAAGCCCTGCGAGGGAAAGGGTACACAGGGGGGCCCAGACAGCAGGTGAAAGGGGGGTACACAGGGGGCCCAGACAGCAGGTGAAAGGGGGGTTCACAGGGGGGCCCAGACAGCAGATGAAAGGGGGGTTCACAGGGGGGCCCAGACAGCAGGTGAAAGGGGGGTACACAGGGGGGCCCAGACAGCAGGTGAAAGGGGGGTTCACAGGGGGGCCCAGACAGCAGATGAAAGGGGGGTTCACAGGGGGGCCCAGACAGCAGGTGAAAGGGGGGTTCACAGGAGGGCCCAGACAGCAGGTGAAAGGGGGGTACACAGGGGGGCCCAGACAGCAGGTGAAAGGGGGGTACACAGGGGGGCCCAGACAGCAGGTGAAAAGGGGGTACACAGGGGGGCCCAGACAGCAGGTGAAAGGGGGGTTCACAGGAGGGCCCAGACAGCAGGTGAAAGGGGGGTACACAGGGGGGCCCAGACAGCAGGTGAAAGGGGGGTACACAGGGGGGCCCAGACAGCAGGTGAAAGGGGGGTACACAGGGGGGCCCAGACAGCAGGTGAAAGGGGGGTACACAGGGGGGCCCAGACAGCAGGTGAAAGGGGGGTACACAGGGGGGCCCAGACAGCAGGTGAAAGGGGGGTACACAGGGGGGCCCAGACAGCAGGTGAAAGGGGGTACACAGGGGGGCCCAGACAGCAGGTGAAAGGGGGGTTCGCAGGGGGGCCCAGACAGCAGGTGAAAGGGGGGTTCGCAGGGGGGCCCAGACAGCAGGTGAAAGAGGGGTTCACAGGGAGGCCCAGACAGCAGGTGAAAGGGGGGTACACAGGGGGCCCAGACAGCAGGTGAAAGGGGGGTTTGCATGGGGGCCCAGACAGCAGGTGAAAGGGGGGTACACAGGGGGGCCCAGACAGCAGGTGAAAGGGGGGTACACAGGGGGGCCCAGACAGCAGGTGAAAGGGGGGTACACGGGGGGCCCGGACAGCAGGTGAAAGGGGGGTACACAGGGGGGCCCAGACAGCAGGAGAAAGGGGGGTTCGCAGGGGGGCCCAGACAACAGGTGAAAGGGGGGTACACAGGGGGGCCAAAACAGCAAGGGGGTGTTTAGAATGGGGAATGGGGGGGTGGGGGCACAGATACTTGAAACTGATCCTCCTGGAGTGCAGCTGGAGGGAAGGAGAGGAGGAGAAGCCGGAAGCGCTGCAGGGGGAGCCACAAGAGGATCAGTGTCAGCAGTAAGGCAGTACAGCCGGCTCTCCTGCTCAGCAGTTGCCCGGACCCCCATTTTGAACGAATGGAGCCTGGGCCCGGGTACAGTAGGGCCAGCCGTACTGCTTTGTTAGGGACCCTCAGTATGTGTAGCAGGGTCGGAGGGATTAACCACTTCCCACCCGGCCTATAGCAAAATGACGGCCGAGCGGTGGTTCAATTATCCAGACTGGATGTTATATGACATCTTTTAGGATAACAGCCGGCGCGCGCCTGGTGATCGGTGGTGCGGCGTGTTAGTCTGACACACCGCAACACTGATCTCGGTAAAGAGCCTCTGACGGAGACTCTTTACCATGTGATCAGCCCTGTCCAATCACAGCTGATCACAGTGTAAACAGAAAAAGACGTTTATCGTCTTTTTCTTACTCGCTTCTGACTGAGTAGAGGAGAGCCGATCGGCTGCTCTCCTGACAGGGGGGGGGGGGGGGTTCTGCGCTGATTGATTGGGTCTGCCTGCCAGTGCCATCAGTGATGCCTATCAGTGCCATCTATCAGTGTCTATCAGTGCCACACATAAGTACCCAACAGGGCAGCCTTTCAGTGCCCATCAGTGTCGCCTATCAGTGCCACCTATGGGTGCCCATTAGTGCCGCCTACCAGTGCCCATCATCAGTGCCCATCAGTGCCACCTCATTGGTGGCACCTCATCAGTGCCGCCTTATCAGTGCCTGTCAGTGAAGGAGAAAACTTACTTATTTACAACAACTTATAACAGAAACAAAGAAAAACTTTTTTTTTTCTTTTTTTTTTTAATTTTAGGTCTTTTTGTTTAGCAAAAAAAAAAAAGGAGAGGTGATCAAATACCACCAAAAGAAAGCTCTATTTGTAGGAAAAAATGAAAAACATTTAGTTTGAGTACAGTGTATTATGACTGCGCAATTGTCATTTAAAAAGTGACGGTGCCTGAAAGCTGAAAATTGGCCTGGGCAGGAAGGGGGTGAAATTACCCGGTATTGAAGTGGTTAAAGCACTCCAGTTGTCTTTCTTGGGTAAAGCTCAAAAGGCAAAACCGCTTTTTAAGTAAAATTCATTTTTCTCTTTAATCCAGTCACAGAAGAGCTGGAACTTACTTGGTCCTGTGTGCTGAATCTGCTTCTTGTCTCCCACGCTGGACTGGCTGGAGTTACAGGAGTCATAATTGGAAAGTGTACTGGTGGGCGATCCGATGTCGAAGTGGGCCGGCTGCGTAGACATGGTGGTGTTCGGAGAGGACATCCCCGAATCCGGCTGCTTGAGCTCCATATCTGCCGACGGATCCCTGGAGAGCACACGGTGTTCCACACTCTGCAAAAGGATAAAAAAAATACAAGAAATGAGGCCACACACAAAGGAACGTGGCCCTTCATAAATACAACGTGTCCACAGTAGGGGGCGCTGAGAACATCTGCTATGGACATTTTCAGGACTGGTGTTCCCAAACTGTCAAAATTACCAATTTTTGGGGTGATCTAGTTCCCTATACCCTGTTTCCCTGAAAATAAGACCTAGCGTGATTGTTTGTGATAAGCCCTACCCCCCAAATAAGCCCTAGTTAAAGACCTTGTAGGTCTTATTTTCAGGGTAGGGCTTATATGGGGGGGTAGTCTTTATATTGCAGCCATCACCGACAATCACGCTAGGTCTTATTTTTGGGGAAACAGGGTAGTTATGTATGAAATGAGCTTGAAAGGATAAATATTTTTCTTGTATCTTCAATCAAGTTTTTCCCAGATTTTTTTTTTTATTGCTGGCAATTCTCTTGATATTCAGCTGTCAGCGGGGAGCCCCGCTGACAGCTGGTGATTCATTGGTTATTAAAGATGCAGCGGCCGTTCGCTCCTTGACAACCGGCTATTCCCAGTTTGCGGAACGCATGTAAAAACGCATCAAAAACACAAAAACACTTGAATTTCTGGTTTCTGTCCATTGAAGTCGATCACACGCAAAACGCAGTCTACTGCGGGGAAAAAAAAAATCCCTGACCCTTTCCAAAAATGCAGAAGCTGAAAAAAGCACAGATGTGAACCTGTATCATAGGAAACCATGTTACATGGACTGTAGTGCGTTTCTGCAAACTGCAAAAAAAAAACGCATAGGTGTGAATCTGACCTTAAAGTGGAATTCCACTGTAACCCCAACTACTCCTAACTACTAAAGGACCGAGCTTCTTTTTGAAATCTGTTGTTTACAAGTTAAAATCATTTTATTTTTGCTAGAAAATTTACCTAGAACCCCAAACATTATATTTTTTTTCAGACACCCTAGAGAATAAAATGGCGCTCGTTGCAATACTTTATGTCACACCGTATTTGCGCAGAGGTCTTAAAAGCGAAATATTTTTGGAAAAAAGTACACTTTTTTGAATTAAAAAATAAGACAACAGTACAGTTGGCCCAATTTTTTCTTATATTGTGAAAAATAATGTTACGACGAGTAAATTGATACCCAACATGTCGAACTTCATAACTGCGCCTGCTCGTGGAATGGCGTCGAACTTTGACCCTTAAAAATCTCCATAGACGACGTTTAAAAATGTCTACAGGTTACCAGTTTTGAGTTACAGAGGAGGTCTGGGACTAGAATTATTGCTCTCGCTCTACCGATCGCGGCGATAACCTCACATGTGTGGTTTGAACACTGTTTTCATATGCGGGCGCGACTTACGTATGTGGTCGCTTCTGCGTGCGAGCAGGGCGCTTAACTTTTTTTTTCTTTATTTTACTTTTTATCTTTATTTTTTACACTTTTTGGATCACTTTTCCTATTACAAGAAATGTAATAAACATCCCTTGTAATAGAAAAAAAAGCATGACAGGTCCTCTTAAATATGAGATCTGGGGGTCAAGAAGACTTCAGATCTCATATTTACACTTCATATGCAATACAAACAAAAATGAAATGTCATATTTTTTTTATTTTTATTTTATACACTTAAAAAAAAAAAAAAAAAAAAAAAAAATTGGGTCACTTTTATTCCTATTACAAGGAATGTAATAAACATCCCTTGTAATAGAAAAAAGCATGACAGGTCCTCTTATATATGAGATCTGGGGAGTCAAAAAGACTTCAGATCTCATATTTACACTAAAATGCTATAAAGAAAAAAAAAGGCTTTTTTTTTTTTTTACAATAAAAAAAATGTCCTCTATTAATACCATTGGGTGGAAGTGATGTTTGACGTCGCTTCCGTCATCCAATGGTATGGAGCTGAGTGGGGTCCATCGTTCTCTCTCTCATCCAGCCTCAGAAGGGAGAGGACCCGATTGTCTCCGCCGATACCGACGGCTCCAGTAAGTGGCAGAGACCACCGGGGAGCAGGGGGAGGGGGGCACCTCTCCCCGCCGACGATAAAAGTGACCACCCGCTGTTTAAATTGATACCGTGGCTATGCCAGCTATCTTCTGCCATAACAATGGTATTCCACATTAAACAGCCGCCGTATAATGACGACGGGCAGTCCGCAAGTCGTTAAACATGTCCTCTCCCCCCTCCTTACACCTATGCTGACTACCCTGTGTAAGAAAGATATACTGTATATTTCAGCCTGCTCCATTCATGTGATCCAGCTCCTCTGTGCCAGCCAGCAAAGGCTGCAGGGGAGAGGAGGGAGCGCCAACAATGGTTTGGCTATAGGAGCCTATGGATGATATCACCGTTCCAGGCTTTACTAGCCATCACTCCCTCCTCTCCCCTGCAGCTGCCACTGGCTGATACAGGGGATCATGGGACGGGATCAGAGTGGGATGAAAATAGGTAAGTATACATGTCTTTATTACACAGGTCAGTCAGCATAAGTGTTGGGCAGCATTTTTTAAGAGTAGTTGGTGTTGAACTAAAATTCCACTTTAAGGTGCCTGTGCCATGCGGATATAAATGTTGGGGTATCTTCCTGACCCTCAATGGAACTCAGTGGCGGCTGGTGCTCAAAATTTTTGTGGGGCACAGACAAACGGAAAAATTCTGAAAAAAACCCCCATCAATAGCCACCACTGTGCAATCAAACGCAGCCACTGTGCCATCAAACGCAGCCACTGTGTCATGAAACGCAGCCACTGTGCCCATCAATTGCCGCCACTGTGCCATCAAACGCAGCCACTGTGCCATCAAACACACCCACTGTACCATCAAACGCACCCACTGTACCATCAAACGCACCCACTGTACCATCAAACGCACCCACTGTGCCATCAAATGCACCCACTGTGCCCATCAAACACAGCCACTGTGCCCATCAATTGCCACCACTGTGCCATACGCATCCACTGTGCCCATCAAATGCAGCCACTGTGCCCATCAATTGCCGCCACTGTGCCATCAAACGCACCCACTGTGCCAAACGCACTCACTGTGCCCATCAAACGCAGCCACTGTGCCATCAAACGCACCCACTGTGCCCATCAAACGCACCAACTGTGCCCATCAATTGCAGCCACTGTGCCCATCAAACGCAGCCACTGTGCCCATCAAACGCAGCCACTGTGCCCATCAAACGCAGCCACTGTGCCCATCAAACGCACCCACTGTGCCATCAAACGCACCCACTGTGCCCATCAAACGCAGCCACTGTGCCCATCAATTGCAGCCACTGTGCCCATCAAACGCAGCCACTGTGCCATCAAACGCAGCCACTGTGCCATCAAACGCAGCCACTGTGCCCATCAATTGCCGCCACTGTGCCATCAAACGCAGCCACTGTGCCATCAAACGCAGCCACTGTGCCAACCGCACCCACTGTACTATCAAACACAGCCACTGTGCCAAACGCACCCACTGTACCATCAAACACAGCCACTGTGCCATCAAACACACCCACTGTACCATCAAACGCACCCACTGTACCATCAAACGCACCCACTGTACCATCAAACGCACCCACTGTACCATCAAACGCACCCACTGTGCCATCAAATGCACCAAACTGTGCCCATCAAACGCAGCCACTGTGCCCATCAATTGCCACCACTGTGCCATACGCATCCACTGTGCCCATCAAATGCAGCCACTGTGCCCATCAATTGCCGCCACTGTGCCATCAAACGCACCCACTGTGCCAAACGCACCCACTGTGCCCATTAAACGCAGCCACTGTGCCATCAAACGCACCCACTGTGCCCATCAAACGCACCCACTGTGCCCATCAATTGCAGCCACTGTGCCCATCAAACGCAGCCACTGTGCCATCAAACGCACCCACTGTGCCCATCAAACTCAGCCACTGTGCCCATCAATTGCAGCCACTGTGCCCATCAAACGCAGCCACTGTGCCCATCAATTGCCGCCACTGTGCCATCAAACGCACCCACTGTGCCAAACGCACCCACTGTGCCCATCAAACGCAGCCACTGTGCCATCAAACGCACCCACTGTGCCCATCAAACGCACCCACTGTGCCAAACGCACCCACTGTGCCCATCAAACGCAGCCACTGTGCCCATCAAACGCAGCCACTGTGCCCATCAAACGCAGCCACTGTGCCCATCAAACGCAGCCACTGTGCCCATCAATTGCCGCCACTGTGCCCATATCAAATGCTGCCAGTGTGCCCCCCCCCCCGCCTGCTGTCTGCACTTCTCCTGTCTCGGTGGGATAGCTCCTCGATGCTCCTCGATGTCTTCTCCCGTCCTCTCATTCCGTCCTCTGCTGTGATTGGACGCCTAGTAGGCATTCAATTACAGTGCCTGTTGTTTCAGCCAATCAGGTGACGGGTAACAGATCCGAGAGAGAGGCGGTTTAGTGTTAGGAAAGCAAATATTCATTCGCTTTTCTAAAACAGCTGAGTGACCTGCGAGCGCCCAGCATGGCGCTCGCAGGTCACCTTTTTTGATGCCTATTAGATCCTATGGCTCTAATTAGGTGCTTCAAACCCCCCCCCCCCCCTCGCCGCTGTAATTCAGGCGCCCAAAAAGGGGCCGACACCTGAATAGGGGGTGGCAGCGGCAGCCATAGATAGATTCATGCAATGCATGAATCTATCTATTGGTGCTAGAGAGGGTGGCAGGAGAGAAGGGGCGGTGCCCGTGCGCCTATATGGACGCACCGCCACTGGAACTGAAGAAAAGTCTTGGGTAAGCTACAAACTTCAACATTATAGAAGAAGTCCAGTTGAATGTGACTAACGGCTATTATATACTATATACCACAACCATAAAAAACTGAGGACCTTCACAGACATAAGCAGCAAGATTCTGGAGGAGCGAGAGAGGGAGAGGAGCGTCTACAACCTGTAAATGAAGACGGGACCATTCACCTCATTTCCTTCATCACAAGAGAGCAGACCGCAATCTCCTGCCAGGACCATGAAGACTCAGAGTGGCCTACTTAATCATTTCCTGCCCCAGAGCGTAACTACATATGAAGAACCCAGCAGCCTCATAGGTTTAGGAGACAACTGTCCCTGAATTGCAAGGACCGTCGTATTTGGAGATCGGTCCCTGGAATGGTCCCAGCTTTTCAAAAGCGGAACCAAGTGTACCAAGCAATCCCTTCATTTCTGTTACATTTGTCAACTGGAGGGAGCCTGAAACCGAAAGAGAAGGATCACCGAGCATCTCATATTAGAGAGGACTGCAGGGGGTTACATACAGTGCACCTTAGTGAACAAACAGCATCATGAAGACCAAGGAACACACCAGAAAGGTCAGGGATAAAGTTGTGGAGAAGTATAAATCAGGGTTAGGCTATAAAAAAAATCTCGTCCGAGTCTCTATCTACTTAGATGGTTTTGTACAGCAACAACTTTATTAAGTATTCATGCATGTAGATGATTTGTGTTTTTTTAATATTCAGTGTTTTATCTATGTTTTTTCAATAAACTATTTTTGTAATTTACTTGGTGTTGATGTGCCTATAAAGTCCAAAGTCCCTCCCTTTTCTTCTTGTTATAGGGCCCCCATCAGGTTCCCACCTAACATCAGGGTCCTCTTCCGGTTCCCACCTTACATAAGGGCCCCTATTATACTCCCACCTTACATCAGGGTCCCCATCAGGTTCCTACCTTACATCAACGCCCCAGCAGACTCCCACATTACGTCAGGGCCCCATCAGATTCCTACCTTACATCGGGCCTCCACCAGACTCGCACCTTACATCAGGGCCCCATCAGACTCCCACCTCACATCAGGGCCCCCATCACACTCCCGCCTTACATCAGGGCCCCCATCAGACTCCCGCCTTACATCAGGGCCCCCATCACACTCCCACCTTACATCAGGGCCCCAATCAGACTCCCGCCTTACATCAGGGCCCCCATCAGACTCCCGCCTTACATCAGGGTCCCCATCAGACTCCCACCTCACATCAGGGCCCCCATCACACTCCCACCTTACATCAGGGCCCCAATCAGACTCCCGCCTTACATCAGGGCCCCAATCAGACTCCCGCCTTACATCAGGGTCCCCATCAGACTCCCACCTCACATCAGGGCCCCCATCACACTCCCACCTTACATCAGGGCCCCAATCAGACTCCCGCCTTACATCAGGGCCCCCATCAGACTCCCACCTTACATCAGGGCCCCCATCAAACTCCCGCCTTACATCAGGGCCCCCATCAGACTCCCGCCTTACATCAGGGCCCCCATCAGACTCCCGCCTTACATCAGGGCCCCCATCAGACTCCCACCTTACATCAGGGCCCCAATCAGACTCCCGCCTTACATCAGGGCCCCCATCAGACTCCCGCCTTACATCAGGGCCCCCATCAGACTCCCGCCTTACATCAGGGCCCCCATCAGACTTCCACCTTACATCAGGGCCCCCATCAGACTCCCTCCTTACATCAGGGCCCCCATCAGACTCCCGCCTTACATCAGGGCCCCCATCAGAATCCCATCTTACATCAGGGCCCCCATCAGACTCCCGCCTTACATCAGGGCCCCCATCAGACTCCCGCCTTACATCAGGGCCCCCATCAGACTTCCACCTTACATCAGGGCCCCCATCAGACTCCCGCCTTACATCAGGTTCGCCATCAGACTCCCGCCTTACATCAGGGCCCCCATCAGACTCCCGCCTTATGTCAGGGCCCCATCAGATTCCTACCTTACATCAGGGCCCTATCGGATCCCTACCATACATCGGGGCCCCCACCAGACTCGCACCTTACATCAGGGCCCCCATCAGACTCCCGCCTTACGTCAGGGCCCCATCAGATTCGTACCTTACATCGGGGCCCCCACCAGACTCGCACCTTACATCAGGGCCCCCATCAGACTCCCACCTTACATCAGGGACCCCATCAGACTCCCGCCTTACATCAGGGACCCCATCAGACTCCCTCCTTACATCAGGGCCCCCATCAGACTCCCACCTTACATCAGGGCCCCCATCAGACTTCCACCTTACATCAGGGCCCCCATCAGACTCCCACCTTACATCAGGGCCCCCATCAGACTCCCACCTTACATCAGAATCCTGCTTACACCACAGTTCCCATCAGAATTACCCTTTAAATCAGACTCAATAGCACAGACTGCCATATATCCGGGCCCTCCTTATATCAGGGTCCCCATCAGAATTCCTCTTACATCAGAGTCCCCACCAGAATGACCCCTTATAGCAGAGTCCTCGTTTTGGTCAGAGTCCATAGTATGGTCCCCCTTACATCAGGATCCCCAACAGAGAGGAGGCCGTACACATCAGCTACGTGTCGGATAAATTCTTGTAGAAGGCCACATGTGGCCCCTGGGCAGTAGTTTGGAAAACCCCTTCTTAAAATAAACAACTTTTTTTTTTTTCATGGGCTGAAAAAAACTATTTCCATTATACCACAAATGATACAACAGAAATATTGGAAAACAGATGACCTGCTACATTGTTTCTATTTAGGCTCAAATGGAAAATGTTGAAATCCACAACAAAACACTTTTTTTTTGTGGAAACAAATATAAATATAAATGTCCCAAATTAAAATGCACAGTATGTGGGGACCATGAAGAGATTAGGAGTGAATTCCGTTAGTAGGGAGAAGGTAAATCATGAAAAAAAACAAAAAAAAAACCAAACAAGTAATGCATATGGGATAATATACAAAGGAAGGATAATGCCGCGTACACACGAGCGGACTTTACGGCGGACTTTGCCCGGCGGATTTTTCGACGTACTTTACGAAGGACTTTCTGAATGAACGGACTTGCCTACACACAATCCACCAAAGTCCGTCGAATTAGTACATGATGACGTACGACCGGACTAAAACAAGGAAGTTCATAGCCAGTAGCCAATAGCTGCCCTAGCGTGGCTTTTTAGTCCGTCGAACTAGCATACAGACGCCGGACTTTTCGACCGGACTCGATTTCAACGGATACATTTTAAACAAGTTTCAAATCTAAGTCCGTCCAACTTTTGAGAAAACAAAGTCCGCTGGAGCCCACACACATCGAATTGTCCGACGAAATCCAGTCCGCCGGGCAAAGTCCGCCGGTGTGTACGCGGCATTACACTTCTAAAAGTACAAACAATCCAACCAACAGAACCCTCAACTAGCACAATACTAAAAAAACAAAACAAACGACAGTAATAGTAACAAGAATTATGTAACAAAAACAGCGACAGCCACATTACTGAAAACTGGGCTGTGATTGGCTGGGATCTGCAGATGATTACGGGTACAAACCTCCCATTTTCCAAAGACAAAGTCACAAATATCGAGTTGACATTCGATGGACAGTAAGGAAACACTAGAAGGAGAGATGGAGGCGAGATAGAAGGAACATTATAGAAACGTAAAGCGAGAAACGCAAATTAGCAAGTCAATGAGCCCCGGAGAAGTAGAATTAAATTGATTTGTAAGGAAATCTAGGAAGAGGAACAGGAGGGGGGGGGGGGGGGGGGAAAGGTACCTCATCAAAGATGTTGGTGCACCTGCAGCTCTGCTATCACCTGTGGATGTTGGAGATGCAGGTAAGGAAGGAACGACCTTCCCCTCCCCCTCCCCGCCACTAAGTGACGCACCGGGCACCGGCACTCCAGCAGTCTTAGGAAGCCTCCAGACTTAATAATTTAAAGTCGAGCAGCACTAAGTAGGAGGACCAGTCACCTTAGAGAGAAGGTCACATCAGTGAATTTCCTGGACATGTGCCTTCAGACATGGAATCACGTTATATATTATTAAAGGAGAGGAAATGCTAACTATGCAGTTTCATCAAGGCGGTGTAAATTCCCCCAACCAATCAGCACCCCTCAATAAGTGTAAATTGTCATCTGATTGGGTTGCATTACTTTAAAAGCATAAACCCAGCCCCCCCCCCCCCCAAAAAAAAAAAAACTAAACTAAACCAGCTTTTGCTGCAATATTCCCAATACTGAGATTTCCCCCGCAGTACTTTTTTTTCAGCCACTAGATGTCCTCAATGTGATGACCAGCCTCATTCAACCTACTTCCTCTGAGCCCAGAGCATCCTAGACCCACCCCCAGCCTGTGATTGGACAGTGAAAGGAGAAGCAGAGCACAGTGATGAGTTCATCTCTCTGTCACTTCTACGCACCCCCGGTACATTCGCGCATGCCCCCCTCCATGTTTCCAAGGCTACTGACACATGTTCATACATTTCATATTTGTATTCACCAACACTTTTTAATCACAGCAACACACACATACACTAATAATCAAATAATTATCCACATAATTTAATTCTCCTCTTCGCATAACATCTCATCATTATTATAATAATATATAAACATATTATTAATAAATAATCAGTTGGAACCTAATTGGTACCAATGACGAACACTTGATAATACTATTATAACGTAGATACACATCAACAAACGTTTGGAATCTATCCGATACCTTGTAATATGTTAGGACTAAATTAGAATTATCTCCTGATATAATGATATCACTGGGAATTTGCTGCAGGTGTTCCCCCCCCCCCCCCTTTTACCCTCTGAGGGTGTCCTAAGCGTGACTGCTTGCAAGCCTTATCGGGTTGAACTCTTTCCACCCTTGGGACACGAACGGTCATGGAACCTCCGGGATCATCCAACGTTTTTAAAAAAAATTCTGGTCAGGAGATCTCATTTCACCTTTCAGTGGTAACTATACCTTGTATATATGAAATTGAATATATGATGCAATAATCTCTTTTAATAATTGAGATGTTAAAATATATATATATATATATATATATATATATATATCTTTAGAGCAAACCTACACCCTGAAGAAGACCACATGGGTCGAAACGCGTTGGGGCATCATCACAACAGACATATGACATGTGATGCTGTATTTTTGTGTTTGCATTTCTGTATCGTGGAATGTTATTGTTATCCCCTAACCAGAGCCTATATTTTAACTGCAACCTATATTTTCATAAATAAAGTATTTTATACAATCCATTTTGAATTTGCCTGTGCTGCTGCTTTAAAACCCCTTGGGGGAACTTTCCTATATTATTCCAAGGCTAAATGTTTCCACCTGCGGGCCCAGGAACCCCATGGTTGGTGTCGCCAGGTTGAGAGGTGGGTGTCCAGCAAAGGTCTGTTTGCCAATCTCCCCTACCTAGGTAAGAGCCCATTGGTTTGCCACCCTTTTAAAAGCAGAAACCCGTCCAAAAACTATGCAGTTTCATCAAGGCGGTGCAAAACGGGGTAAATTCCCCAACCAATAAGCAACCATCTCTCAATAAGTGTAAATTGTCGTCTGATTGGGTTGCCACTAGATGTGCTCAAACTGATGACCAGCATCATTCGACCTACTTCCTCTGAGCCCAGAGTATCCTAGACCCACCCCCAGCCTGTGATTGGACAGTGAAAGGAGAAGCAGCACAGTGATGAGCTCATCTTTCTGTCGCCTCCATGCACCCCTGGTGCATTTGTAGCCCCCCCCCCCCACCTCCTCCCCTGCACATACCCCCACCATGTTTCCAAGGCTACGTGTTTCCACCTGCAGGCCCAGGAACCCCATGGTTGGTGTCGCCAGGTTGAGGGGTGGGTGTCCAGCAAACGTCTCTTTGCTGATTTCCCCTACCTAGGTAAGATCCCATGGGTTTGCACCCCTTTTAAAAGCAGAAACCCATCCAAAAAAAAAAATCAAAAGAAAAATAAATAATTAAAAGCCGTTTTTGCTGCAATATTCATTATTTAGAAATTGCCCCATGCAGTACTTTTTTCAGCCACTAGATGTCCTCAGTATGATGGCCAGCATCATTCAACCTACTTCCTCCGAGCCCAGTGCATCCTGGGCCCACCCCCAAACTGTGATTGGACAGTGAAAGGAGAAGCAGAACGGTGATGAGCTCATCTCTCTGTCACTTCCACGCACCCATGGTGCATTCGTTGCCCCCCTTCCCCCCCCCCCACCATGTTTCCAAGGCTCGCCCCTGTTGGCCTAGAAAGCACATGATTGGTGTTGCCGGGTAGAGGGGAGGGTGTCCAGCAAAAGTGCTGATTTTCCCAGAAAGAACCCAGGAATGACATGTATCACATCATTTCAGGTTTGGCTGTCATTTTCGCCAGGCGTTATTGCCACGGAGTGTGATCTGTACTCCATTACCTTCAATGGAGGATGGGCGAGACAACAGAGATCTAACAGACCGCTGATGTCTCAATAAAGAGAACCTGTCACAACAAAATCTTACCCCATAGGGGACTTGAAGTCTATAGGGCCAAAATACTTAAAAAAAATAAAATTGCACTGCACACTATACTGCATTGATGTAAACGGGCACCATAGGGAATAATGGGATTTCCAATGTTGTGCATTGCGGCTCAATGGATGATGCAGGAAAAATATATATATATATCGCACTAGTGTGAATGGTGCCTAAAGTGGGCTTTAATGCCTGGGAGATGGCGTGGCTTCTGCATCATGTGACCACCGTGATTGACTCTCAAAATGGTCACATGATCAGGAGCCCATCCTGCTGGCCCAGACGCACAGCCTCGTTACCCACATATGCAGTGGCTGGGTATTAGGGCTTGTTCACACTTTTACCGCACCCCCAACTGTTACCCTCGTACATGCCAATGCTGCGATGCTATGCTTCATAGCTGAGTCTGGAATTTTACCCCCTGTTGTTTTCGGTGGGTGTAGCACCCACCAGTGGTGGCCAGTGGTATATTTTTTGGGGTCACAAGCAAACCCCCCAATCCCCCCTCCCCCCAGTCGGTCCCAAGCCCCGCTCTTACCCCATCTAGGTCGTGGGCAGGACATCCTCCGGCCGGCAGGCAGGCGGAGTCTCCCCTTCCTGGTGCTTCATTACAGCCACCCCTGTGTCCCCCTCCCTCCTCCTCCTCGGTGGCCAATAGGATCGCTTCTCCTCTTGGCCAATCGGGTGACGGGTCTCAGGACCTGCTTTACAATTTGCCGGGAGGAGAATCAGGAAGACGATAGTGTATATGAATTTGCTATTGTCACACAACTGGGTGGGCCTCGGGGCACAGTGCTCAGCTGTTCTGTGAAGCCCAACTTTTTTTGAAGCCTATTAGAGCCTCAGGTTCTAATCACATGCTTAACCGCTTGCCGACCAGCCGCCGCAGTGGTACTGCGGCAACATGGTTAGGCTGCGCAAATCGCCGTTATGTATTACTTCGGTAACATAGACGGCCACTAGACGGCCACGAGCTGATGCGAGTGCCCAGCGATCTCGATCACCGCCAGGCTCCCGCGATCGTTCGGGGCACATGGAGAACCCGGAACTGTGTGTGTAAACACACAGTTTCCGGCTCTCTGAGCAGAGAACTGACAGATCGTCTGTTCATACAGAGTATGAACAGCGATCTGTTAGTTTCCCTGCACAGTCCCCTCCCCCTTCAGTTAGAACACAAACTAGGACACACATTAACCCCTTCACTGCCCCCTAGTTTTAACCCCTTTACTGCCAGTGACATTTTTACAGTAATCAATGCATTTTTAATCGCACTGATCGCTGTATTAATGCCAATGGTCCCAAAAATGTGTCAAAATTGTCCGATGTGTCCGCCATAATGACGCAGTCACGATAAAAATTGCTGATCACCACCATTACTAGTAAAAAAAAAATGAATAGAAATGCCATAAAACTATCCTCTATTTTGTGGATGCGATAACTTTTGCGTCTCATAAGTGTCTGCCGCAATATAGAAGTCACGATAAAAAACGCAGAACGCCACCATTACTAGTAAAAAAAAAAAAACAACAATAAAAATGGTATAAATTTATCCCCTATTTGTAGACGCTATAACTTTTGCGCAAACCAATCAATATACGCTTATTGCGATTTTATTTTTTTACCAAAAATATGTAGAAGAATACGCATCGGCCTAAACTGAGGAAAAAAAATGTTTTTTTTATATATTTTTTGTGGATATTTATTATAGCAAAAAGTAAAAAATATTGCTTTTTTTTCAAAATTGTCGCTCTTTATTTGTTTATAGCGCAAAAAATAAAAACCGCAGAGGTGATCAAATACCACCAAAAGAAAGTTCTATTTGTGGGGGAAAAAGGACGTCAATTTTGTTTGGGAGCCACGTCGCACGATCGCGCAATTGTCAGTTAAAGCAAAGCAGTGCCAAATTGCAAAAACTGCTCTGGTCTTTAGCCAGCCAAATGGTCCGGGGGCTGAAGTGGTTAAAAAAAAACAAAAAAAACCCCCACTGGAATCCATGCGTCTGGCACCCTGCATGTAGATTAGGGGGCTGGACTCATGGTTAGGGGGGCGGGCGCCCCTGCACCCTACGTTACGGGCCACCACTGGGTTTTACCCTAGGTTCACACCCATGCACGTGGCTGTGGGTGCGAAAAATCGCATCTGCGACCACCCGCAGCCAAATCGCCCTGCTCTTAGGAGGCGCATTCATTCTGAACAGCACCCCAACGCATCTCAGCCTGCAGTGCGTTTGCGGGAAGCGCAGGGGGAAAAAAAATCACATGGTCAAAAAAGATGATGCGATTTCCCTGCGGCTGCAATTTTGAAAAAGGTGCATGCGCCTTTTTTTTTGTGTGGAAATGCAGGCACGGCAGCCCATTCGATTGAATGAGCTGCCGCGCTCCGCGCAAACGTGGGCCGTAAAAACGCTAAGGGCGTGAGCCAATACCGCTTCACCAAGTGGTTTCTTCCTAACAACAACAACGTCACAGCAGATATCGCTAGTCGTCGTCCAAAACAGAAACGCATAAAAACGCGAGAAAATGGTCCGAAACGCGCTTTTTGGGTTATGCGGCAACACTGGCGTGAGCCTCGGCTGTGGGTTGTAAGCAGCTGTGCAAATCCACTAACGTACAAAACGTAAACACATGAAAGCACAAACACTGTGTGATAAAAAAAGCAAAACATAATGAAAAGCTAAAACAACAACACAAAATAACTGAATAGGAAAATAATACAATGTGCAAATCTAAAGAACACAAATCAGAAACAAATGTTTCTCTTTGCTTTCCCTCTGCAGTCACTCTCTGATACGTTGTTACATTCATCCCAACCAGTCCTATCAGACTCCTCCAACCTCAGCGGGCCAGGTAGATGGATTTAATCGGCGATCCCGGTGTCACGGCTACATACAGAAGATGAGACGAGATACAAAATCGCTTACGTTGCCCATGTTCTCTCCGGACGGGGAAATGGAAAGTAGATTTTCCTCCAAGTTCCCTGCAGCTCCTCGCTCGGCGTTCTGACAAATATCTTATTCTACTCCCGGAAAGGAAGAATGGAGATGCGCATTCTCGTAACCTGCACCGCGGAGGTCCCCCGGGATCCTCTGTAACTGTCTCAGGTCTACAGAGAATTGCCTTTGTAATAATTACTTTAGCTGTTAGGAGTTAGGCCAGGACTCGAAACATATGGTAGACGGATATAAATGGCACTTCTCACGGAGAACGCCGCGTCTTGGAAGTGTTACCTTAACAATGTTGATACAGGAATGGAGGACTGATAAAAATGTACAAATAATAAAGCTCTGTGGTCAGAACAGAGGTATTAAATGCTGAAAGCAAACATCTACAGTGCCTTGAAAAAGTATTCATACCCCTTAAAATTTCCCACATTTTGTCATGTTATAACCAAAAACGTAAATGTATTTTTTTGGGATTTTATGTGAAAGACCAACACAAAGTGGCACATAATTGTGAAGTGGAAGGAAAATGATAAATGGTTTTCAACATTTTTTTTACGAATAAATATGTGAAAAGTGTGATGTGCATTTGAATTCAGCCCCCTTTGCTCTGATACCCCTAACTAAAATCTAGTGGAACCAATTGCCTTCAGAAGTCACCTAATTAGTAAATAGAGTCCACCTGTGTGTAATTTAATCTCAGTATAAATACAGCTGTTCTGTGAAGAAGAAGAAAGACATTGTTGAAAGAAAGTCATAAGAAGTCCTGTTTGCAGTTTGTGAGAAGCCATGTGGAGGACACAGCAAACATGTGGAAGAAGGTGATCTGGTCAGATGAGACCAAAATTCAACTTTTTGGCCTAAAAGCAAAACGTTATGTGTGGTGGAAAACTAACACTGCACATCATCCTGAACACACCATCCCCACTGTGAAACATGTTGGTGGCAGCATCATGTGGTGGGGATGCTTTTCTTCAACAGGGACAGGGAAGCTGGTCAGAGTTGATGGGAAGATGGGTAGAGACAAATACAGGACAATCTTAGAAGAAAACCTGTTATGCCGTGTACACACGAGCGGACTTTTCGACCAGACTGGTCCGACCGTCTATCCGACGGACTTTCGGCAGACTTCCAACGGACTTTCCGAACAAACCGACTTGCCTACACACGATCACACCAAAGTCCGACGGATTCGTACGTGATGACGTACACCGGACTAAAATAAGGAAGTTCATAGCCAGTAGCCAATAGCTGCCCTGGGTTTTCGTCCGTCGGACTAGCATACAGATGAGCGGACTTTTCGACCGGACTCGAGTCCATCGGAAAGATTTGAAACATGTTCCAAATCTAAAGTCCGTCAGATTTTCGACCGAAAAAGTCAGCTGCAGGTCCGATGAAGCCCACACACGGTCGAATTGTCCGCTGCACTCGGTAGGTCAGTGTATGTCAGTGTATGTCAGTGTAGGTCAGGTAGGTCAGTGTAGGTCAGGTAGGTCAGTGTAGGTCAGTGTAGGTCAGGTAGGTCAGTGTAGGTCAGGTATGTCAATGTAGGTCAGTGTAGGTCAGTGTAGGTCAGTGTATGTCAGGTAGGTCAGTGTAGGTCAGGTATGTAGGTCAGGTATCTTAGTGTAGGTCAGGTAGGTCAGTGTAGGTCAGGTAGCTCAGTATAGGTCAGTGTGTGTCAGGTAGGTCAGGGTAGGTCAGTGTAGGTCAGGTAGGTCAGTGTAGGTCAGGTATGTCAGTGTAGATCAGGTAGGTCAGTGTAGGTCAGGTAGGTCAGGTAGATCAGTGTCAAATAGGTCAGTGTGTGTCAGTGTATGTCAGGTAGGTCAGTATCAAGTAGGTCAGCACGCATCAGCTAGGTATTACCCCCCTACCCCCAGTGCTGGGCTCGGACTTCGGGCTGAAGCCCCTGTTTTGTTGCCACCTAGCAACGCCCCTGGCTGGGAGGCAGAAAATGGAGAGTCTGGAGGAGGACCTGAGGAAGGCTGGAGTCAGCTGACTGCTGAAACAGGAAGGGGGGGCAGAGATGAGCCTCTCCACAGCTGCTCGGAGAAGCGCAGGATCTGGCAGCGGAGTTTGGTCCTATGTTCTGCTGCCAATTTCTGAGACAAGGTGGGGGCACAGAGACAAGGTGGGTGCTGCAGCTGCAGGAGAGATGCGAGTGCCACATGAAATCGCCTGGTCGGGCCAGATTCGGCCCGCGGACCTTGTGTTTGACATGTGTGTTAGAGTAAAGTTGCAGTGTCAGCATCCCTTTAGAAGTATTTAGCCCTTGTGGGGAGTATCTCACCAAAACTGAAATTCCTATTGCGGAGAATGCCTAAAATCTGACTTGTATCCGTGCCGTGGGAAAATCAGTGAGACGATCACACAAGCAGGAAATGACATTGATGAATGGGACAAACCATTTACCATTGACAGGGGCACTTACAATGATCAACTTTTATTTATTCATGTAACATCTTTATCCCAAAAGGAAAAAAAAACTTGCTGTAACTGATTATAAAGTGTGAGCTGGAGTTTGACTTCAATTTGTTAGTGTATTTAAATCCGCTAGTCCATCAAACACTCCCCTCCCCCCCAGACTGACAATGCTGCTGTCCAAAGGTGCCACCTGTTCTCCTTCATCCAGAGTGGGGGGGGGGGACTCTAATACCGGAGATGTGTTACTGGCCAGAACACCAGGTCAAAACAGAATGGGAAAAATCTAACTCCCCCCAGTCCAGGCTGGGGGGGGGGGGGGTTCCAGGGTGACCTGGGCTCAGAGGAAGTGGGTTGAATGATGCTGGCCATTAGACTGGAGGACATTTAGTGGCAGAAAAAAACTGAATAGGAAATTTGGATTGAAGGTAGCACAACCTGCATGTCCTCCCTGTGCTTGTGTGGATTTCCTCCAGGTATTCCAATTAACTCACACATCAAACCATAACTGTCTCCTATCTAAAGTGGCCCTAGTATGTGTATGTATACAATGTTGGCAGAGACTTAAGATTGTAAGCTCCTTGGGGGAAGGCCCCTGGCTTCTTGCGATGGAATAGTGTCTGGCAGGAAAAGGTGTGTCTCTTTTACACAGGCTCTGTGTGCGCCATGATGTCACACGCAGGCACGTACCCTCCCAAACATGCACCAGCATGGCCCAAGCTCACCGAGTACCATTTGATCGACTTTGTCACTGCACATGCGAGAAGGAGAAGGACAAGGACAAGTAAAAGGACAAGTAAAGGTAAAAGGAAAAGGAAAAGCAAAAGGAAAAGGAGGAGAAGGAGAAGGAGGAGAAGAAGGAGAAGGAGGAGAAGGAGGAGAAGGAGGAGAAGGAGGAGAAGGAGAAGAAGGAGAAGAAGGAAAAGGAAAAGGGAGAAGGAGAAGGAGGAGAAGAAGGAGAAGGAGAAGAAGAAGGAGAAGGAGGAGAAGAAGGAGAAGGAGGAGAAGGAGAAGAAGAAGGAGGAAAAGGAAAAGGGAGAAGGAGAAGGAGAAGGAGGAGAAGAAGAAGGAGAAGAAGGAGAAGGAGGAGAAGGAGAAGAAGGAGAAGGAGAAGAAGGAGAAGGAGAAGGAGAAGAAGGAAAAGGAATAGGAAAAGGAAAGGGAAAGGAAAAGGAAAAGGGAGAAGGAAAAGGGAGAAGAAAAAGGAAAAGGAGAAGGAAAAGCAAAAGGAGAAGAAGGAGAAGAAGGAGAAGGAAAAGAAGGAGAAGGAGAAGGAAAAGAAGGAGAAGGAGAAGGAAAAGAAGGAAAAGGAAAAGGAAGGAGAAGAAGGAGAAGGAGGAGAAGGAGAAGGAGGAGAAGAAGGAGAAGGAGAAGGAGAAGAAGGAGAAGGAGAAGGAGGAAAAGGAAAAGGGAGAAGGAGAAGGAGAAGGAGGAGAAGAAGGAGAAGGAGGAGAAGGAGAAGAAGGAGAAGGAGAAGAAGGAGAAGGAGAAGGAGGAAAAGGAAAAGGGAGAAGGAGAAGGAGAAGGAGGAGGAGGAGAAGAAGGAGAAGGAGGAGAAGGAGAAGAAGGAGAAGGAGAAGAAGGAAAAGGAAAAGGGAGAAGGAAAAGGAAAAGGAAAATGGAGAAGGAGAAGGAGAAGGAGATGGAGAAGGAGAAGGAAAAGGAATAGGAAAAGGAAAGGGAAAGGAAAAGGAAAAGGGAGAAGGAAAAGGGAGAAGAAAAAGGAAAAGGAGAAGGAAAAGCAAAAGGAGAAGAAGGAGAAGGAAAAGAAGGAGAAGGAGAAGGAAAAGAAGGAGAAGGAAAAGAAGGAGAAGGAGAAGGAAAAGAAGGAGAAGGAGAAGGAGAAGGAATAGGAAAAGGAAAAGGAAAAGGAAAAGGAAAAGGAAAAGGAAAAGGAAAAGGAAAAGGAAAAGGAAAAGGAAAAGGAAAAGGAATAGGAAAAGGAAAAGGAAGGAGAAGAAGGAGAAGGAGGAGAAGGAGGAGAAGGAGAAGGAGGAGAAGAAGGACAAGGACAAGGACAAGGAAAAGGAAAAGGAGAAGGAGGAGAAGAATCCAATGCCACGGCTGTGATTTTTCCTTAAAATTGAATGTTCTCCATCAGCTCGTTATGTGACATTTACCAAAATTCTATCACTGAAAGGGTTAATGGGTAATTAAAACCGATCCCTAAAGATTTCTCATTAGGCGAATAAAATGAATTTCTTACGAGCTCGCCACCAGAGATCAGCCCTGGAAATAGATCTATGTAGCGTGGCCTAATAAAAAGCCGATCCTACATGAGGGATAGAAGCTTGACTGTAAAAAGATTTTTTGTTTTAAAATCTAAACCTGGCCATACCAAAATCTGTACAATTTCTGTACAATCTTAGATGTGCTCTGCAATGTCATATTCCACCTAAACATCCCATATGATCTGTATCCAATCAGGAGGTTGAATTACTTTGTTTTTAGTAGATCTAAAGGAGATCCAAAGGTTTTTAAAATGAGATATTATTGTACGTTTAACATTTCTTCTCTCTCTTTATCTTATTTTTAACATAATATGCTGTGCTATATTATAAATATTTTCACAAGTGTGCAGTCAGCGTCCAGTCTGAACAACTTGTTTTATTTATTTATTATTTTGGTAGTACTGTTACCTTTTTAGTGCTGACAAGTTACGCAGTGCTTTACATATACAGTAAAAAGTACATTCACATCAGTCCATAAGTGTGCACCCCAAAGCTCAAACACATATGCGTGCGTGTGCATGCGTGTATATATATATATTATATATATATATATATATATATATATATATATATATATATATATATATATATATATATATATATACACACACACATATATACTGACGGTGTCAGTAGGACAGTGGATGGTGTCAGTAGGGCAGTGGACGGTGTCAGTAGAGCAGTGGATGGTGTCAATAGAGCAGTGGATGGTGTCAATAGAGCAGTGGATGGTGTCAATAGAGCAGTGGACGGTGTCAGTAGGGCAGTGGATGGTGTCAGTAGGGCAGTGGATGGTGTCAGTAGGGCAGAGGACGGTGTCAGTAGAGCAGTGGATGGTGTCAGTAGGGCAGTGGACGGTGTCAGTAGGGCAGTGGACGGTGTCAGTAGGGCAGTGGACGGTGTCAGTAGGGCAGTGGGCGGTGTCAGTAGAGCAGTGGACGGTGTCAGTAGAGCAGTGGATGGTGTCAGTAGGGCAGTGGGTGGGGTCAGTAGAGCAGTGGGCGGTGTCAGTAGGGCAGTGGGCGGTGTCAGTAGAGCAGTGGATGGTGTCAGTAGAGCAGTGGATGGTGTCAGTAGAGCAGTGGATGGTGTCAGTAGAGCAGTGGATGGTGTCAGTAGGACAGTGGACGGTGTCAGTAGGACAGTGGACGGTGTCAGTAGGGCAGTGGGCGGTGTCAGTAGGGCAGTGGGCGGTGTGTGTCAGTAGAGCAGTGGGCGGTGTCAGTGGGCAGAGGACGGTGTCAGTAGGGCAGTGGACGGTGTCAGTAGGGCAGTGGACAGTGTCAGTAGAGCAGTGGATGATGTCAGTAGAGCAGTGGATGATGTCAGTAGAGCAGTGGATGGTGTCAGTAGAGCAGTGGACGGTGTCAGTAGAGCAGTGGACGGTGTCAGTAGGGCAGTGGACGGTGTCAGTAGAGCAGTGGACGGTGTCAGTAGGGCAGTGGACGGTGTCAGTAGGGCAGTGGACGGTGTCAGTAGGGCAGTGGACGGTGTCAGTAGGGCAGTGGGCAGTGTCAGTAGGGCAGTGGACGGTGTCAGTAGGGCAGTGGGCAGTGTCAGTAGGGCAGTGGGCGGTGTCAGTAGGGCAGTGGGCGGTGTCAGTAGAGCAGTGGGCGGTGTCAGTAGAGCAGTGGATGGTGTCAGTAGAGCAGTGGATGGTGTCAGTAGAGCAGTGGATGGTGTCAGTAGAGCAGTGGACGGTGTCAGTAGGGCAGTGGACGGTGTCAGTAGGGCAGTGCACGGTGCCAGTAGGGCAGTGGACGGTGTCAGTAGAGCAGTGGACGGTGTCAGTAGAGCAGTGGGCGGTGTCAGTAGAGCAGTGGATGCTGTCAGTAGAGAAGTGGATGATGTCAGTAGGGCAGTGGACGGTGTCAGTAGGGCAGTGGACAGTGTCAGTAGAGCAGTGGACGGTGTCAGTAGAACAGAGGACGGTGTCAGTAGAGCAGTGGATGGTGTCAGTAGAGAAGTGGATGGTGTCAGTAGGGCAGTGGACGGTGTCAGTAGGGCAGTGGACAGTGTCAGTAGAGCAGTGGACGGTGTCAGTAGAACAGAGGACGGTGTCAGTAGAGCAGTGGGCGGTGTCAGTAGAGAAGTGGACAGTGTCAGTAGAGCAGCGGACGGTGTCAGTAGGGCAGTGGATGGTGTCAGTAGAGCAGTGGGCGGTGTCAGTAGAGCAGTGGATGTTGTCAGTAGAGAAGTGATTGCCAGACCGTTGTTCCTAATTTTTACAGATAGTCTACTGACTGGAATGGTACCAGCTGATTGGAGAAAAGCCAATGTAGCACCAATATTTAAAAAGGGCCCAAAATACATCCCTGGGAATTACAGACCAGTTAGCCTAACATCAATAGTATGTAAACTCTTGGAGGGGATGATAAGGGACTATATACAAGATTTTAGTAATAAGAACGGTATCATTAGCAGTAATCAGCATGGATTCATGAAGAATCGTTCTTGCCAAACCAATCTATTAACCTTCTATGAGGAGGTGAGTTGCCATCTAGATAAGAAAGGCCCGTAGACGTGGTGTATCTGGATTTTGCAAAAGCATTTGACACAGTTCCCCATAAACGTTTACTGTACAAGATAAGGTCCATTGGCATGAACCATAGGGTGAGTACATGGATTGAAAACTGGCTACAAGGGCGAGTTCAGAGGGTGGTGATAAATGGGGAGTACTCGGAATGGTCAGGGGTGGGTAGTGGGGTTCCCCAGGGTTCTGTGCTGGGACCAATCCTATTTAATTTGTTCATAAACGATCTGGAGGATGGGATAAACAGTTCAATCTCTGTATTTGCAGATGACACTAAGCTAAGCAGGGCAATAACTTCTCCGCAGAATGTGGAAATCTTGCAAAAAGACCTGAACAAATTAATGGGCTGGGCGACTACATGGCAAATGAGGTTCAATGTAGAAAAATGTAAAATAATGCATTTGGGTGGCAAAAATATGAATGCAATCTATACACTGGGGGGAGAACCTCTGGGGGAATCTAGGATGGAAAAGGACCTGGGGGTCCTAGTAGATGATCGGCTCAGCAATGGCATGCAATGCCAAGCTGCTGCTAACAAAGCAAACAGAATATTGGCATGCATTAAAAGGGGGATCAACTCCAGAGATAAAACGATAATTCTCCCGCTCTACAAGACTCTGGTCCGGCCGCACCTAGAGTATGCGGTCCAGTTCTGGGCACCAGTCCTCAGGAAGGATGTACTGGAAATGGAGCGAGTACAAAGAAGGGCAACAAAGCTAATAAAGGGTCTGGAGGATCTTCGTTATGAGGAAAGGTTGGGAGCACTGAACTTATTCTCTCTGGAGAAGAGACGCTTGAGAGGGGATATGATTTCAATTTACAAATACTGTACTGGTGACCCCACAATAGGGATAAAACTTTTTCGCAGAAGAGAGTTTAATAAGACTCAAGGCCACTCATTACAATTAGAAGAAAAGAGGTTTAACCTTAAACTACGTAGAGGGTTCTTTACTGTAAGAGCGGCAAGAATGTGGAATTCCCTTCCACAGGCGGTGGTCTCAGCGGGGAGCATTGATAGCTTCAAGAAACTATTAGATAAGCACCTGAATGACCGCAACATACAAGGATATACAATGTAATACTGACACATAATCACACACATAGGTTGGACTTGATGGACTTGTGTCTTTTTTCAGCCTCACCTACTATGTAACTATATGTAACTAAGTGGACGGTGTCAGTAGAGCAGTGGACGGTGTCAGTAGAGCAGTGGACGGTGTCAGTAGAGCAGTGGATGGTGTCAGTAGAGCAGTGGATGGTGTCAGTAGGGCAGTGGGTGGGGTCAGTAGAGCAGTGGATGGTGTCAGTAGAGCAGTGGACGGGGTCAGTAGAGCAGTGAAGGGTTTCAGTAGAGCAGTGGACGGTGTCAGTAGAGCAGTGGACGGTGTCAGTAAAGCAGTGGATGGTGTCAGTAGAGCAGTGGATGGTGTCAGTAGGGCAGTGGGTGGGGTCAGTAGAGCAGTGGACGGTGTCAGTAGAGCAGTGGACAGTGTCAGTAGAGCAGTGGACGGTGTCAGTAGAGCAGTGGACGGTGTCAGTAGAGCAGTGGATGGTGTCAGTAGAGCAGTGGATGGTGTCAGTAGAGCAGTGGATGGTGTCAGTAGAGCAGTGGTTGGTGTCAGTAGGGCAGTGGACGGTGTCAGTAGAACAGAGGACGGTGTCAGTAGAACAGAGGACGGTGTCAGTATGGCAGTGGACAGTGTCAGTAGAGCAGTGGACGGTGTCAGTAGAGCAGTGGACAGTGTCAGTAGGGCAGTGGATGGTGTCAGTAGATCAGAGGACAGTGTCAGTAGGGCAGTGGGTGGGGTCAGTAGAGCAGTGGACGGTGTCAGTAGAGCAGTGGATGGTGTCAGTAGGGCAGAGGACGGTGTCAGTAGAGCAGTGGACGGTGTCAGTAGAGCTGTGGACGGGGTCAGTAGAGCAGTGGACAGTGTCAGTAGAGCAGTGGACGGTGTCAGTAGAGCAGTGGACGGTGTCAGTAGAGCAGTGGACGGTGTCAGTAGAGCAGTGGATGGTGTCAGTAGAGCAGTGGATGGTGTCAGTAGAGCAGTGGATGGTGTCAGTAGAGCAGTGGTTGGTGTCAGTAGGGCAGTGGACGGTGTCAGTAGAACAGAGGACGGTGTCAGTAGAACAGAGGACGGTGTCAGTATGGCAGTGGACAGTGTCAGTAGAGCAGTGGACGGTGTCAGTAGAACAGAGAACGGTGTCAGTAGAGCAGTAGATGGTGTCAGTAGAGCAGTGGATGGTGTCAGTAGAGCAGTGGATGGTGTCAGTAGAGCAGTGGACGGTGTCAGTAGGGCAGATGACGGGGTCAGTAGAGCAGAGGACAGTGTCAGTAGGGCAGTGGACAGTGTCAGTAGAACAGAGGACGGTGTCAGTAGAGCAGTAGATGGTGTCAGTAGGGCAGTGGACAGTGTCAGTAGGGCAGTGGACAGTGTCAGTAGAGCAGTGGACGGGGTCAGTAGGGCAGTGGATGGTGTCAGTAGAGCAGTGAAGGGTTTCAGTAGAGCAGTGGACGGTGTCAGTAGAGCAGTGGACGGTGTCAGTAGAGCAGTGGACGGTGTCAGTAGAGCAGTGGACGGTGTCAGTAGAGCAGTGGACGGTGTCAGTAGAGCAGTGGATGGTGTCAGTAGATCAGAGGACAGTGTCAGTAGGGCAGTGGGTGGGGTCAGTAGAGCAGTGGACGGTGTCAGTAGAGCAGTGGACAGTGTCAGTAGAGCAGTGGACGGTGTCAGTAGAGCTGTGGACGGGGTCAGTAGAGCAGTGGACAGTGTCAGTAGAGCAGAGGACGGTGTCAGTAGAGCAGTGGGTGGGGTCAGTAGAGCAGTGAACGGTGTCAGTAGAGCAGTGGACGGTGTCAGTAGAGCAGTGGATGGTGTCAGTAGAGCAGTGGATGGTGTCAGTAGAGCAGTGGTTGGTGTCAGTAGGGCAGTGGACGGTGTCAGTAGGGCAGTGGACGGTGTCAGTAGAACAGAGGACGGTGTCAGTAGAACAGAGGACGGTGTCAGTATGGCAGTGGACAGTGTCAGTAGAGCAGTGGACGGTGCCAGTAGAACAGAGGACGGTGTCAGTAGAGCAGTAGATGGTGTCAGTAGAGCAGTGGATGGTGTCAGTAGAGCAGTGGATGGTGTCAGTAGAGCAGTGGACGGTGTCAGTAGGGCAGTGGATGGTGTCAGTAGAGCAGTGGACGGTGTCAGTAGAACAGTGGACGGTGTCAGTAGAACAGTGGACGGTGTCAGTAGAGCAGTAGACGGTGTCAGTAGAGCAGTGGATGGTGTCAGTAGAGCAGTGGATGGTGTCAGTAGAGCAGTGGACAGTGTCAGTAGGGCAGTGGGTGGGGTCAGTAGAGCAGTGGACGGTGTCAGTAGAGCAGTGGATGGTGTCAGTAGAGCAGTGGATGGTGTCAGTAGAGCAGTGGATGGTGTCAGTAGAGCAGTGGATGGTGTCAGTAGAGCAGTGGTTGGTGTCAGTAGGGCAGTGGACGGTGTCAGTAGAACAGAGGACGGTGTCAGTAGAACAGAGGACGGTGTCAGTATGGCAGTGGACAGTGTCAGTAGAGCAGAGGACGGTGTCAGTAGAGCAGTAGATGGTGTCAGTAGAGCAGTGGATGGTGTCAGTAGAGCAGTGGATGGTGTCAGTAGAGCAGTGGACGGTGTCAGTAGGGCAGTGGATGGTGTCAGTAGAGCAGTGGACGGGGTCAGTAGAGCAGAGGACAGTGTCAGTAGGGCAGTGGACGGTGTCAGTAGAACAGAGGACGGTGTCAGTAGAGCAGTAGATGGTGTCAGTAGAGCAGTGGACGGTGTCAGTAGAACAGTGGACGGTGTCAGTAGAGCAGTAGACGGTGTCAATAGAGCAGTGGATGGTGTCAGTAGAGCAGTGGATGGTGTCAGTAGAGCAGTGGACAGTGTCAGTAGGGCAGTGGACAGTGTCAGTAGGGCAGAGGACGGGGTCAGTAGAGCAGAGGACAGTGTCAGTAGGGCAGTGGACGGTGTCAGTAGAGCAGTGGACGGTGTCAGTAGAGCAGTGGACGGTGTCAGTAGAGCAGTGGACGGTGTCAGTAGAGCAGTGGATGGTGTCAGTAGAGCAGTGGATGGTGTCAGTAGAGCAGTGGACAGTGTCAGTAGGGCAGAGGACGGGGTCAGTAGAGCAGAGGACAGTGTCAGTAGGGCAGTGGACGGTGTCAGTAGAGCAGTGGACGGTGTCAGTAGAACAGAGGACGGTGTCAGTAGAGCAGTAGATGCTGTCAGTAGAGCAGTGGACGGTGTCAGTAGAACAGTGGACGGTGTCAGTAGAGCAGTAGACGGTGTCAGTAGAGCAGTGGATGGTGTCAGTAGAGCAGTGGATGGTGTCAGTAGAGCAGTAGACGGTGTCAGTAGGGCAGTGGACGGTGTCAGTAGAGCAGTGGATGGTGTCAGTAGAGCAGTGGATGGTGTCAGTAGAGCAGTGGATGGTGTCAGTAGAGCAGTGGATGGTGTCAGTAGAGCAGTGGATGGTGTCAGTAGAGCAGTGGGCGGTGTCAGTAGAGCAGTGGGCGGTGTCAGTAGAGCAGTGGGCGGTGTCAGTAGGGCAGTGGACAGTGTCAGTAGGGCAGTGGACAGTGTCAGTAGAGCAGAGGACGGTGTCAGTAGGGCAGAGGACAGGGTCAGTAGAGCAGTGGACAGTGTCAGTAGGGCAGAGGACAGGGTCAGTAGAGCAGTGGACGGTGTCAGTAGGGCAGAGGACAGGGTCAGTAGAGCAGAGGACAGTGTCAGTAGGGCAGAGGATGGTGTCAGTAGAGCAGTGGACGGTGTCAGTAGGGCAGTGGACGGTGTCAGTAGGGCAGTGGACAGTGTCAGTAGGGCAGAGGACGGTGTCAGTAGAGCAGTGGACGGTGTCAGTAGAGCAGTGGACGGTGTCAGTAGCTTTTATTTTTATTATTTCATTTTTTTATTATTTTTTACAATTTTATTTCTTTATTATTTATTTTCATTTTTTTTTAGGAGAAAAATAAAATAAAAAAAACCAAACATTTTTCTATTTGGTGAAATATCAGGGGTCTAAACAGGGGGAATATGCGCCACACGTGGTGATTAGGGTGTGCCCAGGCACACCTGGCACACCCTTTGCAAAAACCTATGCATCAGTTCCTACCATCAAGGAGCTTACAATCAAAGGGCCCCCAACTCACGTTCATACATACACATACTAGGGCCAATTTAGACAGAAGCCAACTAGCATGTATTTGGGGTATGGGAAGAAACCAAACTGGAGTACCTGGAGGAAACCCACGCAAGCACAGGGAGAATATGTAAACTCCAGGCAGGTAGTGCCATGGTTGGGATTCAAACCAACGACCCCAGTACTGCCAGGTGCCAGTGCTAACCACTCTTAAGATGAAGTTAATATTTGGAAAAGAAACCAAAAATGATTACATTATATTCCCACAGGTTTGTGGACACCTGACCATCATGCCTATTTTATGGCCAAAAGTATGTGGACATCTCTCCAAATGATTGGGGTCAGGTGTTTCCTGTGAAAGGTACTATTATATACTACATCATACAAAGTCATTATAGACAATTGTGCTCTTTCATCCTCTTGGAACTTCTTTCCAGACCCTTTTTTTTTCCAGGATAACTGTGCCTCTGTGTACATTCCTGCGTGCAGCTCCAGGACTTTGTCAACTCCATAAAGTCATGGTTTGAGCAGTTTAGTATGGAGGAACTTGAATGTCCTGCACAGATTCCTGACCTCAACCCTATTGAACACCTTTGGTATGAACTGGAATGCCAACTGTGAGCCAGGTCTTCTCAGCCAACATCTCCATAAAGACATGTTTTGGGCTTCCAGCCTTGTGGTAACAGTCTTAGAAAGGTCATTTTCAGTTCCAGCATGACTGTGTAGAAAGCCAGCTTCATAAAGTCATGGTTTGACCAGTTTGGTGTGGAGGAACTTGAGTGTCCTGCACAGAGCCCTGACCTTGACCCTACTGGACACCTTTGGGATGAATTGGAATGTCGATCGTGGCCAGGTGTTCTCATTCAACATCAGTACCTAACCTCATGAAAGCTCTTTTGTGTGACAGGGGTTCTAGCCTTCTCCAGCCTGTTGGTAAAAATCTTGGAAAAGCCCTTTTCAGTTCCAGCAACCTCAACCCTACTGAACAACTTTGAAATTAATTGGACTGAGCCAGGTCTTCTCAGCCAACATCTCCATAAAAGACATGGTTTGGCCAGTTTATTGTGTAGGAACTTGAGTCCTAATCTCAACCCTACTGAACATTCTTGGTATGAAATGGAACACCAATTGTGAGCCAGGTTTTCCCAGCCAATATCAATACCTGACTTGGTACAGCCCAGTCCAGCCGCAGCTTTCCATAGACCTTGATAGGCTGTCTGCAGTGGGGCTGGACACTGCTCCTGTTCCTCCTGAGCTCACTAAAACCCCCGGAAGGAACACTCTGCAGCTGGAGAGCCCTCTGTGGCCCCTTTCACTGCTTGTGTTGTTCAGGTGGGTCAAACAGAGATTCAATCAGAGAGAGAAAGCCTGAAGGCAAACAGTTTCTGTTGTGTTCTCTCATGAGAAACTACATGATGGCCCTTAAATTCTACATCATGGCTGCACCTTGTATTAAATGTGTATTCATAAAAGAAGATTTTATATACATTTTAAATAATATAAAGCAGCAGTTTAAAACAGATCAGCTTTGCAAAATACTTTTATAAAAATGATGGACCCAAAAACGATACAGTTCACCTTAAGCCACTCCCCAAATCATTGCAAGGCTGCTTATGATATATATCATTCCCTTTTCTGCGGTACAGAAATAATTGTTATAATACAGTAGCGATGTGTGAAGACAATGGTGCTGTGCAGACCTGAACCTTTCCGCTGCTGAACAGAGTCTTGGGACTAATTTACTTTCCATTCTATTCACAATACAAGGATTAGAGCTCATTACTTCCCATCGCCTAGCAGGATCCTGTATGAGATAGTAACTGTATCAGCTGGGCGAGCTATCGCTGTGGAAATCGGATCGAATGTGATTATGGTAATGACCCGTGTTGCCATGCCCAGGCAGTCTCCAGACAGCACTCAGGCCAATTGGATACATTGGGAAGGAATGCCCTTCGCACCCAGCTGCCATTAGGATGGCCATGTGCACATTGGGAACTGAGGTTCAGAGCCGGAACAAGCGGTGGGCAGGAGGGGCGCCATGGTATCACATGAGGTTGGGGGGGCATGGAGTGGGGTGGGGAGATCCTACCTATAAGCTAGCAGGAGTAGTGACAGCAGCTTCTGAGTAACAAACATTTGTGCTGAGGAGCAAATTTGGGGGGGCGACAGTGGCGTAGGGTTTATTTTAGGGGGCAAAATTTGGGGGAATTTGTGCTAGGAGGGGGGGTTTGGGAGGTAGGGGATTTGTGTTAGGAAGGGGGATTGGGGAGGTGGAGGGGGGTGATTGGGGGAAGGGGGATTTGTGCTAGGAGAGGGGATTTGGGAGGTGGGGGATGTGTATTAGTAGGGATGATTGGGGGGATTTGTGCTATGAGAGGGGATTTGGGAGGTGGGGGATGTGTATTAGTAGGGATGATTGGGGGGATTTGTACTAGATTGGGGGGGAGGGATTTGTGCTATGAGAGGGGATTGTGATGGTGGGAGATTTGTCTTAGGAAGGGGTATTGGGGAGGGGGTGATTGGAGGGGGGGGGGTTGTGCTAGGAGAGGGGATTTGGGAGGTGGGGGATGTGTATTAGTAGGGATGATTGGGGGGATTTGTGCTAGATTGGGGGGGGGGGATTTGTGCTATGAGAGGGGATTGTGAAGGTGGGAGATTTGTCTTAGGAAGGGGTATTGGGGAGGGGGTGGTGCTAGGAGAGGGGATTTGGGATGTGGGGGATGTGTACTAGTAGGAATGATTGGGGGGATTTGTGCTGGATGGGGGATGGGGGGGGGGATTTGTGTTAGTAGGTATGATTGGGGGGGATTTGTGCCAAGAGGGGGGATTTGTTTTAGGAAGGGGGATTGGGGGGGGGGGTATTTGTGCTAGGAGAGGGGATTTGGGAGGTGGGGGATTTGTATTAGGAAGGGGGATTGGGAGATTTGTGCTAGGAGAGCAAATTTGGGAGGTGGGGGATGTGTATTAGTAGGGATGATTGGGGGTATTTGTGCTAGATTGGGGGGGGGGGGATTTGTGCTATGAGAGGGGATTTGGAAGGTGGGAGATTTGTCTTAGGAAGGGGTATTGGGGAAGGGGAGGGGGGTGATTGGGGGGGTTGTGCTAGGGAGAGGGGATTTGGGAGGTGGGGGATGTGTACTAGTAGGAATGATTGGGGGGATTTGTGCTAGATGGGGGATGGGGGGGGGGATTTGTGCTAGGAGAGGGGATTTGGGAGGTGGGGGATTTGTGTTAGGAAGGGGCATAGGGGAGGGGGGATTTGTGCTAGTAGGGATGATTGGGGGGGATTTGTGCTAGGGGAGGGGATTTGGGAGGTGGGGGATTTGTGTTAGGAAGGGGGGTAGGGGAGGGGAGTGGATTTGTGCTAGTAGGGATGATTGGGGGGATTTGTGCTAGGAGAGGGGATCTGGGAGGTGGGGGGCAAGGATTTATGCTCAGAGAGGAAATTTGAGGATTTGTGCCAGGAGGGGATCGGGGTGGCGGGGCAAAAATTTGTGCTAGGTTGGGAATTTCAGTGGGGGATGGGGGGGGTTGTACTGGAAGAGAAGGAGTTTTTGTTTGGGGAGAATTTTATCTTGCAAAGGGGTATTAGGATTGGGGATAAGCGTGCAGATTAGTCCTCAATTGACTCAAATCTAATACAGGAGGTGTATTGCCAGATCACCAGGTGAAAACACCGGGGGGGGGCCTAAAAAGAAAACGAATGCAGCCGCCACATCTGATTGGTAAGCTGCCATATATATTCCAGGGAAGAGCCGACTTCCAGGCCCTTAACCCTTGCAGAATGGGGGGGGGGGATTTCCCCTTTTCACGGCTTTAGATGAACAAGGCATAAAGGTGAGCGGGGGGGGGGGGGGGGGATGGGGGGGGGACGACTTTCCTAAATTTCTTTTTAATAAAGATGTAGAGAGGACCCAGAATCCATAAAACCATTACCATATTTTCCACCGTCCGAAGATACTTTGCGCACTGCATGTGCCCGTTGTACTCGGCGAGGTCGGCGGCGGTGTACCCGTCATTGTCCTTAATTCCGAGCTTGACTCCATTCACCACAAGGATCTGACAGCACTGAAAACAAAAAAACACAACAATGCCATGAGAGTGCTGACTGTACTACCTATACAGGGGGGACATCAATGAATATTTTAGGTATATGCACCCATCACTGATCCCTGGATACCCAGATGTCCCATACATACACCGGTAGCTTGATGATAACTGACTTATTTGCATACCGAACATTTTTATACAACTTTTTCTGAACATATAAAGCTTTTATCTGGTACATTGTATTAACAAAAGTCCCATTATTGTTTTTAAAGAAAAATCCCCTGTGGTGCACTCAATAACGCTGTGAGCTATAAGCAAGAGAGTCTTGTAAGATACGGGAATAACCACCAGGGGGGCGCGGAGAGCTGGCGTCTGCACAAATAGTTAGAAATGTAACAATCTAATAAAGCTTATAAAAAAAAACACAAGAAGACTGATGAAGGGACCTTCTCCCGAAACGCGTTTCACATGATCCTCTGCAGATTGGACACAAGCAGGAGGTTGATTTCGGATGTTTATCTGGTGTGGAGGTGTCCATCCCGGCTACAGCAATCGGCGGTCCCCGGGGCATTTCCGATATTCTCACAGCGGCTCCAGCCTGATGATCGTCTCCACATAGGTTCATGCCAATCCCCCCCCAGAGTGCATACATTATTGATTTTATTTGTGCTATTTTAAATAATGTTATGAGGTTGCTTGGCGCCTTTCTTTTTCTCTCGTTTTTCTTTTTTTTTTTATTAATATTTTAGGCTGATAAATGCAAAAAGAATGTTAAAAAAAAATGTGGCGTTTTTATTTTATTTTTTTATACAAGACAATTAGTTACAATTAAAAATGAAGGAGACTGCAGATACAACTGCAGCCTCAAGATGGCAGTGTTCTCATGCAGGCTTCTATTTTTGCTTTCTTTTCCCCCATTTTTATTTTACTAATTATTATTATTTTTTTTTTATTACTTGACGATTACATCTACAATTAGAAATGATGGCACTGCAGTCTCATGGTTCGCTTCGGTTCTCAGGCATCTGTGGGTGGCTGTCAATGACAATGGGACTGAGAGCCAGCAGCCACACAAAGTGTCAGCTCCCAAATGGAAGGAGGTCTTTAAATAAACATCCTAAGCACTATATGGCAATGCTGGGGACAAACTTAGGGCTCCTTTACACTTTACCACACATTAAAGAGCCTACCGCTTCAACATGCTTTTTTGATGTGTTTTTGATGCTTCGGTGATGCTCTTTTGAAGCTTTAATGAAGATTGTGAAATGCCCCGTGTGTGTGCGTTGATTTTCTATTTGTTTTAAAGGGGCCCAGTAGATCTCCAGCTCATTAGTGCCCCCACTCAGCAGATCCCCAGCTCATTAGTACCCCCACTCAGCAGATAACCAGCTCATTAGTACCCCCACTCAGCAGATCCCCAGCTCATTAGTACCCCCACTCAGCAGATCCCCAGCTCATTAGTACCCCCACTCGCAGATCCCCAGCTCATTAGTACCCCCACTCAGCAGATCCCCAGCTCATTATTACCCCTACTCAGCAGATCCCCAGCTCATTGTTACCCCCACTCAGCAGATCCCCAGCTCATTAGTACCCCCACTCAGTAGATCCCCAGCTCATTATTACCCCCACTCAGCAGATCCCCAGCTCATCAGTACCCCCACTCAGCAGATCCCCAGCTCATTATTACCCCTACTCAGCAGATCCCCAGCTCATTATTACCCCTACTCAGCAGATCCCCAGCTCATTATTACCCCTACTCAGCAGATCCCCAGCTCATTATTACCCCTACTCAGCAGATCCCCAGCTCATTATTACCCCTACTCAGCAGATCCCCAGCTCATTATTACCCCCTACTCAGCAGATCCCCAGCTCATTAGTACCCCCACTCAGCAGATCCCCAGCTCAGTATTACCCCTACTCAGCAGATCCCCAGCTCATTAGTACCCCCACTCAGCAGATCCCCAGCTCAGTATTACCCCTACTCAGCAGATCCCCAGCTCATTATTACCCCTACTCAGCAGATCCCCAGCTCATTATTACCCCTACTCAGCAGATCCCCAGCTCATTATTACCCTACTCAGCAGATCCCCAGCTCATTATTACCCCTACTCAGCAGATCCCCAGCTCATTATTACCCCTACTCAGCAGATCCCCAGCTCATTATTACCCCTACTCAGCAGATCCCCAGCTCATTATTACCCCTACTCAGCAGATCCCCAGCTCATTAGTACCCCCACTCAGCAGATCCCCAGCTCATTAGTACCCCCACTCAGCAGATCCCCAGCTCATTAGTACCCCCACTCAGTAGATCCCCAGCTCATTATTACCCCCACTCAGCAGATCCCCAGCTCATTAGTACCCCCACTCAGCAGATCCCCAGCTCATTATTACCCCCACTCAGCAGATCCCCAGCTCATTAGTACCCCCACTCAGCAGATCCCCAGCTCATTATTACCCCCACTCAGCAGATCCCCAGCTCATTAGTACCCCCAACATTTCAGAAATGGATTCTGGACAGCCGCACTGCGATAAAAGCCTTTATTGCAATGAATAGTCAACGTTCATGTGACAACAGAAGCAGGACAACCAACTGACGCATTTCACAACATGACTAAGCAACAATGATGTTGTGAAACACGTCAGCTGCTTGTCCTGCTCCTGTTGTCACATAAACGTTGACTATTCATTGCAATAAAGGCTTTTATCGCAGTGCGGCTGTCCAGAATCCATTTCTTCAATATTGCTCATGCTGAGCCTGCACCTGGCTTCCACTTTGAGGAGGACGTTTTCTTCAGTACCCCACCTGGAGCGGTTCACCCTTTTGTTCATTAGTACCCCCGCTCAGCAGATCCCCAGCTCATTAGTACCCCCACTCAGCAGATCCCCAGCTCAATAGTACCCCCACTCAGCAGATCCCCAGCTCAATAGTACCCCCACTCAGCAGATCCCCAGCTCATTAGTGCCCCCACTCAGCAGATCCCCAGCTCATTAGTGCCCCCACTCAGCAGATCCCCAGTTCATTAGTACCCCTGTTCAGCAGATCCCCAGCTCATTAGTGCCCCCACTCAGCAGATCCTGAGCTCATTAGTGCCCCCACTCAGCAGATCCCCAGCTCATTAGTGGCCCCACTCAGCAGATCCCCAGCTCATTATTACCCCACTCAGCAGATCCATGCACAGTCCATGCGCTCCACAGTGGCTCTGGGACCTCAGGTTTTGCTTTCAGGCGCCCTGCACAGCATCTAACAGCAGCATATCCATTCTTACTGCCCCAAAGGCACACTGCGAGATGGTTTTCATTATACCACGCTGGGTGGATTACATGCTTATTATTACTACTAATATATATAGATATATAGATATATAGATATATATATATATAGATATAGAGATAGATAGCACTTATTTAGCGCCCTCTGCTGTTCATCTTATTGAGAATACAAGACTTCTTCAACCCGAGGAGAGTCCACAATTTCCCAGATACACAATAGCAGAGTGCCAAAGGGCCTCCCTGAAGACTCTGTACAAAGTACAAGGCCAAAACGTTTTCTTTAGTTTTGGATAGAGTGGAGAGGGATTAGAACACCTGTCAGGTTTTTATTGCTGTCTGTGCTTCCATTAGGGAGATTCTCCCTCTCTATTTGTCCTGTTTACCATTATCATTGAAAGTGAAAGTAAAAGAAAATCCCAAATTTTGGGTTGTCTCCAGAAAAGTAATAGAGGGGAAATCTTCCAATGGGGACACTAGTTCTGGTGACTTGGGGGTCCCCAAGGAATTCCCTTATTTTGCATTGATTTCCTCTCACTTCCTGTTTGGCTATGGGGCAGGATGTGAAGGTAAATCTCCCCAATAGGACACAGATGGTGAAAAAAAAAATCTGACAGGGGTTATAACCCTCCATTACTCTATGCAAAATGAAAAAAAAAAAAAAAAAAAAAGCTTTGCCTATAGTTCTACTTTAACCACTTGCCAACCAGGGAAAAGCGTAATGACAGCTGTGGCACGGTCGGCTATTTCTGGGAGGGCGTACAATGATGTCTTCCCAGACTCACGCTTCCTGCACGCCCCTGGGGGAGCGCACACGAAAGTGTCCATGCTCGCCGGATTCACCGGACCCAGTGCATCACGGTTCACAGTAAAGGGCCAATGACATCGGCTCTTTACCATGTGATCGCTCCCTCTAATGACACAGTGATCCCTTGTCAATAAACCGGCGCATGTCTGGTTCAGCTCCTCCCCTCTCGTCGCACGATGCACATACCGATCGGTACAGCGTGCGAGGAGAGGAGGAAGAGTGCAGCAGCACTCACCCCTGCCTCATTCATGCCTCATTCTAGCCTGTCTGTGCCTCATTCATGCCCATATGTGCCTCAGCCATGCCACATCCGTGCCTCATCCATGCCACATCCGTGCCTCATCTGTGGTTATTCATGCCACATCAGTGCTCATTTATGCCACATCCGTGCCTCATCAGTGCCTCATCCATGCCACATCCATGCCAGATCCATGCCTCATCCATGCCCCATCCATGCCACATCTGTGCCTCATCCGTGGTCATTCATGCCACATCAGTGCTCATTTATGCCACATCCGTGCCTCATCCATGCCACATCCGTGCCTCATCCATGCCCCATCCATGCCACATCCGTGCCTCATCCATGCCACATCCGTGCCTCATCTGTGCCTCACGAATGCCACATCCATGCCTCATCCATACCACATCCGTGCCTCATCCGTGGTCATTCATGCCACATGAGTGCTCATTTATGCCACATCCATGCCTCATCAGTGCCTCATCCATACCACATCGATACCACATCCGTGCCTCATCCGAGCCACATCCATGCCTCATCCGCGGTCATTCATGCCACATCAGTGCTCATTTATGCCACTACAGTGCTTATCAGTGCCCTACAGTGCCTCACAGAAGTGTGATAGGTAGTCAGGAAATTTGATTTGTAATTTTATGTCACTAGAACCCCTGAAGGCGCTCCCTGCATGTTGGGCCTCTGTATGTGGCCAGGCTGTGTAAGGTCTCACACATGTGGTATCTCCATACTCAGGAGGAGTAGCAGAATGTATTTTGGGGTGTAATTTGTGGTATGCACGGAATATGACAGTTTTGTGATTAAAATTTTTTTTTTTTTTAAATCTTCATTTTGCAAAGAATTGTGGAAAAAATGACAACTTCAAAAACCTCACCGTGCCTCTTACTAAACACCTTGGACTGTCTACTTTCCAAAAAGGGGTCATTTGGGGGTTATTTGTACTTTCCAGGCATGTTAGGGTCTCAAGAAATGAGATCGGCTCTCAGTACATCAGGTGTGATTCATTTTCAACGATTGGCACCATAGATTGTAGACTCTATAACTTTCACAAAGATCAAATAATTTACACTGATTTGTGTTATTTTTTTTACCAAAGATATGTAGCAGTCTAACTTTTGGCCAAAATTTAAAAAAGAAAAATGACTAATTTGCAAAATTTTATAACCGAAATAAAGAAAAATGCATTTTTTTTTTACAAAATTTTTGGTATTTTTTCATTTATAGCACAAAAAAATACCCCCCCCCCCCCCCAGCGGTGATTGAATACCAACAAAAGAAAGCTCTATTTGTGGGAAGAAAATGATAAAAATGTCATATGTGTACAGTGTTACATGACCACGTAATTGTCATTCAAAGTGCGACAGCGCTGAAAGCTAAAAATTGGCCTGGGGCAGGAAGGGGGTGAAAGTGCCCGGGCCCAGACCGAATATTTTAAAAGAAAAAAAAAATCTTTCATAGGTTGTAATAAAATTTTGCAAACAGGTAATTTTTCTCTTTCACTGATGGGCACTGATAGGCAGCAGTGATGGGCACTGATAGGTGACACTGATGAGGAGGCACTGATGGGCACTTATTAGCCGCACTGGTGGGCACAGATTGGCAGATTGGTTCTAATGAGAAAAGCTGCAGGTTGGGCAGCAGTGATGGGAACTGATAGGTGACACTGATGAGGAGGCACTGATGGGCACTTATTAGCCGCACTGGTGGACACAGATTGGCAGATTGGTTCTAATGAGAAAAGCTGCAGGTTGGGCAGCAGTGATGGGAACTGATAGGCAGCAGTGATGGGCACTGATAGGTGACATTGATGAGGAGGCACTGATGGGCACTTATTAGCCGCACTGGTGGGCACAGATTGGCAGATTGGTTCTAATGAGAAAAGCTGCAGGGTCAGCATCCCTTTAGAAGTAGGTAACCCTTGGGGAGCATGTCACCAAAAGTAATTAATAAAAGGGTTTGATGTGCGGCGCTAATCTAAATAAGTGGATTCCTGGGACGCCAAGGAGATAAAAACTAATGAAAAAATGCCATTAAAAACTCAAAAAAATGACAATAATTCTAAGGTGCGTGGATAACCAATAATGGAAGAAATATGCTATATACCAAAGCCAAATAAAGAACAATAATGTTCACCAAGCTCATACAAGGAGGAAAAAATAGCGACCACAGATGATACTGTTCACAAACCTAAAACCAAGTGCGGGGGGTAAAACTGCGGCGTAAAAATGGAAGGGTATATTCCCGGGATGCCAAAGAAAAAGACAATGGACACCGCGGGAATATAAACCAGAGAGGAAGATGCAGGTAGCAATTCAAAAATTTCTATAATGCGTGAATAGCTGGTAATTCCTCGAGCGGGATATGCTATGTGACAAAAAACCAATGACCACACCAAGAAGGGGAATCCAGGTACGGAACCAGTTTATGTAAATTAATATTCCACTATTTTTTGCAACAAAGAGTACAAACGAATCAATGTTGCATCAAAAGAGTGCGGCTAATTAGGGAACTAAATGACTGGGATCCAGATAATTGGTGGCCTCTTTAACCTTAATTGTGTAAACAATAAATTCTACTCGTGACTCCAACAATACAGTGTTCCTAAATATAAATAGGTGCAAACAATAATTCAGTGCAACATCCAAGGTAAGGGCAAGTGAATACAGTGAATAAATAATTACATTTAAATTGACAAAGGTCCTAATGATCGAAAAACAAATACAAATAATTAATTGCTATATTGAATAAACCTTAAATAGGAAAAAACAGTGAATGAAACTAATTAGAACTAAAATAGCTACATTAAACTCTATAGAGAGCACTCTATAAATTATAAGTGCAAATGTTTGTGCAGCATCCAAAAACAAATAAATAAAAATGAGTGTCCAGTTAAACAAAGAAGTGTATCAAATCGGACAATTGTTTCTGCTAAGCAAAGAATGTATCTTCCAAAAAATAAATAATAACACACCATCAAATCCCAAAGCCAGTGTTCAGCACAAATAACAACTGAATATGGAAACAAGGGATTAAATTCCCAAAGTGAATAAAAAAAGTTCCTCAACTGAAAAAATGAAGAAATAGATTTAACAAGACATCCTAATCATATCTCCTTCGTGATGAATGAAAAAAACAATCCTTCACATATCCCTAGTGAAGGCAGACAAGTGTAAAGATAAATATACCGGTTCCCCCAGCCTCTCACCTCCCGGCTGAGCGATAACAGCCCAAAAAGTAGCCTCACGCTGTCTGTGCTTGCAGGTGGTTTTAAACGCTGTCAGCTCCCAACAAGATGATATCAGCCTTTAGTGTAGATGATAAAGCATCTCCCGATCTCCAAGTTTCTCACGCAGTGTTCACTCAAAAGAATAAGGGGAAGGATTCCATAGTGTAGTATGTAAATCATCAATCTTTTATTAAATAGTAGCCCACTTACATTTAAAAACTAGCAACATCAGCAGAAACTTTAAAACCGGCTCACTGACTCACCGATCCCGGCCGTGATCGGAAAGACAAGCAGCCCAGCAATACCGCCTCTCTTCACCCTGACGCGTTGCGTGACTGTCATGTCACTTTCTCAAAGGGAATTTTTGAGAAAGTGACGTGACAGTCACGCAACGCGTCAGGGTGAAGAGAGGCGGTATTGCTGGGCTGCTTGTCTTTCCGATCACGGCCGGGATCGGTGAGTCAGTGAGCCGGTTTTAAAGTTTCTGCTGATGTTGCTAGTTTTTAAATGTAAGTGGGCTACTATTTAATAAAAGATTGATGATTTACATACTACACTATGGAATCCTTCCCCTTATTCTTTTGAGTGAACACTGCGTGAGAAACTTGGAGATCGGGAGATGCTTTATCATCTACACTAAAGGCTGATATCATCTTGTTGGGAGCTGACAGCGTTTAAAACCACCTGCAAGCACAGACAGCGTGAGGCTACTTTTTGGGCTGTTATCGCTCAGCCGGGAGGTGAGAGGCTGGGGGAACCGGTATATTTATCTTTACACTTGTCTGCCTTCACTAGGGATATGTGAAGGATTGTTTTTTTCATTCATCACGAAGGAGATATGATTAGGATGTCTTGTTAAATCTATTTCTTCATTTTTTCAGTTGAGGAACTTTTTTTATTCACTTTGGGAATTTAATCCCTTGTTTCCATATTCAGTTGTTATTTGTGCTGAACACTGGCTTTGGGATTTGATGGTGTGTTATTATTTATTTTTTGGAAGATACATTCTTTGCTTAGCAGAAACAATTGTCCGATTTGATACACTTCTTTGTTTAACTGGACACTCATTTTTATTTATTTGTTTTTGGATGCTGCACAAACATTTGCACTTATAATTTATAGAGTGCTCTCTATAGAGTTTAATGTAGCTATTTTAGTTCTAATTAGTTTCATTCACTGTTTTTTCCTATTTAAGGTTTATTCAATATAGCAATTAATTATTTGTATTTGTTTTTCGATCATTAGGACCTTTGTCAATTTAAATGTAATTATTTATTCACTGTATTCACTTGCCCTTACCTTGGATGTTGCACTGAATTATTGTTTGCACCTATTTATATTTAGGAACACTGTATTGTTGGAGTCACGAGTAGAATTTATTGTTTACACAATTAAGGTTAAAGAGGCCACCAATTATCTGGATCCCAGTCATTTAGTTCCCTAATTAGCCGCACTCTTTTGATGCAACAGTGATTCGTTTGTACTCTTTGTTGCAAAAAATAGTGGAATATTAATTTACATAAACTGGTTCCGTACCTGGATTCCCCTTCTTGGTGTGGTCATTGGTTTTTTGTCACACAGCATATCCCGCTCGAGGAATTACCAGCTATTCACGCATTATAGAAATTTTTGAATTGCTACCTGCATCTTCCTCTCTGGTTTATATTCCCGCGGTGTCCATTGTCTTTTTCTTTGGCATCCCGGGAATATACCCTTCCATTTTTACGCCGCAGTTTTACCCCCCGCACTTGGTTTTAGGTTTGTGAACAGTATCATCTGTGGTCGCTATTTTTTCCTCCTTGTATGAGCTTGGTGAACATTATTGTTCTTTATTTGGCTTTGGTATATAGCATATTTCTTCCATTATTGGTTATCCACGCACCTTAGAATTATTGTCATTTTTTTGAGTTTTTAATGGCATTTTTTCATTAGTTTTTATCTCCTTGGCGTCCCAGGAATCCACTTATTTAGATTAGCGCCGCACATCAAACCCTTTTATTAATTGTTTTTAGGTGTGTGAACACTAATATTTGTGGCTGCTATTCGTTGTTCTAGTAGATGAGTTCTATATTTTTATATTTTCATATTTTTATACTTTTATTGCTGGATAATTAATTTTTGGTGTGCGCACAAGTACCTATTACCCTACTCTGATGTCACCAAAAGTGAAATTCATATTGCAGGAGATGCCCAAAATTCAACTTGTCATGCACCTAAAGGGACAGCCAGAACTCCTCCTCTAAAGGGTGACAGGGAAAATCTAACCGGATGCTGCTGAAAACACAAGCCGTTCTTCATGTAAACATGTAGCCCAATGAGAAGTACAGCCTCCTATCATCATGGACAGTTTATATTGCAGTTTTCTTGTGTTCAGCTATTCGGACATTAAATAATGAAAAGGTACAAAGTTTGGAAAAATCATTAAAAAAAAAATCACCTCCAATTCTCCGTTCTCGGCGGCGTCATGCAGAGGGGTTCCCCCGAACTTGTCAGTGCTCATGTCCCCTCCATGGAGGAGGAGCCAGCTCAGGACCTTGGCATGACCCCTACTGGAGGCAAAGTGCATGGCGGTGGCTCCATCCGTGTCCCGCTCAGAGAGACTGATATCCGTGAAACTCATCTGGAGGAATCAAGAAAAGAAGAGTTACAATACGGACCGAGTACAACACAATCCCATACTAGAGTTCTCCTTTATCATATTCTGTCCCTGTAGGATTTCTCCACAGTTATTAGAAGACACTTAGATGACCGGTTTAGTTTTCTGATATCTTTAGTTGCAAAAATGAATACATTACACCAGTGGTCTCCAAACTGTGGTCCTTTGCTTGCCTTTATCCGGCCCTTGGGGTACTATTCCTCCCACTGACACCAATGATGGGGCATTATTCCTCCCACTGACACCAATGATAGGGCACTATTCCTCCCACTGACATCAATGATGGGGCATGATTCATCTCACTGACATCAATGATGGGGAAATACAGTGTCTGCCAGCATTACCCTCTTCTGAAAATACCAGTTGACTGGCTGCCATGTTGATCCTGTGGTTTCACTAGTGCGGAGTATACTTTTAAACGGCTGAACCAGAACAAGAATACAAATCAGGAGTTCTTTCTTCACTTGCTGCATGCTTGCTCCGGCACAGCGATTCGGATTCAGTACTGAAGCCAGCGGATCAGCATGACGGTCAGCAGAAGGATGTCAGCGATAGTAGCCAGCTTGGCCCCCATGTGACAGGCTTCCTTTACCCTCCAGTTGTACTTACCAGCCAAACAATGACTGTACTGTGACCCATCTGAGCGGCTGCGTGCAATGGGGTCATTCCATCCACCGCTCGGATATGGGGGTCGGCCCCGCAGTCCTTCGCCAGGTACTCTATGACCTCCAAGTGTCCTTCCTGGCAGGCTAAGTAGAGGGGTGTGGCACCGTTCTTTGTCTGGGAATTTATTGCACTGCAAAAAATAAAATATCGTTAATGGTTTCCCTTCGATATGAAATCATCAAGCAGAGCTCTGGGCACAAACATTGTTATTTACATAAAACTCTCAATAAACCACAAAGGACATAATTCCACTTTGTGAGCACCAAATGCCTTTGCAAACCAAGATAGTCCCCTCCGTACATCAGAGTTCTCAGTGTTCCCCTTTACATCAGATCAGATTACATCAGATCAGGAGTTCCTAGCCCTAAGTGGCCCCGAGATACAGGGCCCCAAAATTGGTTCGGAAAATGTCATTCTCTGCTGCAGAAAAGTGCTTGACATTTTCTGAACCGATTTTGGGGCCCCGTATCTCAGGGCCACTTAGTGCTAGGAACCCCAAATTTGTTGTGCAAACCCAGTGGAACCATATGTACCATAACATATCCAAAGCTGGGGTTCCTAGCACCAAGTGGCCCCGAGATACTGGGCCCCAAATCTGATTCGGAAAATGTCATTCTCTGCTACAGAAAAGTGCTTGACATTTTCTGAACCGATTTTTGGGACCCTGTATCTCGGGGCCACTTGGTGCTAGAAACCCCAGCTTTGGTTATTTTATGGTGCTAGTTCCACTGAGTTTGCACACTAAATTTGGGGTTCTTAGCACTAAGTGGCCCCAAGATACGGGGCCCCAAACTCGGTCAACTGTGTCCATCTGCAGCAATGTCATTTTGGGACCCTTTGGGTTCAGAGACCCCCAAATGTTGGCTGCAGCTAGGGGGAATCTAGGAACCCTTAACTACTAAGTTTGAAGTTCGGGGGACCTATGGCTGCAAATGGGCACAGTGAGGCTGCAAATGGGCATTGTTGACCCTCTTTTCCACTTACGGTAGCTATGCATTTCTCACCCTCGTCTTATACTCGGGTCAATAAGTTTTTCCCATTTTTTTGTGGTAAATTAGGGCCTCGACTTATACTCGGAACGACTTATACTCGAGTATATACGGTATATATAGTTTATACTATTAAAAAAAAATTGCTATGTGCGCCGCTAAAGTGTTCGGGTTTGACCTGAAGAAAAGGTGGCAACCCAAGTTCCCCCGACGGCTCTCGCGGCTCCTCCCCATATAAGATAACCCCCTAGGAGAAGCGCTCTCCCGAGTCCATCATTCAGCGTCCATAGACTCGGCCCCGCCCCCCCCGGCGCCCGCGTCATTGGATTTGATTGACAGCAGCGGGAGCCAATGGCTGCGCTGCTATTAATCTATTCCTGGGCAGAGAGACAGCGCGTCCCTGACCGGTCAAGTTCCAGGACTCAGGTAAGTGAAGCAGGGGGGGGGGGTTGGGGGGGTCACTGACAGGTGTTTCTTCACCTTAATGAATAGATGTACGGTGAAAAAAACGAGGGTTTACATCCCCTGTCAGCTCGCATCCATGTAAAGGACCCAATTACAATTTTTAGTCATAAGGACGCAGTATTTACTAAAGCTGGAGAGTGCACAATCTTGTGCCGCTGTACATGGGAGCCAATCATCTAACTTCAACTTGTTCAAATAAACTTTGACAATTAAAACCTGGAAGCTGATTGGTTACTAGGCACATCTGCACCAGGTTTTGCACTCTCCAGGTTTTTTTAAATTAACCGCAACGTGTCAGACAGTGGAGGAGACACCAGCTAAAAGAAAAAAAATTCTAAGATTCCTGTCACTTTTGATCTCAGGACATTTTGCAAAAAAAACCCCCCAAAAAAAACTTTTCCTGCATATTGTGGGGAAAACAACTCAATGCAATCTTCTTATTCTCCACTAGGTGGCGATGTCTCACACAGAAGTTTTGGCCGGTCCTTTGCATTAGCTGACCCCATTCCACACATATTTGATGAATTCATCTGCCATTTACTGCAGACAGTTTTTCAAGTTTTTTTTTTTTTTAAAGCAAACTGAGAAATCCACTATTCTTTAGGTATCTAACTATAATAAAAAAAAAAAAAAAAAAAAAAAAAGAAATTCTGTAATTTACACTCATCCAAATCTTTGATCTTTTCGTTTGCGATGAAAAAAGTCAAATCCTTTCTATTTGGCAGATGTAGAAGTTTGGACCTTGATACCATTTATTCGGTGATACCATTTATTGGGTGATACCATTTATTGGGTGATACCATTTATTGGGTGATACCATTTATTCGGTGATACCATTTATTGGGTGATACCATTTATTCGGTGATACCATTTATTGATCGATACCATTTATTCGGTGATACCATTTATTGGGTGATACCATTTATTCGGTGATACCATTTATTGGGTGATACCATTTATTGGGTGATACCATTTATTGATCGATACCATTTATTCGGTGATACCATTTATTGATCGATACCATTTATTCGGTGATACCATTTATTGATCGATACCATTTATTCGGTGATACTATTAATTGGCTGACTAAACAGATTGTAGTGCGTGTTTTCGCAGTGCGCGCGTCTCTTTTTCCTGCGACAAATGCAAACTTTTTTTTTTTTGTACAACAAGCAAAGCAATGTAGATCCTCCGAATGGGAGAAATGAGAGAGTCACCCCCAGCTAGAGCCGGAATGTCAGATATTTTTATGCACACCGAAAGATCGATTCACCAAATAAATGCTTACAAGCCTCCAGTGGCACATTGGATTTAATGGTTCTGGCCCCAAGAGCTCACGCTCCAACAACACCGTATACAACTTTAAACTCATTGTAAACCCTACCTGGTTTGTTGCATCTCAGTGATCTCCTGCTGCCTCTTTGCAGCCACTACCTGTCTACATGCACCCCAGCAATAGCTGCATTGCATTTTTCTTAGGGCAGGCCTTTTTTTTTTTTTTTGGTGACATCAGTGGACTGCGCCTGCGTAATAGATGTTGAAACTGCCACTTGTAGCCTCCCTTGTAATCCTGCTTGACAGGGTGACAACGCAGGAGCACAATTGTGAGACACGGGCAGAGCGTTGTCACCGTAATACAGGAAGTGCCTGAACAGGGGCTAGCATGGTGGGGTCTCCAGATTTACTTAAAAGAGAAGTATGAGGTTGGGTTTTTTTCTCTTAGTATCATACTTACCTAGGTGGATGCTGCAGCTGCCCCCCCCCCCCCCCCGACACCTCTGCACTGAGAACCGAGCGATCAAACATCGCCGATCACTCAGTTCTCGCAGCTCAGGGAGCAGAGAGCTGATTATTGTCAGTCACAGCTCTCTGCTCTTCCCCCCTCCTCGCTCACTGGAGCGCAGGGCTGTGGAGGGGGCGGGGGGGGGGGCATCCAGCTCAGGCTCTCAGTGGCTCGCTGACGGGCGGAGCCGGGTGTCGGTCCAGGCACCTGGCGGATCCAGACTTTATTGTCGGGATGCCGCGGTGCCTGGACCGACTTCTGTGACGTCAAAAGAGAGCGGACTTCAGCCCACTCTCTGCTGGAAACGGTTCACAGGAGTGCAGAACGAACGACTCTCCTGTGATCGAGAAGTCCAGCCAAACGAGCCCAGGCTGGACTTCTCCTTTTAACCACTTGCCGACCTGGCTTTTTCCGGCACTTTTTGTTAACAAGTTTAAATCAGTATTTTTTTTGCTAAAAAACTAACTTATAACCCCCAAAAATTACACATTTATTTTTAGCAGAGACCCTAGAGAATAAAATGACAATGGTTGCAATTTTTTACGTCACACGGTATTTGCGCAGCGGTTGTGCAAACGCAATTTTTTGGGAAAAAATACACTTTAATTAGTAAAAAAAACAAAAACAATAGTTTTTTCTGTAAAATGTGAAAGATGATGTTACGCCGAGTAAATAGACACCCAACATGTCACACTTTAAAATTGCGCACGCTTGCGGAATGACGACAAAATACGGTACCTAAAAATCATAGGCGAAGTTTTAAATGCCTTTACAGTTTACCAGTTTAGAGTTAGACTCCTTTCACACTTAGCCGCCCTGGGCCTCAGCGGTAAAGCGGCGCTATTTTTAGGGGTTAAATCCGTACGCAAAACGCCGCTGCAGCGGGGCTTTGCCGGCGGTATAGCAGCGCTGCCCCATTGTTTTCAATGGGCAGGGGAGCTTTAGGAGCGGTGAGTTCACCGCTCCTAATGCGCTCCAAAGAAGCTGCTGGCAGGACTTTTTCTGACGTCCTGCCAGCGCACCGCTGAATGGAGCCGCCGTGAATGGAGCCGCTGTTTCAGGGCGCTTTGCAGGCGCTATTTTTAACGCTATAGCGCCTGCAAAGCGCCTCAGTGTGAAAGGGGTCTTACAGAGAAGATCTAGCACTAGAATTATTGCTCTCGCTCTGATGTTCGCGGCGATACCTCACATGTGTGGTTCAAACACCGTTTACATATGCGTGCGCGACTTGCGTATGCGTTCGCTTCTGCCCGCAAGCACGGAGGGATGGGGGCGCTTTAAAAACATTTTTATTATTATTTATTTTACTTTTAATATTGTATTTTTACACGGTCTGTTCACTTTTTTTTTTTTTTCGATCACTTTTATTCCTATTACAAGGAATGTAAACATCCCTTGTAATAGAAATAAGGATGACAGGTCCTCTTTATGGAGAGATCTGGAGGGTCAAAAAGACCTCAAATCTTTTCTTTACCTTTAAAAGCAAAAGACATTTCATGAGAAAGCTGGCCGTCTGCTGAAAAAAAAACGGGCGTCTTCTCCTCCATCATGTCGGCTTCCGACTCAAAGCCCAACCAGGGGGTGATGGAACAGATCTCTAATGCCGTGTAAACACGGTCGGACTTTCCGGCATACTTGGTCCGGCGGACCAGAGTGTGCCGGACAATCCGCCCGTGTGTGGGCGCCGGCGGACTTTTCCGGCGGACTTTTTCCCAAAAGCCCGCCGGACCTAGATTTGAAAAAAGTTTTAAATCTTTCCGCCGGACTCAGTTTCGGGCGGAAAGTCCACTCGTGTGTGTGCTGGTCCGACGGAAAGCCCGCTCGTGTGTATGCTGGTCCGACGGACCAGATACAACACGAGGGCAGGGTATTGCATCTCGCGCTCGCTGCAATAGGAAAAGCAAATTTTCCTATTGCGGCGAGCGCGGTGCATACCAGGCCCTTAGGTCTGGTATGGATTATAAAGGGGAACCCCCTACGCCGAAAAAACGGCGTGGGGTCCCCCCTAAAATCCATACCAGACCCCGATCCGAGCACGCAGCCTGGCCGGTCAGGAAAGGGGGTGGGGACGAGCGAGCGCCCCCCCCCCCTCCTGAACCATACCAGGCCGAATGCCCTCAACATGGGGGGTGGGTGCTTTGGGGGAGGGGGGCGCCCTGCGGCCCCCCCCCACCCCAAAGCACCTTGTCCCCATGTTGATGAGGACAAGGGCCTCTTCCCGACAACCCTGGCCGTTGGTTGTCGGGGTCTGCGGGCGGGGGCTTATCGGAATCTGGGAGCCCCCTTTAATAAGGGGGCCCCCAGATCCCGGCCCCCCACCCTATGTGAATGAGTATGGGGTACATGGTACCCCTACCCATTCACCTAGGAAAAAAGTGTAAGTAATAAAACACACTACACAGGTTTTTAAAATATTTTATTAAACAGCTCCCGGGGGGATCTTCCTCCGGCTTCGGGGGTCTTCTTCCGGCTTCGGGGGTCCCTCCGCTTCATCTTCTCCCGGCGTCCGGTTGGTTCTTCTCCGCTCTCTTCTCTCCAGTTCTTCGGCCGGCTCCTCTGCTGTCTTCAGGTAGCTCTCTTGCCAGCAGAGGTCCGGACTTCTGGGCTTCTTCTCTTCTCCAGATGTTGACACGACGCTCTCTCCGGCTGGACTGCTCTCCGAGGGCTGCGTTGTGACTTATATAGGCGGAGACCCCGCCCCCTTTTGATGTCACAGTCCCTGGGCATGCTGGGACTGTGATGTTTAGGGGGCGTGGTCACTGGGTGATGTTGACCACGCCCCCTAAAACGTCACAGTCCCAGCATGCCCAGGGACTGTGACATCAAAAGGGGGCGGGGTCTCCGCCTATATAAGTCACAACGCAGCCCTCGGAGAGCAGTCCAGCCGGAGAGAGCGTCGTGTCAACATCTGGAGAAGAGAAGAAGCCCAGAAGTCCGGACCTCTGCTGGCAAGAGAGCTACCTGAAGACAGCAGAGGAGCCGGCTGAAGAACTGGAGAGAAGAGAGCGGAGAAGAACCAACCGGACGCCGGGAGAAGATGAAGCGGAGGGACCCCCGAAGCCGGAAGAAGACCCCCGAAGCCGTAGGAAGATCCCCCCCGGAGCTGTTTAATAAAATATTTTAAAAACCTGTGTAGTGTGTTTTATTACTTACACTTTTTGCCTAGGTGAATGGGTAGGGGTACCATGTACCCCATACTCATTCACATAGGGTGGGGGGCCGGGATCTGGGGGCCCCCCTTATTAAAGGGGGCTCCCAGATTCCGATAAGCCCCCCGCCCGCAGACCCCGACAAACAACGGCCAGGGTTGTCGGGAAGAGGCCCTTGTCCTCATCAACATGGGGACAAGGTGCTTTGGGGTGGGGGGGGCCCCGCAGGGCGCCCCCCTCCCCCAAAGCACCCACCCCCCATGTTGAGGGCATGCGGCCTGGTACGGTTCAGGAGGGGGGGGGGGGGCGCTCGCTCGTCCCCACCCCCTTTCCTGACCGGCCAGGCTGCGTGCTCGGATCGGGGTCTGGTATGGATTTTAGGGGGGACCCCACGCCGTTTTTTCAGCGTAGGGGCTTCCCTTTATAATCCATACCAGACCTAAGGGCCTGGTATGCCCCGCAACGGGGCTCGCAAGGTGTCAATCTCGCCGATAAAAGCGGCAAGATTGACATCCTTTGCTAGTCCCGTCGCACCTGAGTCACGTTCAAAATGAACGGACTTGTCCGTGTGTGGGCAAGTCCGTTCATTCTGAAAGTCCGCCGGAACTCCGGCGAAAGTCCGTCGGAAAGACGGGCGGACTTAGCCCGCCGGAAAGTCCCGGCGTGTGTGGGCAAGTCCGCCCGTTTTAAAGTCCGGCGCACCTGGCGGACAAAGTCCGTCGGAAAGTGTGCCGGACCAAGTAGGATAGAAAGTCCGACCGTGTGTACGCGGCATAAGTCTTGAAGATCTGCACGGCTTGGGCCTTATACTTTAGACTCATGGTAGTAGATATTGGGTTTTCCTTCATGTCTACAGGGGGAAAGCCTCAGGGATCTGGCCAGACTCCTGCATTCTCAGGCCTCCAACGCTTTCTTACCCCCACAGTCATCAGATTTGGCCATGCATGCACAGACCATGATGGTTCCCGCTTGACCCTCAGCAGCAGAGGACCACAAAGAGAAGTCTGCAACCATTTGTTGCTCACTCAACTGCACATCACGGTCATGAACCTGGCTCTATTCCCTCTACACTGCTCGATCTTAGACTTTCTAAAACACTCACCCTTTCAGAGTCCTCCTACACCTCACACCGCCCTCCAAGGACAGAAGATCCAGACATCCGGGACCCCTAGAGGTCTCACATTATATGGCAAGTTTTTGAATCGGTGGCACACCGTATGAAGAGATGGACAAGCTCAACCAAGAGATGACAGTCAGAGGCATAACTAGAACCTTCACGGCCCCGGTGCAAGAAACCATAAAGGGTCCCCCTGACTGCTGGGGGCTCTTTCCATTGGTCCCAGGGCCCTTGGTCTTGGGGCCCTTCCCTCTGAGCCCAGGGCCCTTCCCTCCAAGCCCAGTGCCTTTTCCTTTGGTCCCAGGACACTTTCCTCTGGTCCCGGGGCCCAACCCTTCGAGCCCAGGGCCTTTCCCTCTGGTCTCAGGGCCCTTCCCTCTGAGCCCAGGGCCCTTACCTCCAAGCCCAGCACCCTTTTCTCTGGTCCCAGGGCCCTTCCCTCCGAGCCCAGTGCCTTTTCCTCTGGTCCCAGGACCTTTCCCTCTGGTTCCGGGGCCGAACCCTCCGAGCCCAGTGCCCTTTTCTCTGGTCCCAGGACCCTTTTCTCTGGTCCCAGGACCCTTCCCTCCGAACCCAGCGCCAGTGACATACACTGACCTACCTATCTGACATACATACATTAACCTACCTACCTGACATACACTGACCTACCTGACAAACACCGACCTACCTGACAAACACTGACCTACCTGACAAACACCGACCTACCTGACAAACACTGACCTACCTGACATACACTGACCTACACACACTGACCTACCTGACCAGGAGACAGACTTCATGTGTCCTGCAGCAGCAGCTCGGCTCAGCCGTGGTGTGTGGTGCACCTGTCATCATCACCACAGGTAGCCAGAGGAGGAGAGGACAGCCGCCCGCCCGTGCACTGAGCGGGAATCCCACAGTGATGTGGTGCGGTGGCCGCATTGTAATTTCCACCTTTTGGAGTCTGCAGCACCTATGATGGACGTCACACGTCCCGCGATCCCGGCATTGGACCAGTGGGACATCCATCATAGGCGCTGCAGCCTCCAGAAGGCGGGACCTGCTATGTGACTCGGCAGCACTCGAGATCAGATCGGTCCCCACTCAGCAGCGCTCGGGGCTAACAATACAATTGTGCATGCCTGAGACTCTGGCCTTTTCGGGGACCCATTCGGGGCTACAGGACCCCCCCCCCCCAGCCCCCCCCCCTCCTGAGGCCACTGGCTGGGAGGAGGATCAGTGGTACAATAGCGAATATTCAAATTACTGTTGTAACACACCTGGGTGGGCTCTGTTCGTATTCTCTGTGCCTCGAGCCCACCTTATTATGAATCCTATTAGAGCCTCTGGTTCTAATCAGGTGCTTAAAAAAAACACCATTGTAATTCATTCATCCAGCGTCCTGCAAGGGGTCAGATGCATTGATGGGGGGGGGCGGTTCCTGTGCGCTCTTAATGGATGGGACGCCCCTGGCGATGGGGCTTAGGTAATAAGGGGGGATGATGGGAGGCTGCTGCACACAGAAGATTTTTATCTTCATGCATAGAATGCATGCAGGTAAAAAAACTTCTGCCTTTAGAATCACTTTAATTCCATCATCAAAGGACAATAGTCTTGGTGAATGTCTCACTGTTATTCCCCAAGATGCCAATAATCCCATCCAATGTACAATCCCAATTCCCAAAAAGTTGGGGCAGGGCAGCAAAAAGCTGCCAAAATAAGTGGTACGAACAAGGAAGAGCTGGAAGAACATTTTGCAATTAATAAGGTTAATTGACAACAAAAGTGGCGGCCGCTCCATTAATCCATGCCCCCGGCCCCTTCTCTTCATGCAGGGCGCATGGATTTCAGTAGTTTTTTTTTTTTTTGGATGATTGGAGCCAGATGCTCCAATTTGCTTCAAAAAGACCGGGCTTAGGGCGCAGAGCCCACCCAGTTGTGTGACAATAGCAAATTAATATTCGCTTTTGACTTCCTACTTCTCCTTCCAGCAAATTAGGAAGCGGGCCGCAAGGAGAATTGACCATATTGGCCACCGAGGAGGAGACGCAGGGGGAAGCTGCCGAGGAAGAGACGCAGGCGGAAGCTGCCGAGGAAGAGACGCAGGGGGAAGCCACCGAAGAGGAGACGCAGGGGGAAGCCCCCGAGGAAGAGACGCAGGGGTAAGCCACCAAAGAGGAGATGCAGGGGGAAGACCCTGAGGAAGAGACGCAGGGGTAAGCCACCGAAGAGGAGACGCAGGGGGAAGCCATCGAGGAGGAGACGCAGAGGGAAGCTGTCGTGGAGGAGACGCAGGGGGAAGCCCCCGAGGAGGAGACGCAGGAGTAAGCCACCGAAGAGGAGACGCAGGGGGAAACCCCTGAGGAGGAGACAAAGGGGAAGCCGCTGAAGCTGCCTGTGACCTGGATGGGGTAAGTGCGGGGCTGGTGGGTGGACGAGCGAGCGACGGGGGGTGTTTTGCAATCGACCGAGCGATGGAGGGGGTTTGACTGACCAACCGAATGGGGGGGGTTGGCGTGTGGTTTGTTTGCCGCCCCCCCCCCCAAAAAATGGAGCACCAGTCACCACTGGTCAACAGGTATAGATTGGGTATAAAAAGAGCATCTTAGAGAGTCAGAGTGTCTCAGAAGTAAAGATTAACAGAGGTTCACCAATCGCTGAAAAGCTGCGTCTAAAAATTGTCCAACAGTTTCAGAATAATAATCCCCAGTGTAAAATTGCAAAGATTTAAAATCTATCATCATCTACAGAATATAAAATCATCAAAAGATTCCAAGAATCTGGAGAAATCTCTGTGCGCAATGGACAAGTCCGATGCAAAATTTTGGATGCCTGTGATCTTCAGGCCCTCAGACGGCACTGCATTAAAAACTGGCATGATTCTGTGATAAACATGACTGCATGGGCTCAGATATACTTACAGAAATCGCTGCCTGAACACAGTTCACCGTACCATCCAAAAATACAAGGTAAAGCTCTATCACGCAAAGAAGCCATATTTGAACACGATCCGGAAAGGTCGCCGTCTTCTCCGGGCCAAAGCTCATTTAGAATGGTCTGATACAAAGTAGAAAATTGTTCTCTGGGCCAAAGCTCATTTAAAATGGTCTGTTACAAAGTGGAAAACTGTTCTCTGAGCCAAAGCTCATTTAATCCCTTCACGCCGACCGCACACATATATGCAGCGTCACAGAAGTGGGCTTTTTTCCATGGGGCAGCATATCTGCGTACCTCCCTCTGTGCTAGGAGTGCGTCGCACAGTGTGCTCCCAGCACAGAGACCGTGGTCTCCCCGAGAGCCTGTCAGTTCAGGCCCCTGATTGGCTATTACAGTGATCAGTCACTGTGAGCCCGCCCCTGGGTTTCCTACCTCTTCTGAATAAAGAGAAAGGTTCATTGCATATTCCTCTTCTTGCAGGAGAGGAATTGTAAACAAAAAAGTGTGTAATGAAAAAAAATCAAATAAAAAATTTAAAAAAAAGAAAAGAATAAAACGATTAATTAAAAAACAAAGAAAAAAATAACAAGATCAAGGTTGCCAGGGTTAGTGTTAGGTTCAGGGTCAAAGGTGACAGTCAGCATATTTTAGGTAGAATTGAAAAAAAAAATTTAATTGGTATCACTGTCAGTTAGTATCAGTGTCAATTTGTTTTAGGCAGGATAAAAAAAAAGCAAAATGCACACAATTCTTTCTGGGCTGAACTAAGGGTACAAACAACAACTAATATAAACATATTTGGTATCACTGCAATCGTCAGGAGCAGGAGAATTTATTATAATTATTATGATAACAGTAAGAAATATACAGCTAAATTAAAAAAAAAATTACTATTTTGGGCCAGTTTCCTTTGATAATAGTAATTAAAAAAAAATAGGAGACCTCCGTTACCATTCACCACCAAAAGAAAGCCCATTTTGTTCTAAAAAAGACAAGGTATAATCCACCTGGATACACAAAGTAGTTGTGACGATATGTACAGTTTTACTAACACATGTCCACATTGCAAAATTGTGCTTAGGTATTTAGATTTGTTTTACCCTTAGGTGTGAAGGGGTTAAAATGGTCTGTTGCAAAGTGGAAAACCATTCTCTGGGCCAAAGCTCATTTTAAATGGTCTGTTGCAAAGTTTAAAACTGTTCTGTGTTCAGAGGAATCAAAATTTTCTACTAACCACCAATGTTTCCCATTTTCTCCACTGACCCCTGTTGAATTGGTTTTGGTAAGGGTTCCCCGAGATCTGAAACTATTTTAGGGGTCTCTTTGGTTAAAAAGGTTAAGAAAGGCTGCTCAATAGAATTCACCTTCACTCGAGGTGCTGTGGGCTGTGCTAAGGGACTGACTCCTCCTAAAGAGGTCAAACTTTCTAGCAAAATTTCTCGATTTGATCAGATGCTTTAGAGGCCAGAGGAGAGATATGGGGTCTGAAAGATTTTTTCATAAAGAGGTCCTGTCATGGGCCATCCTATCACATCATCCCTTGTGATAGCAATAAAGTTAAAATAATAAATAAAAACAAAGGTACAGTGTAAAAATAGGTATATATTTAAATAAAATAAATAATAGTGCCAAAGAAGTGCTGTGTTGGAGGTGTGATGGAAACGATGAATAATTTGTGTTCTGTTGCGCTCTGCACATCCCAGCTCCTCCGGAACCTCTCCCTACTTCTGCACCTGAGCTTTTTCTACCCAGCAGAGCTCTCGCCTACCCCATTGCCTCACTGCAGGTGCACCGAATGACATAAAAATTTCTAGCGAGTTCAGAGACACATTGCAAGTGAATAAAAAATAATTTATGGAAAGGAAAACATTTTGCAAGTAACTATTTAACCAATTCCTGCCCACACTGACAGACAACTACAGCGTGGGCCTCCAGCCCAGGGGGGCATCCTTGGACGCCCTCCCACGTGCACGCCCCCCTGGGGTGCACATCCAGTGCGCTTTGTGACTGCTGTGTGCTTTGGACAGGGCTAAAAACCAATTGGGGTAAAAGGGCCAATCACAGCGGGCCCTTTACCATGTGATTAGCTGTGTCCAATTGCAACTGTCACGGATGTAAACAGGTTTTGCAGTTTATCAGCTGTTATCGGCTCCCCTGATTATTAGTGCAGCCCCATCAGTGTAGCTTATCAGTGCCCAACAGTGCTGCTTATCTGGGCCCATCAGAGCACATCAGTGCAGCCTCACCAGAGCCCATGAGTGCAGCCTCACCAGTGCCCATCAGTGCAGCCTCATAAAAGCCCATCAGTGCAGCCTCATCAGAGCCCATCAGTGCAGCCTCATCAGAGCCCATCAGAGCCCATTAGTGCAGCCTCATCAGAGCCCATTAGTGCATCCTCTTGAGAGCCCATCAGTGCAGCCTCATCAGAGCTCATCAGTGCAGCCTCATCAGAGCCCATCAGTGCAGCCTCATCAGAGCCCATCAGTGCAGCCTCATCAGAGCCCATCAGTGCAGCCTCATCAGAGCCCATCAGTGCAGCCTCATCAGAGCCCATCAGTGCAGCCCCATCAGAGCTCATCAGTGCAGCCTCATCAGAGCCCATCAGTGCAGCCCCATCAGAGCTTATCAGTGCAGCCTCATCAGAGCCCATCAGTGCAGCCTCATCAGAGCCCATCAATGCAGCCTCATCAGAGTCCATCAGTGCAGCCTCATCAGAGCCCATCAGTGCAGCCTCATCAGAGCCCATCAATGCAGCCTCATCAGAGCTCATCAGTGCAGCCTCATCAGTGCCCATCAGTGCAGCCTCATCAGAGCCCATCAGTGAAGGAAAATAACTTATTTACTACATTTTCTTTAAACATTTCATTTATTTAGCAAATAATAAAACCCCAGTAGTGATTAAAAGCCACCAAAAGAAAGCTCTATTTGTGTGAAAAAAAATGATAAAAATGTCATAAGGGTACAGTGTTGCATGACGGCGCAATTGTCATTTAAAGTGTGAAAGCTGAAAATTGCCCTGGGCAGGAAGGGGGTGAAAGTGCCCGGTATGGTTAAGATATTACATTTTTCTCTGCTGTTATCTACTGATTTTTTTTTTAAGTTGACGACAAGGTCTCTTTAAACCCATTTATACAAGAAGTGAAAGACACACAGCGGTGGATCCTAGCCAGCAAAATATATTTCTGGCCCTCAGCTCTGTTGTAGAATAAAATAAGAGCAGGACGGACGTACAGAGCGGAATACGATGTCACACTACACCAGGTTCACCTCGGGTGAATACATTAGACACTCACAGACCTCTTCTGTACAAAAAATAAGGTCACCACCAGAGGCTCTATGGATTTAGAACCAGTAACACTACTTACTCCCCAACTAGAAACAGCTTAGTGTACTTTTATTGCCTTATATGACCCGGGCCCATGTGTAGGCAGGGCCCATGTGTAGGCAGGGCTTATGTGTAGGCAGGGCCCATGTGTAGGCAGGGCCCATGTGTAGGCAGGGCCCTGGTGGACTACCCATCTTCTGGAAGAACCACGAGACAGTTTTAATTGGCACTGGTTTCATGTTGTAGAAATTAACAAGGTACAATAGATATCCACAGATAGATACAGTAACTAGAACTTGGGTCCCTTTCCATCAGTCCAGGGGCCCTTTCCTCCGAGCCTGGGGCCCTTTCCACTGACCCCCGGCCCTTTACTCCTGTTGTGGGGCTCTTTATTACGGTCATGTAGTGGGATCCTTTTGCAAATTGGGCACCCCCATGGTGGCAAAACGCCAGGGGCCCACCACAATGCGACCTTTGTGATCCTGGTAGTTCCGCCACTGGGTATTCTACAAAGCACAATAGACTGACACAGCAATGGCACCACATGAGCTGTGGGGTATAAGTTTTTTTGGTATACATGTAGCAAATTCTTTAGCCTCCTCCAGTCTAATGAGAACCTTCAGGGCCAAAGATAGCTGACATCCTTCTGTATGTGGTGGGTTGTGAGGCATAGTGGGTGCAAGGTGGATAAAGTTATTGGGCGCCAGACACTTCTTGGATGTAAAAGAGGTTTTATTTCTCAGTCTTTTTATATTTTAAGGGGGAAAGAGGGTTAGGGCCAGGACACCCTTAAGAAGTTGCAATTTCAATTGGCCGACTCCGAGACTTCAATAGAAGGACAGCCGTACAGGGAAAGGCCCCCAGTAGGCGCCACATCTGCATGTGCAGGATTGCTATCTCCTCCAACAGTCTCCAACAGTCTTTAACAAGGCCTAACACAAATTGTTACAGTCCTCTTTGCTTCACTACTTCTACTTGTAGTTCTTCAGCCCCTGGAGCTTCTGGTCTCTCACTAGATCCTCTGATTCACTGACTCTGAATCCCTGGAGCTCCTCAAAGGTTTGCGGTGGTATCTCCCTCAAACGTCACCCATGCTTCCTTGCTGGATCCCTAGCTTGGCACTCCAGATACTTCTCAAGCTTCACTCCTGCTGACCGGCTCGGTCCCTGGCTTGACACACAAATTCTGCTCTTCAAGCGTCACCTCCGCTGGTTGGGTCTCTGACTTGATCACCGCCTGAAGTTTCCCGATTCTCCACCGTGCCCGTTCGGTGAGAGTGCTGTGCCGATACTTGCTTCAGTTACTCACTGTGGTCCCAGGTAAAGGTGGTTGGTCCCTTTGTGGCGACAGCTTCCCTTCTACCACTGACAGGTTCTCCGGCCGGCAGAACCGTCACTTCTGGTTGGACTGCAAGCCACAATCCCAACCCTGCGCTGCTCTCTTGCTTCTGGATAGGCCCTTCCACAGCCTGACAGCCAGATGCCCCCGGGATAGGCCCAATCTCTGGCCTAGCAGTCCGGGGCGTACAACACACGTCCACCCAGATGGCTGTCCAGGTGGCACAGAACATGGATCACCTGACCTCACCTGAATATATAGGTTCTCCCAGCATGCCAAGGGATTCAAGAAAACCCCTACCCATTGGCTGAGATACCCCATATACATATAATCTGACCTTGCCCTTCTCGTATCTAGTACCACCAAGTACCCGGCCACCTGGCGGTAGAAGAGAAAAGTGCAACTAGGCCGATCTTAGGGAGAAATCAATGGATCTCTAGCAATTGACCAGGATAACTACTCCTGGCAAGTAAATTTGTGAGGAGCGTCCCTGACTAAACCCCAGGGCACTACATACAGAACGGTGGTTGGGAAGTAGACTATACCCAATGTTCCCTTCCACCATATGTATATGTACAGTACGTCCTTGGACAAGAAGGGCGATATCATTTTTAGCGTTGACGATTTTCTACACTGTAAAAGTGACCTAAGCAGCTATACAGCCGGTCGATCACTTTTACAGGTGGCAGAAGGGGGTCTCCCCACCCGTCCCCTTCCAAGAGCCCTCCCCTCCCATGAGGGAGCCTGAGAACAATGCTACCACCTCAGACCACCTCACACGCACTGAAAAGAGCGCAAGGAATGGAAGTTCTCATGCCTCTTCTTCTCTGATGTCAGAAACCAGAAGCGAGAAGGATTTTGTCACTTCCAGTTTCAGTTTTGTTGTTTACAAGCCAATACCAGCTTGTGAAGGCATCTAATCCAGACATTCTCAACCTTTTCAACACGGAGGAACCCTTGAAATAACCTTTAAGTCTCAGGGAACCCCGGGTAAAAATGACTATATCTACAGCTCAACTCAACACTGATACATAGTTACATAGTAGGTGAGGTTGAAAAAAGACACAAGTCCATCAGGTCCAACCTATGTGTGTGATTATGTGTCAGTATTACATTGTATATCCCTGTATGTTGCGGTCGTTCGGGTGCTTATCTAATAGTTTCTTGAAACTATCGATGCCCCCTGCTGAGACCACCGCCTGTGGAGGGGAATTCCACATCCTTGTCGCTCTTACAGTAAAGAACCCTCTACATAGTTTAAGGTTAAACCTCTTTTTTTCTAATTTTAATGAGTGGCCACGAGTCTTATTAAACTCCCATCCATGGAAAAGTTTTCTCCCTATTGTGGGGTCACCAGTACGGTATTTATATATTGAAATCATATTCCCTCTCAAGCGTCTCTTCCCCAGATAGAATAAGTTCAGTGCTTGCAACCTTTCCTCATAACTAATATCCTCCAGACTCTATTAGCTTTGTTGCCCTTCTTTGTACTCGCTCCATTTCCAGTACATCCTTCCTGAGGACTGGTGCCCAGAACTGGACAGCATACTCCAGGTGCGGCCGGACCAGAGTCTTGTAGAGCGGGAGAATTATCGTTTTATCTCTGGAGTTGATCCCCTTTTTAATGCCAATATTCTGTTTGCTTTGTTAGCAGCAGCTTGGCATTGCATGCCATTGCTGAGCCTATCATCTACTAGGACCCCCAGGTCCTTTTCCATCCTAGATTCCCCCAGAGGTTCTCCCCCCAGTCTATAATATTGCATTCAGATTTTTGCCACCCAAATGCATTATTTTACATTTTTCTACATTGAACCTCATTTGCCATGTAGTTGCCCACCCCATTCATTTGTTCAGATCTTCTTGCAAGGTTTCCACATCCTGCGGAGAAGTTATTGCCCTGCTTAGCTTAGTATCGCCCGCAAATACAGATATTGAACTGTTTATCCCATCCTCCAGGTCGTTTATAAACAAATTAAATAGGATTGGTCCCAGCACAGAACCCTGGGGGACCCCACTACCCACCCCCGACCATTCCGAGTACTCCCCATTTATCACCACCCTCTGAACTCGCCCTTGTAGCCAGTTTTCAATCCATGTACTCACCCTATGGTCCATGCCAACGCACCTTATTTTGTACAGTAAACGTTTATGGGGAACTGTGTCAAATGCTTTTGCAAAATCCAGATACACCACGTCTACGGGCCTTCCTTTATCTAGATGGCAACTCACCTCCTCATAGAAGGTTAATAGATTGGTTTGGCAAGAACGATTCTTCATGAATCAATGCTGATTACTGCTAATGATACCGTTTTCTTTACTAAAATCTTGTTTATAGTCCCTTATCATCCCTTCCAAGAGTTTACATACTATTGATGTTAGGCTAACTGGTCTGTAATTCCCAGGGATGTATTTTGGCCCTTTTTAAAATATTGGTGCTACATTGGCTTTTCTCTAATCAGCTGGTACCATTCCTGTTAGTAGACTGTCAGTAACAATTAGGAACAACGGTCTGGCAATCACTTGATTAAGTTCCCTAAGTACCCTCGGGTGCAAGCCATCTGGTCCCAGCGATTTAATAATGTTACGTTTTCCAAGTCTATTTCTAATTCTGTCCTCTGTTAACCATGGGGGTGCTTCCTGTGTTGTGTCATGAGGATAAACACTGCAGTTGTGGTTACTGAAGCCCCCCGATTCCTTCGTGAAGACTGAGGAGAAGAATAAATTCAATACCTTCGACATTTCCCCATCCTTTGTAACCAGATGTCCTTCCTCTTTCTTTATGGGGCCAATATGGTCTGTCCTCCCTTTTTTACTGTTTACATACTTAAACAGTAAAAAACTTATTTCTTGGGATTTTTTTCTCTCCTCCGCTGTGTATTTCGTGTTCTATCTTAGCCGCCCTAATTGCACCCTTACATTTCTTGTTGCATTCTTTATAAAGTCTGAATGCTGAGGATGATTCCGCAGCCTTGTATTTTTTGAAGGCCTTCTCCTTTGCTTTTATATGCATTTTTACATTGGAGTTAAGCCATCCAGGATTTTTGTTCGCTCTTTTAAATTTATTACCCAATGGGATACATTGGCTAATGCCCTTTTTTAATATGCTCTTAAAGCAAACCCATCTCTCCTCCGTGTTCTTTGTTCATTGGTGTGATGGTCTTGGGGAAGAATTTCCTCCCTACAGATAGCTAAAAATATCATTGGTGTCACTGGGAACTTATCTGAGAGGCAAAAATTGGTCATTGCTCAAGGAACCCCTAGCAACCATTGGAGGAACCCTAGGATTCCACGGAACCCCGGTTAAGAAACCCTGAGCTGATCAAACCGATCTCGGTTTGATCAGATGCTTTAGAGGCCAGAGGAGAAAAAGACCCCAGATCTCTCCACAAAGAGGACCTGTCCTAACCCACACTATAACAACAAGGAATGTTGTCCAAAGACGGATACAATGTTAAAAAATATATACCGGTATATTTAAATAAAATAAATAATAGTGCCAGAAGAGTGCTCTGTTGGAGGGGTGATGGAAATGATGAATAATCACTGTGTTCCATTAGGACCCACAGATTATGACCACCAAAGGCAGTCTGTTCAGACAAAGTGTGGCAGGAACACCCTGAAAAGAAAACCTACATGTCCCTACCCGTCTGGAAACTCTGCCTACTACTGCACTTGCCCTATCCCTACTCAGCAGAGCTCTCTCCCTATCCTGCTGCCTTAATGCAGGTGCGCCAAATGACATTGGGCCCCCTATATTTATAGGGTCCTACGATGAAGATGTAAACATTAAAAGGATGGATCTCAGACTACTGAATAGTCACCAATACTACTTGAGCAATTCGTCCTATAGGATGGGGTATCTCTACAACTATTTGGCAATCTCCAAATTCAAGGGAAAAAGGGGGGTAGGGAAAAGAGGGGGGGGCCAGAATGTTCACCCCACCCAATCAAGAGTTGTAAAAGAGGACCAACTCTTGGAAGATGTCCACCAAAATCTTGTAGGACTTCGGCATTTAACAGGATCACCCTCATTCCCAAGATGGCCACCTGGAGCCCAAGATAGGAGACATTTCCTCCCCTTTGGACTCCTACTAATCTGAAGAAACTGGCACGTTGCCACCTTCAGGCTGGAGAAAATACTGCAGCCTGTACATGTCTACAAGCTAAGCTCCCTTAAAAAGAAGACATGGTCAAAAAAGCATCCATGAAGCAAAATAAATAGATAAATGCAATGTGATCGAGTCTAATGGTAAATCAGGAATTATGTTTAAAGGTAAAGTTTACCTTTAGAGTATTTAGGGTGTAACATGTTCCAGCACCCCCTTGAGCACCCCTTATCCCCCTCCCTTCGATGACAGTGTAAATTCGGGGCAACGTTGCGTGACTCTGGCCGCTCAGCCACATAATTCATTCACAGGGATCTGTAAATGAATAAACTATCCTAATTATCTTAATACTAATATTTTGTGCATTCACATTCCATTGATTCTTCCTTTTAGCTTTCTCACTGAAAGTCTGTACCGAGGTATGGACAGAGAGCTAGAGAGGGAGTCTACAGGAGCCTGACATTGCACTCGCCATCCACTGACTGCAGCTGCAATGCTTTTCAGGCTGTTGTAGAAAAATATAATAAATGCACATTTTTTTCTTGCAAAAATATGTGCATTTTTTATCTTTTTCTCAAAAGGTAAGCTTAAGCATTAGTTGAACTAAATCTGTACTGGTATCAGCCTTTTTGCAACCTTCTATACATCAAAGCAAAGACTGGGAGCAGGAGAAGAAGCACAAGGATCCAGACAGTTGTGCTGCAGTGCACACGTGCTAACAAGGAGTATGCTGATAGGAGGAGAGAGCGAGTGACTGAGAATCTGCTGCATCTTCTTTCACTGTCCAATGACAAGAGGGGATGGGACAACACCTCCAACAACTTCTAGAGCAGTGGTCGCCAAACCTTCGGACTTCACAGACCACTAAACTTACAATTTTGAATCCCGTGGACCACTAACATAAATTTTACATGCCTTATACACACAATGCTGTGGCTCTCTACCCCCCTCCCCCTGGATCACACTGCTGCATTATACACACAATGCTCTGGCTCTCTGCCCCCCTCCCCCTTGATCACACTGCTGCCTTATACACATAATGCTCTGGCTCTCTGCCCCCCTCCCCCTGGATCACACTACTGCCTTATACATACAATATTCCGGCTTTCTGCCCCCCTCCCCCTTGATCACACTGTTGCCCTATATACACAATGCTCTGGCTCTCTGCTCCCCTCCCCCTGGATCACACTGCTGCCTTATACACACAATGCTCAGGCTCTCTGCCCCCCTCCCCCTTGATCACACTGCTGCCTTATACACACAATGCTATGGTTCTCTGCCCCCTCCTCCTGGATCACACTGCTGTCTCATACACACAATGCTCCAGCTCTCTGCCCCCCTTCCTCTGGATCACACTGCTGCCTTATACATACAATGCGTCTGCTCTCTGCTCCCTCCTCCTGGATGACACTGCTGCCTTTTACACACAATGATCCGGTTCTCTGCCCCCTCCTCCTGGATCACACTGCTGTCTTATACACACACAATGCTCTGACTCTCTGCACTCCTCCCTCCTGATCACACTACTGCCTTATACACTCACAATGCTCCCTCTCCCTGCCCCCCTCCCCCTGGATCACACTACTGCCCTATATACACAATGCTCCAGCTCTCTGCTCCCCTCCCCTCCCCCTGGATCACACTGCTGCCTTATACACACAATGCTCCGGCTCTCTGCTCCCCTCCCCCTGGATCACACTGCTGCCTTATACACGCAATGCTCCGGCTCTCTGCCCCCCTCACCCTGGATCACACTGCTGCCCTATATACACAATGCTCCGGCTCTCTGCACCCCTCCCTCTGGATCACACTGTTGCCTTATACACACAATGCTCCCGCTCTGCACTCCTCCCCCTGGATCACACTGCTGCCTTATACACACAATGCTCCGGTTCTCTGCTCCCCTCCTCCTGGATCACACTGCTGCCTTATACACACAATGCTCCGGCTCTCTGCACCCCTCCCTCTGGATCACACTGCTGCCTTATACACACAATATTCCGTTTTCAGCTTTGTTACTTTATGTATGTAGTATTTTCCCACTGTTTCTTTGCTGTACAGAATGATGTTCATGTAGTTAATTCTGAGCTCCACCCAAAAGTGGAAGCTCCGCTTGCTTGCCTCCTACCCACTTGATATCTGTTTACCTACGCTGTCTCCATTGTAGGGGCCCCAGAGCATTACTTTGCCTAGGGGCCCATGATGCTTTTAAGACGGCCCTACCTAGAGCACTTTTTGCATGGAGCCTGTGTTTGTGCAGGCGTCCCCCTAATAAGGCCCTAATTATATACGAATAGAAGAGACATCAGACCAATATGAATGGTTTTATCAGTAAAGTCCCATGAATGAGGAGTCCAGATAAGCCCTATCTAAGCTCCTCTCATTAGCCAGCAGAGCCGAGACATAAAAGATGGCAGCCATTTATCTCCAAGTTGCAAATCAATGCACAGATTGGGCTCCTTGACAAAGGCCGTATAACAGCAGCTTAGTGACAGGCCTACAAATATCACCTTTGTACTGGGATCAAAGAATGGAAGTCGCCCATTATTACTGGACAATGGAGCCAACGTCCCGGGTGTTAATCATGAAGGACCATGAGGATGACACCGCGTCTTCCTGGATCCAGGCAGAGACTGATAAGGATAATTATCACGGGGCAAACAGCAGCATCCTACTGATACTAGATGAGCAGACTACCTTCCCGTGAACCCATGCAACCAGTCTACTTAAAGGGCTCATTCGCAGTTGCAGCGCGGCTTTATTCATTGAATGGGTTGCATTTGGCAAATGCAACATGAGATAAAAAATGTTGTTGTAGAATGTGTACAACCCCATTACATCTTAACTGTGACTCAACTGCCTATTTTTACCACCACCTGTGTGAACAAGCCCAACGTCCCAATTCAGGCGAAATTTTTTCTTGTTTTGCTGACCGCAATACGTAAATATACGTTGCGGCTTTGAAGTGGTTTACTGGGGTTATGGCTACAGCTATCATCCTTAACCCCGGTATTTTATTTTTTCAGCCGGTAATTCTCTCTTTTTTTCATAAAAGCGATCCAAGTGGTCTATTTGAAGGCTTACCCCTCTTACAGACGAGCCTGGGAAACGATTCAATGATTCACGTGGCTGGCCATAGAGGTGAACAAAGACCATATTATCTCTGAACACCTCTATGATCTTTGAGGACTGGAGCGACATTATGACGTCACATCCGGTTTAGAGCAGAAGTAAACACATTTTTTTTTTTTTTTAAAGAAAAACATTTTTTTTTTGATCTTTTGCTTTCAAAGATAGAGGAGAGATTTGGGGTCCTAAAGACCCCAGATCTCTTCATAAAGAGGACCTGTCATTCCTTATTTCTATTACAAGGGATGTTTACATTTCTCGTAATAGGAATAAAAGTGATAAAAAAAATAAAAGGGACAGTGTAAAAATAAAAATAATACAAATTTACAGCACCCCCTTTCCTCCGTGCTCACGCGCAGAAGCAAATGCATACGTAAGTCACGCATGTATATGTAAACGCTGTTCACACCACACATGTGATGTAACGCCATGAACATCTGAGCGAGAATAACAATTCTAGTGCTAGATCTCCTCTGTAACTCTAAACAGGTAACCTGTAAAAAAAATGTAAAGAGCCGCTTATTGAGATTTCTAAGTACCGTAGTTTGTCACCATTCCAAGAGCGTGTGCAATTTTAAAGCATGACATGTTATCTCTTACAGCATAACATCATCTTTTATATTTTACCCAAAAATTGGGTTATATATTGTTATTTTTGCATTAAAATTTATTAAATTTATTAAAGTGTATTTTATCCAAATAGATTGTGTTTGAAAAACCACTGCGCAAATACCGTGTGACATAAAAAAAATTGCAACAATCGCCATTTTATTCTCTAAGGCAAGGGTGTTGAACTCAATTTCATTTTGGGCCGCATCAGCAGTACGGTTGCCCCTAAAGGGCTGGTTGTGCACTAGAAGTGCGTTACGTATAGAGCGCAGAGCTTAGAAGTGCGTTACGTATAGAATGCAGAGTACAGGACTGCGTTATGTACAGAGTGCAGAGTTCAGGGGTGGGTTATGTACAGAGCACAGAGTTCAGGAGTGCATTACATACAGAGTGCAGAGTTCAGGAGTGCGTTACATACAGAGTGCATTACATACAGAGTGCAGAGTTCAGAAGGTACGTTACATACAGAGAGCAGAGTTCAGGAGTGAATTACGTACAGAGTGCGTTACGTACAGAGCGCAGAGTTCAGGAGTGTGGTACGTACAGAGTGCAGAGTTCAGAAGGTAGGTTACATACAGAGAGCAGAGTTCAGGAGTGCGTTACGTACAGAGTGCGTTTTGTACAGAGTGCAGAGTTCAGGAGTGCGTTACGTACAGAGTGCAGAATTCAGAAGGTGCGTTACATACAGAGTTAAGAGTTCAGGAGTGCGTTACATACAGAGTAAAGCATACAGGAGTGCGTTACGTACAGAATGCAGAGTTCAGGAGTGCGTTACCTACAGAGTCCAAAGTTCAGGAGTGGGCTACGTAAAGAATGCAGAGCTTAGGAGTGCACTACGTACAGAATGCAGAGTACAGGAGTGCGTTACGTACAGAGCGCAGAGTTCAGGAGTGCGGTACGTACAGAGTGCAGAGTTCAGAAGGTAGGTTACATACAGAGAGCAGAGTTCAGGAGTGCGTTACGTACAGAGTGCATTATGTACAGAGTGCAGAGTTCAGGAGTGCGTTACGTACAGAGTGCAGAATTCAGAAGGTGCGTTACATATAGAGTGAAGAGTTCAGGAGTGCGTTACATACAGAGTAAAGCATTCAGGAATTCAGAGTTCAGAAGTGGGCTACGTACAGAATGCAGAGCTTAGGAGTGCATTACGTACAGAATGCAGAGTACAGGAGTGCGTTATGTACAGAGCGCAGAGTTCGGGAGTGCATTATGTACAGAGTGCAGCATTCAGGAGTGCCTTATGTACAGAGTGCAGACTTTAGGAGTGCATTACGTACAGAGCGCAGAGTTCAGAAGGAGCGTTATGTACAGAGTGCAGAGTTCAGAAGGTGCATTACGTACAGAGTGCAGAGTTCAGAAGGTGCGTTACATACAGAGTGAAGAGTTCAGAAGGTGCGTTACATACAGAGTGAAGAGTTCAGGAGTGCGTTACATACAGAGTAAAGCATTCAGGAGTGCGTTACGTACAGAATGCAGAGTTCAGGAGTGCGTTACCTACAGAGTCCAAAGTTCAGGAGTGGGCTACGTACAGAATGCAGAGCTTAGGAGTGCATTACGTACAGAATGCAGAGTACAGGAGTGCGTTACGTACAGAGCGCAGAGTTCAGGAGTGCGGTACGTACAGAGTGCAGAGTTCAGAAGGTAGGTTACATACAGAGAGCAGAGTTCAGGAGTGCGTTACGTACAGGGTGCGTTATGTACAGAGTGCAGAGTTCAGGAGTGCGTTACGTACAGAGTGCAGAATTCAGAAGGTGCATTACATACAGAGTGAAGAGTTCAGGAGTGCGTTACATACATAGTAAAGCATTCAGGAATTCAGAGTTCAGAAGTGGACTACGTACAGAATGCAGAGCTTAGGAGTGCATTACGTACAGAATGCAGAGTACAGGAGTGCGTTATGTACAGAGCGCAGAGTTCAGGAGTGCATTATGTACAGAGTGCAGCGTTCAGGAGTGCCTTATGTACAGAGTGCAGACTTCAGGAGTGCGTTACGTACAGAGCGCAGAGTTCAGAAGGTGCATTACATACAGAGTGCAGAGTTCAGAAGGTGTGTTACATACAGAGTGAAGAGTTCAGGAGTGCGTTACATACAGAGTAAAGCATTCAGGAGTGCGTTATGTACAGAATGCAGAGTTCAGGAGTGCGTTACCTACAGAGTCCAAAGTTCAGGAGTGGGCTACGTACAGAATGCAGAGCTTAGGAGTGCATTACGTACAGAGCGCAGAGTTCAGGAGTGCGGTACGTACAGAGTGCAGAGTTCAGAAGGTAGGTTACATACAGAGAGCAGAGTTCAGGAGTGCGTTACGTACAGAGTGCGTTATGTACAGAGTGCAGAGTTCAGGAGTGCGTTACGTACAGAGTGCAGAATTCAGAAGGTGCGTTACATACAGAGTGAAGAGTTCAGGAGTGCGTTACATACAGAGTAAAGCATTCAGGAATTCAGAGTTCAAAAGTGGGCTACGTACAGAATGCAGAGCGTAGGACTGCATTACGTACAGAATGCAGAGTACAGGAGTGCGTTATGTATAGAGCGCAGAGTTCAGGAGTGCATTATGTACAGAGTGCAGCGTTCAGGAGTGCCTTATGTACAGAGTGCAGACTTCAGGAGTGTGTTACGTACAGAGCGCAGAGTTCAGAAGGAGCGTTATGTACAGAGTGCAGAGTTCAGAAGGTGCATTACGTACAGAGTGAAGAGTATAGGAGTGCGTTACACACAGAGTAAAGCGTTAAGGAGTGCGTTATGTACAGAGTGCAGAGTTCAGGAGTGCATTACGTACAGAGTGCAGAAGGAGCATTATGTATAGAGCGCAGAGTTCAGAAGGAGCGTTATGTACAGAATGCAGGCTTGAGGAGTACCTGAGGGATCTGTTAGAGCTGTGAGTTGCCCAGGGCAAAGCTGTCCTTGTAAACACAGAAGGCTTCTGCATTTACAAGCGACAGTGAGGAGCAGGGAGCAGAGGGTGAGAGCCGGAGGTGCCACATTCCAGCCAAAAAACTGGGTGCGAGGGCCACATGACATGGCCTGGGGGGGCCGGATTTGGTTTTTTACACATATGAAAGAAGTGTCAGAATTGGCCCGGTACAGAGTGCAGACTTCAGGAGTGTGTTACGTACAGAGCGCAGAGTTCAGAAGGAGCGTTATGTACAGAGTGCAGAGTTCAGAAGGTGCATTACGTACAGAGTGAAGAGTATAGGAGTGCGTTACACACAGAGTAAAGCGTTAAGGAGTGCGTTACATACAGAGTAAAGCATACAGGAGTGCGTTACGTACAGAATGCAGAGTTCAGGAGTGCGTTACCTACAGAGTCCAAAGTTCAGGAGTGGGCTACGTAAAGAATGCAGAGCTTAGGAGTGCATTACGTACAGAATGCAGAGTACAGGAGTGCGTTACGTACAGAGCGCAGAGTTCAGGAGTGCGGTACGTACAGAGTGCAGAGTTCAGAAGGTAGGTTACATACAGAGAGCAGAGTTCAGGAGTGCGTTACGTACAGAGTGCATTATGTACAGAGTGCAGAGTTCAGGAGTGCGTTACGTACAGAGTGCAGAATTCAGAAGGTGCGTTACATATAGAGTGAAGAGTTCAGGAGTGCGTTACATACAGAGTAAAGCATTCAGGAATTCAGAGTTCAGAAGTGGGCTACGTACAGAATGCAGAGCTTAGGAGTGCATTACGTACAGAATGCAGAGTACAGGAGTGCGTTATGTACAGAGCGCAGAGTTCGGGAGTGCATTATGTACAGAGTGCAGCATTCAGAAGTGCCTTATGTACAGAGTGCAGACTTTAGGAGTGCATTACGTACAGAGCGCAGAGTTCAGAAGGAGCGTTATGTACAGAGTGCAGAGTTCAGAAGGTGCATTACGTACAGAGTGCAGAGTTCAGAAGGTGCGTTACATACAGAGTGAAGAGTTCAGGAGTGCGTTACATACAGAGTAAAGCATTCAGGAGTGCGTTACGTACAGAATGCAGAGTTCAGGAGTGCGTTACCTACAGAGTCCAAAGTTCAGGAGTGGGCTACGTACAGAATGCAGAGCTTAGGAGTGCATTACGTACAGAATGCAGAGTACAGGAGTGCGTTACGTACAGAGCGCAGAGTTCAGGAGTGCGGTACGTACAGAGTGCAGAGTTCAGAAGGTAGGTTACATACAGAGAGCAGAGTTCAGGAGTGCGTTACGTACAGGGTGCGTTATGTACAGAGTGCAGAGTTCAGGAGTGCGTTACGTACAGAGTGCAGAATTCAGAAGGTGCATTACATACAGAGTGAAGAGTTCAGGAGTGCGTTACATACATAGTAAAGCATTCAGGAATTCAGAGTTCAGAAGTGGACTACGTACAGAATGCAGAGCTTAGGAGTGCATTACGTACAGAATGCAGAGTACAGGAGTGCGTTATGTACAGAGCGCAGAGTTCAGGAGTGCATTATGTACAGAGTGCAGCGTTCAGGAGTGCCTTATGTACAGAGTGCAGACTTCAGGAGTGCGTTACGTACAGAGCGCAGAGTTCAGAAGGTGCATTACATACAGAGTGCAGAGTTCAGAAGGTGTGTTACATACAGAGTGAAGAGTTCAGGAGTGCGTTACATACAGAGTAAAGCATTCAGGAGTGCGTTATGTACAGAATGCAGAGTTCAGGAGTGCGTTACCTACAGAGTCCAAAGTTCAGGAGTGGGCTACGTACAGAATGCAGAGCTTAGGAGTGCATTACGTACAGAGCGCAGAGTTCAGGAGTGCGGTACGTACAGAGTGCAGAGTTCAGAAGGTAGGTTACATACAGAGAGCAGAGTTCAGGAGTGCGTTACGTACAGAGTGCGTTATGTACAGAGTGCAGAGTTCAGGAGTGCGTTACGTACAGAGTGCAGAATTCAGAAGGTGCGTTACATACAGAGTGAAGAGTTCAGGAGTGCGTTACATACAGAGTAAAGCATTCAGGAATTCAGAGTTCAAAAGTGGGCTACGTACAGAATGCAGAGCGTAGGACTGCATTACGTACAGAATGCAGAGTTCAGGAGTGCATTATGTACAGAGTGCAGCGTTCAGGAGTGCCTTATGTACAGAGTGCAGACTTCAGGAGTGTGTTACGTACAGAGCGCAGAGTTCAGAAGGAGCGTTATGTACAGAGTGCAGAGTTCAGAAGGTGCATTACGTACAGAGTGAAGAGTATAGGAGTGCGTTACACACAGAGTAAAGCGTTAAGGAGTGCGTTATGTACAGAGTGCAGAGTTCAGGAGTGCCTTACGTACAGAGTGCAGAAGGAGCATTATGTACAGAGCGCAGAGTTCAGAAGGAGCGTTATGTACAGAATGCAGGCTTGAGGAGTACCTGAGGGATCTGTTAGAGCTGTGAGTTGCCCAGGGCAAAGCTGTCCTTGTAAACACAGAAGGCTTCTGCATTTACAAGCGACAGTGAGGAGCAGGGAGCAGAGGGTGAGAGCCGGAGGTGCCACATTCCAGCCAAAAAACTGGGTGCGAGGGCCACATGACATGGCCTGGGGGGGCCGGATTTGGTTTTTTACACATATGAAAGAAGTGTCAGAATTGGCCCGGTAGGCAAGTGGTTAAGAAGGGTGGTACAACTACGACTTAACTGCCTAGTTTTACTACCACCTGTGTGAACAAGTCCAGTATCCTAATTGAGGCTAAAAAATAAAAACTTGGGTTGCAAAACTCATTTTTAATCTAGTGCTGTTGTCTGCAGTACTTCTTCTTCACCACAAGATGTCATCAATCTTCCAGGTTACATCATCCTTGCCTAGGCAAGGAATGAGGAAGTGAAAATACCGGGAGAAAAAGGTAGAAGCAAAAAGGAGTAGCAGGAAGGGGGAGGAATGGAAATATGCTGTCTATATAGCAGTCCATTAGCAGGGATGCTAATCATATTTCCTGATCCAGAATGACTATTGAAGGAAATATTTACTCATTTCAATCATTTCGAATTCGAAACTGCAACTAAAAATAGAAAAGTATCACTGAAAATTATATTCAGGCAAATGATATAAAAAGTCAAAACATGGAAGATTCTGCGGCCCATCCCCTTATTTACTTACAGGGGCCTATTGTTCCCCCCCCCCCCTGGAATTCCACCACTTCATGTATGTGTATTGGTTACCTCTTATTAATTTACTGCAGGCCAGCCGCTCGGTTGCCGCGGCGACCACAAACAATGGAGTCTGGAAAGCAAGACCTCGTTATCATTGACTGTCACTAGCTAAGCTGATTAAGAATTAACAAGGAAAGCCGGCCGACCCGACTGACAGCATGACAACGATCAAGTTTATAGTGCCTCTCCTGCCACATGCTGACAGGGCGCAATTTACTCATCGGAGATAAATGGCACGCCGAACGCCGATCATTACCAGAAAATGTATATAAAAATGCGCACAAATCGGGTTACAGGTTCTCTTTAGGTACACATGACACGCCATAGTCCAGTATGGGGGATGGGAGTGGCAATAAAGTGCACCCGTCGGGCATTTTATTTCTAAGAGCTAAAAATGAGTCTCCTACGATTGGCTGACTTAAGCGCAAGGGGAATTATCTGAAAATGTAAACAAACTGTTGCATTTAGATGCATTTATGTGCGTTTACATGAGTTTAGATTGGTGTTTCTCAACCATCTCTCAGTCATGGACCCTTTAAAATTTTGCAGAATCTTGAGGCCCCCCCAGTCTATAATCATCTGATCAGAAGTCCCTCCATCACATCAGAAGTCCACCTATCGCATCAGAGGACCCCCATAACATCAGAGGACCCCCCCCCCCCCCCTTTACATTAGAGGACACCCATCTATTTAGAGGTCCCTCCATCACATCAACAGTCCAGCCATCTCATCAGAGGACCCCCCCCCCCATCACATCAGAGGACCCCCATCTAATCAGAGGACCCTCCATCACATCAGAGGACCCCCATCACATCAGAGGACCCTCCATCACATCAGAAGTCCAGCCATCTCATCAGAGGACCCTCCATCACATCAGAGGACCCTCCATCACATCAGAAGTCCACCTATCGCATCAGAGGACCCCCATAACATCAGACAACCCCCCAATTACATTAGAGGACACCCATCTATTTAGAGGTCCCTCCATCACATCAACAGTCTAGCCATCTCATCAGAGGACCCCCCCATCACATCAGAGGACCCCCATCTAATCAGAGGACCCTCCATCACATCAGAGGACCCCCATCACCTCAGAGGACCCCCCCCATCACATCAGAAGTCCAGCCATCTTATCAGAGGACCCCCATCACAACAGAGGACCCCTCATCACATCAGACGACTTCCCATCACATAAGAGGACCCCCCCCATCACATCAGAGGTCCCCCATCACATAAGAGGACCCCCCCCATCACATCAGAGGTCCCCCATCACATAAGAGGACCCCCCATCACATCAGAGCCCACATCATATCAGAGCCCCCATGTCACATCAGAGTGCCCCTCCCCATCACAGCAGAGCCCCCTTGAAATCAGAGTTCCCCCATCATGTCACAGACACCCCTTCAGCCACTCCTAAACATCAGAAGTCCCCTATACATATGTCCCCCATTACATTAGAGTCCTCATCACACAGCCCCCTCATCACACAGCCCCCTCATCACACAGCCCCCTCATCACACAGCCCTCTTTTTTTTTTCTCTTCTTTAACATTCTGCTTAAAATTTTGTGAATTAGAACTGCTTGGACTTTAAAGAAGGGGACATACCCCGAAAGCTTGTCCTGAAAGATTGTATGTTAGTGCAAATAAAAAAAGTATCACGGACAGCACTCAATTTTCACTGCCAATAAAATTAAGAAATTTTAAGAGCAACAACCGGGGTGCGGATCATTTTTTCCACATTGGTTGTTATTGTGCTAGTTCCTGGCCTGTCTGCATCATGGCAACTCTTGACGCTGATTCCTGCAGGGCAAACTGTGTCCTGTGCTCATGGCACCCCGGGGGAAGCTAGATTGGGCCCTAGTTGATAACACTGGTTTAGAGTATCGGACCTGCCCCTAGACGTACGGAATTCAATTTTTTCTAAACGCAGCTAAACTGAATGTACTGGAACGCATCTACGGGCTCATTCACACAAGCACAGAGGCTTGTTATTATTATTACTTTTTTAAATAATAATTGTTGATACTTTTTAATAATAATAATAATAATATTAATAATAAAAGATTATTATTATTATTAAAAAGTAATGATAATAATAATAATAATAATAATATGCTTTTATTATTATTATTATTAATAACAAAAAGTAATAAAATATATTTATTTATTATTACTTTTTTAAATAATAACTGCTGATACTTTTTAATAATATTTAATAATAATAATAATAATAATAAAAAAAGCATATTATTATTATTATCATCATTATTATTATTATTATTGTTATTAGTATTAAAAAGTAATAATAATAATATGCTTTTATTATTATTATTAATATTATTACTTGTATTATTAATATTATTATTATTAGTGTAGCACCCTCTAGTGTGCTAGAAAGATAGTGATAAGTTTTTGAGAGTAAGTAAATTTGGTGTGTTTTGATCTGGGTTGGGAGTGACTCAGTGTAGACCTGGATGACTCACAAGCAGCATCACCAAGACCTACCACTTCTTTCCAGAGCTTTCTGGAATATGCTGGAAAGAAAGGAGGAGAGGGGAGGTGGAGCTGCTTGCGGTGTTTAGAGGAGCCCTGACCAATCCCCAGCTTGGATTGGCAGGGGGCAGGCCTCCTTAAACTCCCAGGGTCAGCCCAGCAGGAGGAGGAGTTGTTCAGGTGGAAGCTGGAGATGGAGTGCTAAGCTGTCGGGCCTTTGAGGGAGCTCCCCAGTCTGGGGGGGGGGGCTTGGGTGTGGACAGGACTCGTCTCATGACACACGGAGGTGTCCTGGACAGGTGGCAAAGTCTCCAGGAGAGGAACGACAGGTCGCAGCCAAGAGGGCTGGTGAGAGTCACACAGTCAGTCAGGAGAGGACTGGGAGAGGGCAGTCTGAGATGGGTGCAGAGCCAGAGGGGTGGACTTGGGTGTCACGGGCAGTGGGGAGGGGCAGCTGCAGCCATGAGGCCTGGCATGGCCTGAAGATGTGGTACTGGGCTCAGTAGACATGTGGACAGCTAGCACTAAGGACTACCATACTTTTGCTACACTAAAGGGGCCCCCCGGTCACTGCCTACAAAGGGCATTTACCCTAGGCCTGGCTGAGCCAGTGTCAAGCCTACAAATCAGTCCTAGCTGGTCCAGGAAGTGCAAGCAAGTGATGTCCTTGAGTTGTTGAGGAGAGATTGTCTGCAAGCAAGCGTTGCGCTGGAGTTGAAGATTGAATTTGTATATACCGGAGGTGTATATAGTCAGTCCCATTTATAATGTTCTGCAAATCAGTTTGAGCATCTCATGAATATCCCCATCCAAGTTTATTCCCCCTCAATAAAAATAAAAACACAGTTCAAGGAGTGGTCTTCTGCCTGAGGGTGAATGAGAACTGTGCGCCTAGCTGGGCAGGGTGACAGACGGACTACAACACTCAGCAGCCCTCAAGAGGGTATCGCTACATTATTAATAAATAATAAGTAACAACAACTATTATTACAAAAAAAAGTACTACTACTACTAACTTTATTTACTAAACTACTATTCTTTATTATTATTATAATTTTTTTTGTATTTCAAAGTAACAAACCATTATTACTTAAAAAGTAATAATAATAATAATAATACATATTAGTAGTACTTTTTTGTAATAATAATAATAATAATAATAAATTGTTGTTAATTATTAATAAAAAATAACAATAATTATTATTATTATTACAAAAAAAAGTACTACCACTACTTACGTTATTTACTACTAACTAATATGCTTTATTATTATTATAATTTTTTAGTAAAAAGGTAACAATTATTACTTAAAAAAGTAATAATAATAAAACATATTAGTAGTAGTTTAGTAGTAGTAGTTTCTTTGTAATAATAATAATAGTAATAATTGTTGTTAATAATAATAAGGACAATTATTATTATTATTATATTATTATTATTATTATTATTAATAATAATAAAAAGTAACAACAATTATTATTATTATTATTATTACAAAAAAAAAGTACTACTACTAACTTTATTTACTATTAACTACTATGCTTTGTTATAATTTTTTTTAAAAAGGTAACAAACAATTATTACTTTAAAAAGTAATAATAATAATAATAATAATAAAACATAGTAGTAGTAGTAGTAGTAGTAGTAGTAGTAGTACTTTTTTTGTAATAATAACAAATAATAATTGTTATTATTATTATTATTATTAATAAAAAGTAATTATTATTATTTTTACAACAATTATTATAAAAAAGAACTAATTAATATTGTTATTATTATTAGTAGTAGCAATAGTACTTTTTTTAAATAATAAATAATTGCTGTTGCTGTTACTAAACTATTAAATTTTAATATTATTATTTTAAAATAATAATAATAATAACAACAATAATAATAATACAAATTAATGTTTTTACTTTTATTATTATTAATATTATAATAAAGCAACACCAATTATTATTAAAATAATTGCTGTTGTTACTATATAAAAATAATATTCATTTTGTTATTATTATTTTAAAAAAATGTAATAATAATACAAATTATTGTTTTATTATTATTATTATTATTAATATTATAATGAAGTAACAACAATTATTGTAAAAAAAAAAAAAAAATAAGTACTATTACTACTAATAATAATATTAGGAATACATTTTAGTAATACTAAACAACAACCACCACCAACAACCATTATTATTATTATTATGTGGTTTGGTAATGAAATGCAGTTTACTGATTCATGTAAAGAATTCAATGTAACGATCGATCTTATTTACGTCGCTGTAATGAATGAACACAAGACCATTGAGTGGCGTTAATATGCCTAATGGATGACAGAAGGTATGTAGAGCGAGCGGGCCGGTATGAAAAGGAAACAAAGCCATGGAAAAATCTGCAGATATAATTAGCGTTAATTCGTGCCCAGGGCTTGCCGTCCGTCTCACATACACATCAACATTAAATCAAATGATACATCGGCCTATTGAGATCTTAATTGTGATGAAGATGGAATTTCAAGGGATTGTAAGAGAAACTATCATCGGCCGCAGGAAGCATTGTGACGAGACGCCGCTCACCTGGCCTGAATAATTCATACCCCTTCTACACTAAAACAGCAGGTGACTGGAGCAAAGGGGGGGGGGGGGGGGGCGAAGAGCACCGAACGCACCAGCAGAATGTGTGTACGAGGAGAGGGAACCGCCACAAAAAGAGCAACAAAAAGTCATAGACTGCACATGGCAGCCAGAATTGGGCTTACATGACTTCCAAAGGGCCCCCAAGTGCAACATTGTCACATAAGCAACACAAAAACATGAATCTAAACTAACAAAATAAACATGTAATATAATGCAGGTTACTAGTATTGTGTATTAGTTTTCTTGGTGAACCTGCCAATAACTTTTCTCTGGTGCTTACATAGTTTCAGGCTTGGTTCACAACTACGGGTGCAACCAAGCATGGGCTTTTCACGAGTTCCCGCCATGCGTCTCTTGCAGGGCAGCCCATTGTTTTGAACAGGCTGACCCACACATGAGAAATGTGGGAAAGAAGTCCCTGACTCTTCCAGAAACATCACAGAGAGACACCAGACTGTATGGTACCACGGCACCCATGTGGTTTGACACAAGCGTTTTACAGATGCATGGGGGGGGGGGGGTGCCAATAACAATTAATGACACCACCGCATGTCTGCTAAATGCCAATGTGTTGAGTGAGCACATTGGCTCACAATGGCAAACACTCATTGGGCAGCGCAAACCACGTGACCGTGCTGACCAGTGAAAAAAGCATCTGAGGATTCTTCTGATGTCCCAGAAGAAAGAAATGCTTCCTACTGGTCAGCACAAGGTCATGCTGACCTATGAGTGCTTGCCATTGTGAGTTTTATGACGGACGCTCATTCTGTGAAGTTAGTTCATTTTTCCATTTTTCGTAAAAAGGTGAACTTTATTTGCTTAGTTGTGGATAGCTTTGTCAAAGGTCGGAACCCTTGAATGGTTTTATTGCTATACAAAACACCGTTAGAGAGTTTGCTCCTCATTTCCCATTACCTTGAAAATGGTTTGACCATACTAGACATGAGCTGAAATGGAGACAAACAGAGAGAAAAAAAAAAAGATTGACAAAGGTTCTAGTGTTTCCAGCCTTGGGGAATAAGTTTGGTAAGGGACCTTTTTTGTTCCAGCTCCATAAAGACCTGGTTTCACCAGTTTGGTGTGGAGGAACCCAAGAGTCCTGCAAAGAGACCTGACCTCAACCCTACTGAACACCTTTGGCATGAATTGGATTGCCAATTGTGAGCCAGGTCTTTTCATCCAACATCAGTACCCGACCTCACAAATGTTCTTTTGAATGACTGGGGTTCTAGTCTTCTCCTACACTTCCAGCCTTATGGCAACAAGGTCAATGGTTTGACCAGTTTGGTGTAGAACAGCTCAAGTGTCCTGCACAGAGCCCTGACCTAAACCCTACTGAACATCTTTTTAGATGAACAAGAAAGCCCATTGTGAGCCAGAACTTCTCATCCAACATCAGTACCTGATCTCACAAATGTTCTTTTGGATGACTAGGGTTCTAGTCTTCTCCTGCACGTCCAGCCTTATGGCAACAAGGTCAATGGTTTGAACAGTTTGGTGTGGAGGAGCTCAAGTGTCCTGCATAGAGCCCTGACCTCAACCCTACTGAGCACCTTTAAGATGAATTGGATTGTGAGCCAGGTGACTGTGTGGAAAGCCAGATCCATAAAGAAATGGTTTGACCAGTTTGGTGTGGAGGAACTCAAGTGTCCTGCACAGAGCCCTGACCTAAACCCTACTGAACATCTTTTTAGATGAACAAGAAAGCCCATTGTGAGCCAGAACTTCTCATCCAACATCAGTACCTGATCTCACAAATGTTCTTTTGGATGACTAGGGTTCTAGTCTTCTCCTGCACGTCCAGCCTTATGGCAACAAGGTCAATGGTTTGAACAGTTTGGTGTGGAGGAGCTCAAGTGTCCTGCATAGAGCCCTGACCTCAACCCTACTGAGCACCTTTAAGATGAATTGGATTGTGAGCCAGGTGACTGTGTGGAAAGCCAGATCCATAAAGAAATGGTTTGACCAGTTTGGTGTGGAGGAACTCAAGTGTCCTGCACAGAGCCCGGACCTAAACCCTACTGAACATCTTTGAGATGAACAAGAAAGCCCGTTGTGAGCCAGGTCTAAATATTCAACATCATACCTGACCTCACATATGTTCTTTAGGATGGCAGGGGCTTCCAGCCTTGTGGTAACAGTCTTGGAAAGGCCCTTTTCCGTTCCAACATTACAGCTCCATAAAGACATTGCCAGCTGGAGGAATTAGACTGTACAGAGGCCTGACCTCAACCCTACTGAACTCCTTTAGGGTTCACTGGAATTCTGATTGCAAAACAAGTCTTTTTCCTTACAAAGATTTGCCAAATTCTTGTGGAAAGTCTTCCCTGAAGAGTGCAGAATAATATAGCAGCAGAAGTGGGGGGGCCAACTCTATATTAATGCCCCTGGTTTTCAAACAGGATTCCCCACAATGTCCTATAGGTGTGATGGTCACAAACATTCGCAAACATTTCACCAAAGTGAACATAAAGTTAATTTTTCCCATTGAAGAGTCATAAAACATGGAGGACTTACTTTGGGCAGTACTCTAATAGCTGTTGCAGTGTAGTGAGATCTCCTTTGGCCGCGGCGTAGTGTACAGGAAGGGCTCCTGTGTCTGTTGCCACCATTGCATCGTTGGTCCCAAACCGGAGCAACCAGCCGGTAATTTCATGATGGCCAAACCTGGATGCTAAGTGCAGAATCGTGGCACCAGAATTGTCCTTATCCTGCAAGAAATAATAAGCAAGGTGCTTAGCAAGTCTCTACAATCAAACAGGGTTCAGTGCTTGTACAGTATAAAAATAAAAAAACACAATGTACTACTCAACATCAGACCTAGATACAAAGCGGAAGTAAACCCATCCATAAAACAGCTACCTTTCCGGCACGTGCCGGAAATGTAACACTCCCATTGGTTGGACTCTCAACCAAACTGTCAAACCATCCAATGGCTGGTGTCATAACTGATCACATGTGCAGCATCATGGCAGTTCTAGACTAAACAGTGGCCAAGATGGCGGCTTCCTTGGCTGAAAACGATAGGAGGATTTACTTCCACTTTAAAGTGTCATCCCACCCAAAAGTGATCTTGTAGGTAGAGCTTGGTGGCCTTCAGTCATAGCTTTTATTATGTCATGAATGTGTCAACAGTAAGATCTCACGGCCATAGCTCGCAACTCTGTTCCTGCTCACTTGGCAGTTTTGGGTGTTCCCCCACCTTTGTGTGGTTCGAATTGCACCTTTTATATACTTGGATCTAAAACAGATAAATACTGTGTCCAACAGGGCGGGCAGGAAAATAGGCAAATCGTAGTTTTTTTTTAAAGTGTTCAGATCCACATGAGGGGGTTTACGGTTTAACAGGTTAAAAAAGTATATTACTCAGTCTGTAACAATCCTGACTACATATATATAGAAAATAAATCATACCAGGTTACCGTCAGTAAAAACCAGATGTCCAAATGTCCAGCAGATCTAGAGGTACCGGATTTTTTCCTGAAAAAGTCGAAGTTGGCTCCGTCCCTTCCAAATCCCAAGGCTCCCTGTGGGCTCTTTCATTTAGAAGTTAGCTTTTTTGACCCAAGAGCAAGGCTCAGGAACTGAGAAAAAGTGGTGACCAGGCTCAAATTTCATATATAAAGCTAAGCTTTGCCTATATTTGAGTCAAAACCAAATGTAGACTTGAAGTCAATAGTGTCACCTGCTCAGTATTTGGCCCAGTACTGGGACCCCCCCCCCCCCCTCCCCTCATTTCTCAACCTTCAGAGGTTTCCATCTGTGAATACTGCATGTTAAAGCATATAATCAGATATCATGATTTTTGGGAATTTTTACGTAAATCTTATGTTTTCCTATAAAAAGTTGAACTTGATACCACCTCTTCAGGTATCGCTGTTGGTCATTGGGGTGACCTATCATGTTGCAGGACCAATAGTGTGGGCTTGGCGGGCTTGATCGGGTAAGCCAAACTCAACTTTTTTACAGGAGCAGTTACAATGTGCATATACATTTCACCTATTTATATTTTTGGGTCTACTGCTTAGGCATTTTGCGCTGTTTAAAATTACCCAGGTCTGGGACAGGTTGGCTTTAGGGGAAAACAATGCAAACTCAAAGTCTCAACTTGTAATCACTATAGGGGTTTAGTTAGAGTTGCCACCTCATCCCTTTAAACCTGAACACATATGAATTACACGGGTTCTGAGGCTAATTTAATGCAGATAAGGCAACAAGTGAGTTTAATTACCACCTTAATCAGCCACAGAACATGTGTGATTAATATGTGTTCGGTTTTAAAAGGGATGAGGTGGCAACCCTAGGTTTAGTACATATATAAACAAATGTACCCCGCGCTATTGGGTGCCTTTAGCTTGCTTTTAAAACCACTTTGAGACACTTCTTCTCAGTTCCATTTGACCAGCAGTTGACTATCTGCATCCAGCTGCTTTGGCATTCCCATTGACTTGAGAGATGAACTGTAAGGGCTCACTCACACCTGCTTTGAGCGATCCGCGTCTGCTTTAACCCCTTCAGCACTGCCTGCTTTAACCCCTTGATTGCCGCACTAGCGCACGAGAACCATATGCGGTTGCAGGGAGCTTGCAGAGCGGCCCCATTAATTTGAATGGGTCGCTTTCAGCAGACGCTATGAGGTTTATTTACTACAGCTGGAGAGTGCAAAATCAGGCTCACCTCTGCATAGGAAAACCGATCAGCTTCCACGTTTTATTGCCAAAGCTTAACTGAACAAGCTAAGGTTCGAAGATGATTGGCTACCATGCACATCTGCACCAGAGTGCACTAGTTTTTGTAAATCTATCCCCTATGCCCTGCAAAAAGGAACAGGGAGTATAATTTACCGCCTCCAGCCCCAGATGTGAAAGAGCCCTACCTTCTGTAGAATACTAATATCCCCACCCTCCATGTAAAGGTGGTGAACAAAGCCAGAGATGTTTGGAGTCCTGGGTGCCATTATGGCTCCCTCAATGGATACAGCGGAGGAGTGAGCGTAGCCACCCTGAGGCAGGAAATATTTGCAGGATTTTCAGGTAAATACAATATAAAAGGCAAAAAAAAAAAACTGATAGAGAAAACCAATGCAGTCACCTCATCTACATTTTTGCTTTTGGGTTTGTACATGCTTTAAAGTTGGACTTCACACTCCCCATATATGTCCCATTGCAGAGATTTCCCTTCAGTTCCCACCCCATAGCCAAACAGGAAGTGAGAGAAAATCTCTGCAAATTAAAGGAATCCATTGCCCCCCCCAAGGCCCTCAGAACTAGTGTCCCCACTGGAAAATTTCAGGGATGGTCTTTAACAGGAAGGGGGTGTGGCCTTGACAGGAAGGGTGTGTGGGCATGGCAGGAAGGGGAGGGTCATATTTACCTTCTGTCACCTCATCTACATTTTTGCTTTTGGACATGCTTTAAAGTTGGACTTCACACTCCCCATATACCCCCAAACCACTCCTAACTAACAACTCTTTGTAATATGCACTCATGCCTACCTTCCCTGAAGCATCCTGATTGGTCAAATGTGCAGTTCCCTGGAAGCTTAGTGTACGCAGCAATCAGCACAGTGTGTATGCACCCATGTGTGCCTAGGGCTGAAGAATCGGTAAGAGTGGCCCCTATGAGGGTGGATGGTGCTAGGGGCTCCTATGGGGGTGGATAAAGTTAGGGGCTCCTATAGGGGTGGATAAAGTTAGGGGCTCCTATAGGGGTGGATAAAGTTAGGGGCTCCTATAGGGGTGGATAAAGTTAGGGGCTCCTATAAGGGTGGATAAAGTTAGGGGCTCCTATATGGGTGGATAAAGTTAGGGTCTCCATATTTCTTATTTTCTGCATAGGATATATAATATAAATTTTGACCTTCCACCCACTGTCAAGCAAGAAACCCGATGTTGGTAGAAGAATCCACCACCTCCTTTTTTAATAGGATGCTACACTCATATGAAAATATGAACACACTATAGGCCGACTCACAACTAAATGCTTGGGAATACATGCATTCCATTCAACGCCCAACTGACCTGTCCAAACCCTTGACCCCCTTTGAAATAAGTACTACACCAGAAGAACATGTTCTTTTGAACGTACACAACATGATGTGGGAAAAAAAACATCCAAGCTGATGATAGCAAAGCCTGCAAGGCCATGGGCCCAAGACCTTCACACAGATCTTATAAACTCTAATTGGGAGAAAATATACCGCCATCTTGTGCATAAGTGCTCCATTAAAGTCTCTATCCAAGAGAACAGTTACAAAATTGTATCCCGTTGGTACCACACACATTCAATCCTACACAAATTCAACACTTCTATCTCAGACCAATGCTGGAGTTGCCAACAAGCCAACAGGTGATATCTCTTGCACATTTGGTGGGAATGCCCACCCATCCAATCCTCTTGGAAAAAAGTTCACAAACAAAAAAATAAAAATAACCGCATGCTCTCTAGACCAGTGGTTCTCAACCCTGTCCTTAAGCACACCCAACAGGCCATGTTTGCTGGTTTTCCTTTATCTTGCACAGGTGCTTTAAATCAGAGTCAATGGCTTGGTGTTTTGGAAAGCTATTTTATCTAAGAGAAATTCCCAAAACATGGCCTGTTGGGTGTACTTGAGGAGAGGGTTGAGAACCACTACTCTAGACTTCACACTGCACAATTCCTACTCCACCACCATGTCTGTCTAAGAATACACCATATTACAAATCTCTAGCCAGAACATTAGTTAACACAGCCAAAATGTGCATACCTAAGCTTTGGGGTACTGCCAAAGTCCCCTCCCTTTCAGACTGGTATAAACGCATAGATAAAATAGCCGAAATGGAGGCGATTAGCTCTCTCTCACAAGACCCCCCCATAAATTCACATCTACATGGGCTTGCTGGACTCATTTCCAGTCCACAAACGAATACCTACAGACGATGGGCCTTTCTCTCCCAAACCCTCACTAAATGTCAAAATGCCCTCTTCCCCACAACAAACCCAAATTCATCCTTCGTGAACCAATCAGTCCACGGAACCCCAACATAATTTTCTATTAGGATTGCACCGATACCAGCAGGGGCGTAACTAGAAATAGCAGGGCCCCATAGCAAAATGTTGTATGGGGCCCCCCTGCAAACAGCCCCCCCACAGCTGCCCTAGTGTCAATGCAGCGTGACCTGTGCCCAATGCAGCGTGACCTGTGCCCCATACAGCGTGACCTGTGCCCAATACAGCCTGGTCTGCCTGTGCCCCATACAGCCCCACCTATGCAGAGGAAGAGGCAAGCCACCCAGATCAGCAGAGAGCTGAGCATTTGAATTTCCTGTCTTCCCGGGGCTCATCGTCACATAGCCCCACCTCTTGGCCCGACGCCTTTGATGACGTCACATGTCCCGCATTGGATCGGCGTTCTGTCTATCAAAGGCACCGGGCCAAAAGGTGGAGCTATGTGACGTGAGCCCCGGGAACACTGGAAGTTCTAATGAAAGCTTTTACATCGGACATTCAGCTCTCTGCTGATACGGACAGCTCGCCTCTTCCTTTCCTCTCTCTTCCCCTGGCTGGGAGACTGTGCCGGAAGTGCTCTTATCCTCACTGGGCCCCACTCGGATGCGGGCCCCATAGCGCCCGCATGGGTCGCTATGGTGGTAGTTACGCCCCTGGATACCGGATTTTTATCAGCGAGTACAAGTACCGATACATTTGGTCAAGTACTCTCTGATACCGAGTACCGATACTTTGCGGTACGATTTGCATCCATACAAAATGGATGGGCACAAATTCTGTCCGAATTGCATGCGATTTGCCCCATCGCTCCCGTGTGTGTGAACCCAGCAAAGAAAGCGAAGCGTCATGTAGTGCAGTCCAAGGCAGTTTAATAAAATGTTATAACAACTCAAAGTAAATATCTGGTCAAATTCCATATCCGCAGTGTCCCCGTCCCACCAATGATGGCAAACCATGGCCACTGGAGGTGCTCACAGGGCTGGAGGAGAAGTTCTGGGACCCCTGTTGGTATAGGGCGGAAGTGATGTCAGCTTAGGGGCGGACCGCCGGACATCTCCTCCAGCCCTGTGAACACCTCTAGTGGCCATAGTTTGCTATCATTGGTGGGACGGGGACACTTCAGATAAGGATTTGACTCGATATTTACTGAGTTGAGTTATTAGTGAGTTGTTAAAACATAATAAACTGTGGTGGCGGCCGGTGGGGGGGGGGGGGGGGGGGGGGGGGCAAACTAACGGGGGGGATGTGGGGAGACGGTCAGGAAGGCAGCGGTAAGCACCCCCCTCACGGGGAGACAAGGCAGCGATCGCGGCAAGGCAAGCACACCCTCCCCCCACGGTAAACGGACGGGAAGGTGGTGATTGTGTCAGGGCTGCACTCAGCCCTTCCTTCTCTCAGCTGTCGGCTAATTGCCAGCTCCTATCTCTCCACAGTTAATCAGCTGTTGATGATATCCTGCTCATCAGTCCTGCCTACTTAAGCCGTCCAGTCCAGAGGTTTTTGCCTTTGCCTTGGTCAACATCACAGAAATTATCTCCTGCGATCCTGTTCAAGACTCGCTTTTCTGACATCCCTTCTGGCTCCAGATCCTGCTCGCTGTTCCACTACATTGATCCCTGATGTTTGGCTTGTCTGACTATCCGTTCCGGTTACTGAACTTTGGCTATATTTTGACTACGTTTGTTCTTTTTCTTTTTATTATTAAACAAGTGTGATTTAACTGTACTTCTGTCTCGGCCTGATTTCAGGGTTTCTGACAGATTGCTGCAAGCATCCTCCCCTCCAGTGTTAGACAGACTGACCTTAACTTAGGAGGCAGGGGGGAGGAAGAGTCGGGCCATTGCTTCTCCTCCTGGCTGAACCGGAAGTGTGTCCATAGACCCGATTGGCTAGGGAGTCCTAAGACTCCCTGGCCAATCCGGTCTCAGGAGCAGCTTCCTAAATGGTTCGCGAGGAGAATCAGGAAGACAATAGCGAATATTAATTCGCTATTGTCACACAACTGGGTGGGCTCAGGGCTCTGCACCCCAGGCCCACCCTTTTTTGAAGCCAATTAGAACCTTAGGCTGTAATCACGTGCTTAAAAAAAAAAAACCCCATTGGAATCCATGCGTCCGGTGCCCTGCATGTAGATTAGGGAGCCAGGCGCATGGACGGGCTACCACTGATAAACTGCACTATTGTTGCACTACATGGCGCTTTGCTTTCTTTACCGGGTTCACACTAGGGTTGCCACCTCATCCCTTTAAACCCGAACACATATAAATTACACAGGTTCTAAGGCTAATTAAATACAGATAAGGCACCAAGTTAAATTAATACCTTTATCAGCCACAGAACCTGTGCAATTAATATGTGTTCGGGTTTAAAGGGATGAGGTGGCAACCCTAGTTCACACCCACACACTATGTTCGTTCGTTATGATGAATTTATCAATATGAGGGGTTCCCACCATCCCTGTGCTGAGTTCCAGGGTCTGTACACCCGCTGTGCCCATTATGAGGGGTTCCCACCATCCCTGTGCTGAGTTCCCGGGTCTGTACACCCGCTGTGCCCATTATGAGGGGTTCCCACCATCCCTGTGCTGAGTTCCCGGGTCTGTACACCCGCTGTGCCCATTATGAGGGGTTCCCACCATCCCTGTGCTGAGTTCCCGGGTCTGTACACCCGCTGTGCCCATTATGAGGGGTTCCCACCATCCCTGTGCTGAGTTCCCAGGTCTGTACACCTGATGTGCCCATTATGAGGGGTTCCCACCATCCCTGTGCTGAGTTCCCGGGTCTGTACATCCACTGTGCCCATTATGAGGGGTTCCCACCATCCCTGTGCTGAGTTCCCGGGTCTGTACTCCCGCTGTGCCCATTATAAGGGGTTCCCACTATCCCTGTGCTGAGTTCCTGGATCTGTACACCCGCTGTGCCCATTATGAGGGGTTCCCACCATCCCTGTGCTGAGTTCCCGGGTCTGTACACCTGCTGTGCCCATTATGAGGGGTTCCCACCATCCCTGTGCTGAGTTCCCAGGTCTGTACACCTGCTGTGCCCATTATGAGGGGTTCCCACCATCCCTGTGCTGAGTTCCCAGGTCTGTACACCTGCTGTGCCCATTATGAGGGGTTCCCACCATCCCTGTGCTGAGTTCCCGGGTCTGTACTCCCGCTGTGCCCATTATAAGGGGTTCCCACTATCCCTGTGCTGATTTCCTGGATCTGTACACCCGCTGTGCCCATTCCAAAAACCCCATTGGAATCCATGCGTCCGGTGCCCTGCATGTAGATTAGGGAGCCAGGCGCATGGACGGGCTACCACTGATAAACTGCACTATTGTTGCACTACATGGCGCTTTGCTTTCTTTACCGGGTTCACACTAGGGTTGCCACCTCATCCCTTTAAACCCGAACACATATAAATTACACAGGTTCTAAGGCTAATTAAATACAGATAAGGCACCAAGTTAAATTAATACCTTTATCAGCCACAGAACCTGTGCAATTAATATGTGTTCGGGTTTAAAGGGATGAGGTGGCAACCCTAGTTCACACCCACACACTATGTTCGTTCGTTATGATGAATTTATCAATATGAGGGGTTCCCACCATCCCTGTGCTGAGTTCCCGGGTCTGTACATCCACTGTGCCCATTATGAGGGGTTCCCACCATCCCTGTGCTGAGTTCCCGGGTCTGTACTCCCGCTGTGCCCATTATAAGGGGTTCCCACTATCCCTGTGCTGAGTTCCTGGATCTGTACACCCGCTGTGCCCATTATGAGGGGTTCCCACCATCCCTGTGCTGAGTTCCCGGGTCTGTACACCTGCTGTGCCCATTATGAGGGGTTCCCACCATCCCTGTGCTGAGTTCCCAGGTCTGTACACCTGCTGTGCCCATTATGAGGGGTTCCCACCATCCCTGTGCTGAGTTCCCAGGTCTGTACACCTGCTGTGCCCATTATGAGGGGTTCCCACCATCCCTGTGCTGAGTTCCCAGGTCTGTACACCCGCTGTGCCCATTATGAGGGGTTCCCACTATCCCTGTGCTGAGTTCCCGGGTCTGTACACCCGCTGTGACCATTATGAGGGGTTCCCACCATCCCTGTGCTGAGTTCCCGGGTCTGTACACCCGCTGTGCCCATTATGAGGGGTTCTCACCATCCCTGTGCTGAGTTCTCGGGTCTGTATACCTTCTGTGCCCATTATGAGGGGTTCCCACCATCCCTGTGCTGAGTTCTCGGGTCTGTACACCCGCTGTGCTCATTATGAGGGGTTCCCACCATCCCTGTGCTGAGTTCTCGGGTCTGTACACCCGCTGTGCCCATTATGAGGGGTTCCCACCATCCCTGTGCTGAGTTCCCGGGTCTGTACACCTGCTGTGCCCATTATGAGGGGTTCCCACCATCCCTGTGCTGAGTTCCCAGGTCTGTACACCTGCTGTGCCCATTATGAGGGGTTCCCACCATCCCTGTGCTGAGTTCCCGGGTCTGTACTCCCGCTGTGCCCATTATAAGGGGTTCCCACTATCCCTGTGCTGATTTCCTGGATCTGTACACCCGCTGTGCCCATTCCAAAAACCCCATTGGAATCCATGCGTCCGGTGCCCTGCATGTAGATTAGGGAGCCAAGCGCATGGACGGGCTACCACTGATAAACTGCACTATTGTTGCACTACATGGCGCTTTGCTTTCTTTACCGGGTTCACACTAGGGTTGCCACCTCATCCCTTTAAACCCGAACACATATAAATTACACAGGTTCTAAGGCTAATTAAATACAGATAAGGCACCAAGTTAAATTAATACCTTTATCAGCCACAGAACCTGTGCAATTAATATGTGTT
>JBBDGP010003498.1:0-26423 GCA_037952835.1 Lithobates septentrionalis
CATGTGCCAGTTGAATAAGCACTTTAGCCCTCATTCACACCTAAGGGTTTCGTCTCCTTTCAAGATGAAGAATCCTTTTATTCATTTAATCCGTTCACACCTGAGCGTGGCGTCACCTGTCGTGGTAAAATCCAGGAGCTTCTTTGGGGCAAAACTGCATGTTTTTTTTTTGGTGTCGGACTTGAAGGCCTTTTCTGGCACTTTTTGTTTACAAGTGTAGCCACTTCAATGCCGGGTACTGTCTCACTTTAACCACTTCAATACCAGGCACTTACCCCCCTTCCTGCCCAAGGCAATTTTCAGCTTTCAGCGCTGTCACTTTTTAAATGACAATTGTGCGGTCATGCTACACTGTATCCAAACAAAATGTTTATAACTTTTTCCCACAAATAGAGCTTTCTTTTGGTGGTATTTGATCACCTCTGCGGTTTTTATTTTTTGCTAAACCAATAACAAAAAGACAGAAAATTTTGAAAAAAAATAAAGTTTTTCTTTCTTATAAAATTTTGTAAAATTTTTGTTTTCTCCATCACTGATGGGCACTGATAAGCTGCACTGATGGGCACTGATAAGGTGGTACTGATGAGGCAGCACTGATGAGGTGGCATTGATGGGCACTGACAATGGGCAATGATAGGCGGCACTGATAGTTAGCACTGATAGGCGGCACTGATAGTTAGCACTGATAGGCGGCACTGATAGTTAGCACTGATAGGCGGCACTGATAGTTAGCACTGATAGGCGGCACTGATAGTTAGCACTGATAGGCGGCACTGATAGTTAGCACTGATAGGCGGCACTGATAGTTAGCACTGATAGGCGGCACTGATAGTTAGCACTGATAGGCGGCACTGATAGTTAGCACTGATAGGTGGCACTGATGGGCATTGATAGGCGGCACTGATGGGCACTCAAAGGTGGCACTGGTCGGCATTGATAGGCGGCACTGATGGGCACTCATAGGTAGCACTGGTGGGCACTGATAGGCGGCACTGATGGGCATTAATGGGCACTTATAGCTGGCACTGATAGATTTAACTGAGAGGCATCACTGGTGGCAGGCAATTTTCTTTGGCACTGATTGGCAGCTGCCTGGGCACTGATTGGCATTTCCCTGGTGGTCTAGGTTGGCATAGCTGGTGGTCCAGTGTGTTGGCCATCCCTGGTGGTCCTGGGCGGGCATCCGAGGGGGGGGAGGCGCGCTGATAAACCATCAGCACAGACCCCCCCCCCCCTGGTTAGGAGAGCAGCCAATCATCTCTCCTCCACTCATGTCTGTCGGATGCGAGTGAGGAAAAGCCGATCAACGGCTCTTCCTGTATACATCGTGATTGGACACGGCTGATCACGTGGTAAAGAGTCTCTGTCAGAGGCTCTTTACCTAGATCGGCATTGCGGTGTGTCAGACTGACACGCCGCAACAACGATCGCCGCGGTGCGCGCCCCCCGGCTTGATATCCTGAAACAAAACAAGTAATATGACGTCTGGTCAGGATGTCGCAACCACTTTGCCGACGTCATTTTGTTATATGGTGGGCGGCAAGTGGTTAAAATCACTATACTTTTGGTAATATAGTGTGTTTATATGTGTGTATATATATATATACGCAGCACACACAGAGCAAACTAAATGTCATCCAGTCCCTGACCCCTCAGGAGAGCCAATCATTCTGCACATCTCCGGCACTCCGGAAATCCCGGACACGCCGGCCTGACCTTGAGGAGGGAGTCGGCGGAGATCTCTGGAATGGGATGCAGCAGGTGTTGGATGAGCTCTGCAAACTGATTAACATTTTTGAGCGGAATCCATCATGGCACGTCTGAGAATTTCCTGCTATGACTGGATGAGTCTCCGCTTTGGGGGAGGAGGGGGGGGGGAACCTGGGGGACCCCTTCACTATGACTGAGATCCCTTCATCGCTATTCACAGATAAATGTCTGCAGGTTTCAGATCATTAGAACTGGATGAATGTAAAGCTGAAAGTGGCATTAAATATAAAAAAAATAAAAATGTAATATATTGCAACAGACTTACTGGCCGGATCACCGGGTTAAAATAAAAAAGAAAACAAATGCAGCCATCACATCTAAGAATTGGTAAGCTGCAATATAATACAGGATATATATATATATATATATATATATATATATATATATATATATATATATATATATACACACAGTGGATATAAAAAGTCTACACATCCCGGGTGTTAAAATCTCAGATTTCTGTGATGTAAAAATAATGAGACAAAGATAAATCATTTCAGAACTTTTTCCACCTTTAATGTGACCCATAAATTGTACAACTCAAGAGAACAACAAACTGAAATCTTTTAGGTGGAGGGAAGTAAAAATAAAAATATAAAATAATCTGGTCACATAAGTTTGCACACCCTAATGCCCCGTACACACGGTCGGATTTTCCGACGGAAAATGTGTGATAGGACCTTGTTGTCGGAAATTCCGACCGTGTGTGGGCTCCATCACACATTTTCCATCGGATTTTCCGGCACACAAAGTTTGAGAGCAGGATATAAAATTTTCCGACAACAAAAACCGTTGTGTACACAAATCCAACGCACAAAGTGCCACGCATGCTTAGAATAAATAAAGAGATGAAAGCTATTGGCCACTGCCCCGTTTATAGTCCCGACGTACGTGTTTTACGTCACCGCGTTCAGAACGATCGCATTTTCCGACAACTTTGTGCGACCGTGTGTTTGCAAGACAAGTTTGAGCCAACATCCGTCGGAAAAAATCCTAGGATTTTGTTGTCGGAATGTCCGAACAAAGCCCGACCGTGTGTACGGGGCATGAAACTTCGGTGAAGCCCCTTTTGATGTTATTCCAGCACTCAGTCTTGTTGGGGATGAGTCTGTCAGCATGGCACATCTTGACTTGGAAATATTTGGCCCGCTCTTCTCTGCAAAAACACTCCAAATCTGTCAGATGGTGAGGGCATCTCCTGGGCACAGCCCTCTTCACATCACTCCACAGATTTTCTATGGGATTCAGGTCTGAGCTCTGGCTGGGCCATTCCAAAACATTTAATCTTCTTCTGGTGAAGCCGTTCCTTTGTAGATTTGGATGGATGCTTTGGGTGGTTGTCATGCTAAGAGATGAAGTTCCTCTTCATGTTCAGCTTTCTCGCAGAAGCCTGAAGGTTTGGTGTCAATATTGACTGGTATTTGGAACTGTTCAGAACTGACTCTACCTTGGCCTGTTCCAGCTGAAGAAAAACAGCCCCAAAGCACGATGCTGTCACCACCATGCTTCACGGTGGGTATGGTGTTCTTTTGGAGATGTGCAGGGTTGGTTTTGCGCCAAACATATCTTTTGGAATTATGGCCAAAAAGTTCAGCCTGGGTTTCATCAGACCAGAACACATTTTCCCACATGCTTTTGGGAGACTTCAGATGTGTTTTTGCAAAAATTTAGCTGGGCTTGGATGATTTTCTTGGTAAGAAAAGTCTTCTGTCTTGTCACTCTACCCCATAGCCCAGACATATGAAGAATACGGGAGATTGTGGTCACCACACAGCCAGGACTTGCCAGATATTCCTGCAGCTTCTTTAATGTTGCTGTAGGCCTCTTGGCAGCCTCCCTGACCAGTTTTCTTCTCGTCTTTTCATCCATATTGGAGGGATGTCCAGTTCTTGGTGATGTCACTGCTGTGCCATATTTTCTCCACTTGATGATGACGGTATTCACTGTGTTCTGTGGTATATCTAAGGCCTTGGAGATTCTTTTGGACCCTTCTCCTGACTGATACCTTCTAACAATGGAAACGCTCTTTGGAAACGCTCTGCGGACCATGGCTTTTGATGTAGTCCTCGCAATCTGTCATATTGCGATAGCATCTCCTGTGCACAGCCCTCTTCAGATCACTCCACAGATTTTCAATGGGATTCAGGTCTGGGCTCTGGCTGGGCCATTCCAAAATGTTAATCTTCTTCTGGTGAAGCCATTCCTTTGTTGATTTGGATGGATGCTTTGGGTCATTGTCATGCTAAGAGATGAAGTTCCTCTTCATGTTCAGCTTTCTAGCAGAAGCCTGAAGGTTTTGTGCCAATATTGATTGGTATTTGGAACTGTTCAGAATTCCCTCTACCTTGACTAAGGCCCCTGTTCCAGCTGAAGAAAAACAGCGCCAATGCAGGATGCTTCCGCCACCATGCTTCACGGTGGGTATGGTGTTCTTTTGGAGATGTGCAGTGTTGGTTTTGCGCCAAACATATCTTTTGGAATTCGGATGTGTTTTTGCAAAAATGTAGCCAGGCATGGATGATTTTCTTCGTAGGAAAAGGCTTCCGTCTTGCCCCTCTACCCCATAGCCCAGACATATGAAGAATACGGGAGATTGTGGTCACCACACAGCCAGGACTTGCCAGATATTCCTACAGCTCCTTTAATGTTGCTGTAGGCCTCTTGGCTGCCTCTCTGACCAGTTTTCTTCTCATGTTTTCATCAATATTGGAGAGACGTCCATTTCTTGGTGATGTCTCTGTTGTGCCATATTCTCTCCACTTGATGACGACGGTCTTCACTGTGTTCCATGGTATATCTAATGCCTTGGAAATTCCTTTGTACCCTTCTCCTGACTGATACCTTCTAACAATAAGATCTGATGATTTGGAAGCTCTCTGAGGACCGTGGCTTTTGCTGTAGGATGTGACTAAGAAAATGTCAGGAAAGACCTACTAGAACAGCTGAACTTTATTTGGGGTTAATCAGAGGCACGTTAAATGATGGCCGGTGTGTACTGACTGCTATTTAACATGAGTTTGAATGTGATTGTTTAATTCTGTAACACAGCGACATCCCCAGTTATAAGAGGGTGTGCAGACTTATGCAACCACATTATTTTAGTTTTTTATTTTTATTTCCCTCCACCTAAAAGATTTCAGTTTGTTGTTCTCCTGAGTTGTACAGTTTGTGGGTCACATTAAAAGGTGGAAAAAGTTTTGAAATGATTTATCTTTGTTTCATTTTTTTACATCACAGAAACCCGACATTTCACCACCCAATGTATATGTTTGCTTTTGAGTTTAGTACTGCTTGAAGTTTACTTCTATTTTGCCCTCTCTGTATCCTCCTTCCCAACACAATTCTAAATAGAACCTTTCCATTTTTATCACATCATCAAGGGGTCTCTGTGCTTCTCTATGCCATGCAGGCAGATCATGGCTGCTGGGAGTGGCCAGCAGGGGGCTGTACATAGCATCTTGAAAACATCTCAGCCCCCTGGCCTCAGTACTCTTCCCAAGAGCCCTCAGTCCTGATGCAAGCAGTGGGAGGAGTTATGCAAATATCAACATGTCTTGATAGGTGGTGTCAGTCTGGAGAAGTGGGTGTTCCTAGGCAGGCTGTATTTGCATAGGTAACGCCCACATGTGATGCTGAGCCTCCATGATTCAAGCCTCAGTCCTGATGCTAGCAGTGGGCAGGCTCTTGGGAGGAGTTATGCAAATATTGGGTGGGTGTCAATCTGGAGGAGTGGGCGTTCCTGGATTCAGTTATTTGCAAGGAGACCGCCCCTAAGTAATGCCCACATCCATAAGTGAAAGAAATCCAATTAATGAAAGGGGTTGGCCAGGGAGGTAGAGCTAGATGACACAAGCAGAAGGAGGAGTTATGCAAATTTCGCAAGCCCTTGATGGGTGGGATTTATTCTGGAGGAGTGGGTGTTCCTGGATTCAGTTATTTGCATGCAGACCACCTTAGGTGTTGCCCACATACATGAGTGAAAGAAATCCAGTGGATGAAAGGGGTGGGCCAGGGGCAGTCAGGCTGGGGGGGGGGGGGGGGAGAGCGCTAGATGATGCAAGCAGTGGGAGGAGTTATGCAAATATCAAAAGCCCTTGATGGGTGGGATTTAGTCTGGAGGAGTGGGTGTTCCTGGATTCAGTTATTTGCATGAAGACCACCCTAGGTAATGCCCACATCCATAAGTGAATAAAATTCAATGAATTAAAGGGGCTGCCCAGGGAATTAGAGCTAGATGATACAAGCAGAAGGAGGAGTTATGTAAATATCAAAAGGCCTTGATAGGGGGGTGTCAGTCTGGAGGAGTGGGCGTTCCTAGATACTGTTGTTTGCAAGCAGACCGCCCCTAGGTCACGCCCACATCCATAACTGAAAGTAATTCAATGAATGAAAGGGGCGGCCCGGGAAAGTAGAGCTAGATGATGCAAGCGGTGGGAGGAGTTATGCAAATATCAAAAAGGCTTTCATAGGTGGGATTCTGCCTGCCGGAGTGGGCGTTACTAGGCAGGTTGTATTTGCATAGGTGACGCCCACATATAATGCTGAGCCTCCATGATTGAAAGAACCGACCATTCAATGAATGAAAGGGGCGGGCCGTTCTTTTAATAGATAATAAAATGCCCGGATCCTCCTGCAGGGGTCGCTCACTCCAGCTCTCTTCTAATTCAGAAAGGTACTGCTACAGATCCAAAACCTCAGGCGGTGTGCAGAGGAGGAGGAGGGGAAATAATATGAAGAAGGATTGCGGGGGGGGAATAATCATTAATAATTACGGAGCAGATGGATGTCTTTTTTTTTAAAGGGCCAGTTACAATCGGCTGTGTTGCTCCTCTCCGGCTGGAACACGCTGCCTGTTTTCCTGACACCCATCAGATGCTCCCAGGTACGATCGTCTGCTCCCATCACACCTGGTTATCAGAGACTTCACAGGAGGTCACTTTCTACCTGTCTAGACAGCTGCTTGTGGCGGGGACGGGTCCCAACATTCCTCCTCTGATGGCTCACAAAGACCCCAGGCAGGTCGAGAGGGGTCAGAGGTCAAAAGTAAACAAGACAGGAGGTGGAGGTGTGTACACAGGTGAGGACCGAGACGAGATATATACAGCAGATTAGACATAAGGGTGATGGGGGAACACGCAGGTGCCAGGAAATCGGCATTCTCTCTGTCTATCTCCATCTCTGACTAGGTGTGAACGTTTTCCCCTTTCATCCCAGTGTTATCTTATTTATAAAGCTGACATTTAATCTGCTTACCCCCCCTCCCCCAATTATATTTCTGTTTTCATTATATACCTTATTTTGGACCCAGTGACATCATCAACGGGTCTCTGCTCTTCTCTATGCAATGCAGACAGATCATGGTTAGTGGGAGGGGCTGTACATAGCGTCCTGATTACATCACAGCCCCCAACCCCAGTACTCCTCTCCAGAGCCCCCAGCCCTGATGCAAGCAGTGGGAGGAGTTATGCAAATATCAAAATGCCTTGATGGGTAGGCAGGAGTGGGCGTTACTAGGCAGACTACATTTGTATGCAGAACACCCACAATTATAACTGAAAGAACTGAACAAAAAAACGTTCATATGTACGAAGCCTTCCAACGCTATCATGGTCTCCTGGGTGTACGTTGTGGTAGGAGTCACTCGCCATATCAATATCAGATTAAGAGATATTAGTGAATTCACCTTTCCTCCCCTCCCCCCCTTCCCTGAGCAGGACGCGGAAGCGCGGTCGCTGTAATCCGTGTTTGTGTTGTCGCGGTGCCAGCGAGGTGTCAGGTGCCCGCTCCCGCTATAGAAATGCTCCGGGAACACATTCCAGTCCTGAAAGAGCCGGTATTCACAATGAAGAGCGTTGCCATGGCGGGGCGAGTCGTCTGAAGTGCTGGCGGGTTATGAACTGCCTGTCTATAAAAAACCAACTCCGCCGAATCCACAAAGGAGGGAGGGCCCAAAGGCGCACTCCGCAACAAGCAAAAGAATAAAACCCCGGCCCAGAGTCAGAGAGTTACAGAAACAGATTTGTTACAAAAAAAGTACAAAGTTACAAAAAGATTAAATAAAAAAAACTTGTGTAACAGAAAAACAATGAGTCCCAGGTCTATTCCAAACCCCGCCCACACAGATCTAAAATCATTGAGCTGTTCTAAAACCCCACCCATGCAGTTCTCAGAACTCTGATCTATTTTAAACGCAACCCACACCGTTCTCAGAAGCCTGGTCTATTTTAAACCCCGCCCACAAAGTTCTGAGACCCCTGGTCTTTTCAAACCACGCCCACACAGTTCTGAGACCCCTGGTCTTTTCAAACCACGCCCACACAGTTCTGAGACCCCTGGTCTTTTCAAACCACGCCCACACAGTTCTCAGACTCTTGGACTATTGGAATCTCCACCCACACAGATCTAAGTTCCTTGATCAATTCTAAAGGCTACCCATGCAGTTCTCAAAACTCTGATCTGTTCTAAACTCCACCCACACAATTCTCAGGTCCCTGGTCTATTCCAAACCCCATCCACATAGATATAAGTTCCTTGATCAGTTCTAAACCCCACTCATGCAGTTCTCAGAACTCTGATCTGTTCTAAACTCCACCCACACAATTCTCAGGTCCCTGGTCTATTCCAAACCCCACCTACATAGATATAAGTTCCTTGATCAGTTCTAAACCCCACCCATGCAGTTCTCAGGACTTTGATCTGTACTTAACTCCACCCACACATTTCTCAGACTCCTGGTCTATTCTAAACCCCACCTACACAGATCTAAGGTCCTTGATCTGTTCTAAACCCCACCCATTCCATTCTCAGAACTCTGATCTGTTCTAAACCCAACCCACACAGTTCTCAGGTTCCTGCTCTATTCCAAACCATGCCCCCACACAGTTCCCAGATGCCTGGTCTATTCCAAACTCCACCCACACAGATAAGGTCCTTGATCAGTTCTAAAGCCCACCCATGCAGTTCTTAGAACGTTGATCTGTTCTAATCTCCACCCACACAGATAAAGTCCTTAATCAGTTCTAAAGCCCACCCATGCAGTTCCTAGATCTGTTCTAAACTCCACCCACACAATTCTCAGATTCCTGGTCCATTCCATACCCCTCCCACAAAGTTCTAAGCTCCCTGGTCTAATTCAATACCTGTTCACACAGTTCTCAGATCACTGGTCTATTCTAAACCCCACCTACACAGATCTAAGGTCCTTGATCTGTTCTAAACCCCACCCATTCCATTCTCAGAACTCTGATCTTTTCTAAACCCAAACCACACAGTTCTCAGGTTCCTGGTCTATTCCAAACCACGCCCCCACACAGTTCCCAGACGCCTGGTCTATTCCAAACTCCATCCACACAGATAAGGTCCTTGATCAGTTCTAAAGCCCACCCATGCAGTTCTTAGAACTTTGATCTGTTCTAAACTCCACCCACACAATTCTCAGATTCCTGGTCCATTCCATACCCCACCCACAAAGTTCTAAGCTCCCTGGTCTAATTCAATACCTGTTCACACAGTTCTCAGACCCCTGATCTATTCTAACCCCCACCTACACAGATCTAAGGTCTTTGATCTGTTCTAAACCCCACCCATGCAGTTTTCAGAACTCTGATCTTCTAAATAGAACACACACAATTATCAAATTCCTGGTCTGATCCAAACCCGGCCCACACAGTACTAAGATGCCTGGTCTATTCCTAACCCCACCCACACAGGTCTCAGATGCCTGGTTCATTCCAAACCCCACCCACACAGTACTCAGATTCCTGGTCTAGTCCAAACCCCACCCACACAGTTCTCAGATTCCTGGCCTATTCCAAACCCCAGCCATACAGTCCTGAGTTTCTCGATTTGTTCTAAACCCCACCTACAAAGGTCTATTTCAAACCATTTCAAACCATGCCTATATAGTTCCAAGATCCATTCCAAACTCCACCCACAAATTTCTCATGTCCCTGGTTTATTCCAAACCCCACCCCCACAGATCTCTGGTCTGTTTCAAATCCTGCCCACATGGTGCTCTGATCTATACATTAGATCTGATTTGAGGCATGAAGTTCACCATGTAATAAATGTCTGCACTCCTAGCTGTACTGCCAATAGCAATTTGCACTCACTAATTATTACATAATTAGCAGTACATCTAGTAGCACAAAAATAAAAAACAAAGACTACAGTGCGCTATTGTTCAAAGGCACGCCGGATGTGAACATGATGCTTAGGGGTCAAGTTATAAATTCATTCACACCACTTTCACAGGATTCACACATTTTTCACTTAGGGCCAGCCCATTCACGTGTTTGTGGCCCGAAAATACGCTCCTGCTCCTTTTTTGGACAAGTTTCACATGATTTTCAAAAGGAGAGGTTTCCTGCGATTTCCGCACGATCCTGTTGTGGCAGAGTTGCATGACGTTTCAGGATAACGGCACCCAAATGTGCATCCCTTGTTGTGCAGCGATTTGGAATCGGGGGCAGAATCGTTGCAATTCTACCCATGATCCTAAGTCGCAAGATGTGAACGAGTCCAAGGCTGCATGCACACCTGAGCATCGCGTTTGTGAGCATTTTTTTGGGGGGGCATTTCTTTGGGTGATTGTATGTGCGTTTTTGTACAACATTTTTAATATAATTAGTTTCATCATTTGTTGCTATGTTTTTTCAGCTTTTTCATCCGTTTTTATTTATTTTTATTAAGGGGGTTAAGAGTTAGTGGTTAAAGGTTATAATTATGGGTTCATTTTTTTATTTTATTTATTTATTGACTTAATTTTATGTAATTTAGGTTTAGCGGCTAGGATTAGGCTTAGGGGTCCATATTAGGGGTTTGGGGTTATTATTTGGGTTAGGATTAGGGGTCAATGTTAGGATTAGAGGTAATGATTAGGGGTTAATATTCAGATTAGGGGTTAATATTAAAGTTAGGGGTCAATATTTGGATTAGGGGTATAGATTTGGGGTTAATATTAGGGCTAGGGTTATGGGGTTAATATTAGGGTTAGGATTAAGTCTTAATATTAGGATTAGGGGTAAGGATTTGGGGTTATTAGGGTTAGGGGTTAATATTATTGTTAGGGGTTAGGATTAGGGGTTAATATTAGGGTTGGGGGTCAATATTAGGATTGGTAAGGATTAAAGGTTAATATTAGGGTTAGGATCGTGGGGTTAATATTAGGGTTAGGGGTTAATATTAATGCTAGGGGTTAGGATTAGGGTTAATATTAGGGTTAATGGTTAATATTAGGGGTCAATATTAGGATTAGGGGTTAATATTAAGGGTTATTACGGTTAGGGGTTAGGATTAGAGGTTAATATTAGGGTTAGGGGTCAATATCAGGGTAATGGGTTAGAAAAAGGGGTTATTAGGGTTAGAAGTCAATATTAGGGTTAGGGGTTAATAGTAAGGCTATGGGTTAGGATTAGGGGTAATATTAGGGTTAGGATTAGAGATAGGGGTTACTGTTAGGGAGTAATATGAGATTTAGGAGTAAATATTAGGGTTAGGGATTTTGAATGTATTTATTATTATTTATTTTTTATTTAATTTATGCATTTTATTTATTTTTAATTATTTATTTTTATTTAATTGTTGCATTTGAGCATAAAATGCTCAAAAAAGCCCAAATCAAACATTTCCATGCATTTCTATGGAGCAAAAAAATACATTTCTCAAATGCCACAATCTGCCCTATTCAAGCTTCAAAAAAAGAACTTTTTCTGAGCTTCAGGCGTTTGGCGTCAGGTGACTTGGAGTGGAGATGTGAACCGTCTCCATAGAGAATAATTGATTTTTTTCTCCTCCAGCGTATTGGAGCTTCGAGCTACAAAACGCTGCGCTGTGAATGGGGCCAAATACATGGACAAAGCTGTTGACCCCTTCCTTAGAAAGAAATGCAACATTGTATTATTATTATTATTGGTATTAATATAAATAATAATTACTTCTGGAGGCCAATGCAACATTGTATCAATAATAATATTTCCTTCCTTAGAGGGAAAGCCAATGCAATATTGTATTCATTTTAAAGTGAAAAAGTTGTGAGAATCTTGTATGAAAATTTCTAAAGTAAAACTAAAGGCAAAACTTTTTTTTTTTAGTTTTGGATAGAGAGGAGAGGGATTAGAACCCCTGACAGTTTTTATTGCTGCCTGTGTTCCCGTTATGGAGATTTACTCTCTCTCTCCTAAATATGGGTCGTCCCCAGGAAAGTAATAGAGGGGAAATCTTCCAATGGAGACACTAGTTCTGGGGACCTGGGGGGGGGGGGTCCCCAAGTAATTCCCTTAATTTCCAGGGATTTCCTCTCACTTCCTGTTTGGCTATGGGACAGGAAGTGAAGTGAAGGGAAATCTCCACAATGGGACACAGATGGTGAAAAAAAAAAACTGATAGGGGTTATATCCCTCCCTTACTCTAAAAAAATGTAAAATAAGGTTTTGCCTATAGTTCTACTTTAACAATAGATAAAAAAAAGTTCCCTACAGAGGAAGCCAATGCAACATTGTATTCATATTTATTATTATTATTGGTAATAATATAAACAACAGCAACTCTTTTCTTAGATGGAATGCCAATGCAATTTTGTAAACAATAATAAAAATAATAAATATTATAATTATGAATCCAGTTAGTTGGCGGCAGAGGCGGCCCGTGCATTAAGGGCGCATGGGCGCCGCCCCCTCTCTTCCGCCACCATGCACTGCATGAATCTATCTATGGCCGCCACATGCACCCCCTATTCAGGCACTGGGCCCCTTTTGGGGCGCAGGGCGCCTGAATTACAGCGGCAGGGGGTGTTTTTGGAGCACCTGATTAGAGCCATAGGCTCTAATAGGCGTCAAAAAAGGTGACCTGCGAGCGCCCAGTCACTCAGTTGTCTTAGAAAAGTGAATGAATATTCACTTTCCTAACACTAAACTGCCTCTCTGCCAATCAGGTGCTCGGGTCTGCTACCTGTCACCTGATTGGCTGTAACGACAGGTGCCGCTATTGGACGCCTATCAGGAGGAGATGACAGGAAATGAGGACTGCAGGAGACGCACGAAGGACCCCGCTCGTTGCCGTCACCTGTTGCCCCACCAAGACAGGGTAAGTGCGGGCGGGGGTCACACTGGGGGCATTCAAGGGCACACTGGCAGCATTTAATGGGCGCAGTGGCAGTGTTTGATGGGCACAGTGGCAGCGTTTGATGGGCACAGTGGCAGCGTTTGATGAGCACAGTGGCAGCATTTGATGGGCACAGTGGCAGCATTTGATGGGCACAGTGGCAGCATTTAACGGGCACAGTGGCAGCATTTGAGGGCACAGTGGCAGCGTTTGATGGGCACAGTGGCAGCGTTTGATGGCCACAGTGGCAGCATTTGATGGGCACAGTGGCAGCGTTTGATGGCACAGTGGCTGTGTTTGATGGCACAGTGGCTGCAATTGATGACACAGTGGCAGCATTTGATGGGCACACTGGCAGCGATTGATGGCACAGTGGCTGCATTTGATGGGCACAGTGGCAGCGTTTGATGGCACAGTGGCTGTGTTTGATGGCACAGTGGCTGCAATTGATGACACAGTGGCAGCATTTGATGGGCACACTGGCAGCGATTGATGGCACAGTGGCTGCATTTGAGGGCATAGTGGCAGCATTTGATGGCACAGTGGTAGCGCTTGATGGGCACAGTGGCTGCAATTTATGTTTTTTTTTTCAAACTTTTTTGCCCCCCCCCCCAAAAAAAAAATTTGAGCACCAGCCGCCACTGGTTGGCGGTGTCACTAGCAGCGTTCTGCATTTGGCGGAGTTCTTCCCACCGTACCGCAGAAGTTCCATCGCTGATAAGGCAAAAGAAGTTCTTTTTTGTTATTTTGTATCCAGCACCCCCCCACCCCCCCCCCCCCACAGATCATCTCCTCGTCTTGTGTTTGGGTCCTTCTTGGCCACATTCTGGAAAGCAGCGGAAACGAGTTTCCAGGCCGCCGTCAGCCAATCCCGTGGAGGCCTCATTGTCCCAGGAAGACAAAGGCGCCTCTGTTTGGCCTCTAATCTGTCCCCTTCTCTTCCACCACAGGCTGACAGACAAGCAGCCAAAAGATAAAAGCCACAAATGACAATCCCCACCACCAGCATGACCCCCCACCCCACAATGGCAGAGACGGACATTTTTCCTATATGTTCCCCTTTAAATGTCGGCGTTGCAGTTTATTTGTTTACAGCCAATGCAGCCCTGAGCAAAATTCCTGCCGTGCAGATCATTAGCAGATGCAGCGCACAGAATACCAGAACAGAGGAGGGATCTTTTCTGCTCAAGTCAGATTCTTATCGCCGGCTATTTCTAAACTGTCATATTTTTTTGTAGACTTTGCGACGTATTAACTCCTTAAAAACCACCGAAGCCCGGCGGCCAAAAAAAGCTGCGAACCCCGATTCCAAAAATAGAAAAGTTTTTTCATAAAGTGTCTGAGAAAACTATTTTGGTCCATTTGAAAAGTTTTACTGAAATCTCACGCAGGACGATTGTGCAAATCCAGCGCAACGTCTCTGATCGTCTCCTGTACTATGTCTGCAGTCTCTGATCATCTCCTGTATTATGTCTGCAGTCTCTGATCATCTCCTGTATTATGTCTGCAGTCTCTGATCATCTCCTGTATTATGTCTGCAGTCTCTGATCATCTCTTGTTTTATGTCTGCAGTCTCTGATCATCTCCTGTACTATGTCTGCAGTCTCTGATCATCTCCTGTACTATGTCTGCAGTCTCCGATCATCCCCTGTACTATGTCTGCAGTCTCTGATCATCTCCTGTACTATGTCTGCAGTCTCTGATCATCTCCTGTATTATGTCTGCAGTCTCTGATCATCTCCTGTATTATGTCTGCAGTCTCTGATCATCTCCTGTATTATGTCTGCAGTCTCTGATCATCTCCTGTATTATGTCTGCAGTCTCTGATCATCTCTTGTTTTATGTCTGCAGTCTCTGATCATCTCCTGTACTATGTCTGCAGTCTCTGATCATCTCCTGTACTATGTCTGCAGTCTCCGATCATCCCCTGTACTATGTCTGCAGTCTCTGATCATCTCCTGTACTATGTCTGCAGTCTCTGATCATCTCCTGTATTATGTCTGCAGTCTCTGATCATCTCTTGTTTTATGTCTGCAGTCTCTGATCATCTCCTGTACTATGTCTGCAGTCTCTGATCATCTCCTGTACTATGTCTGCAGTCTCCGATCATCTCCTGTACTATGTCTGCAGTCTCTGATCATCTCCTGTACTATGTCTGCAGTCTCTGATCATCTCCTGTATTATGTCTGCAGTCTCTGATCATCTCCTGTACTATGTCTGCAGTCTCTGATCATCTCCTGTATTATGTCTGCAGTCTCTGATCATCTCCTGTATTATATCTGCAGTCTCTGATCATCTCCTGTACTATATCTGCAGTCTCTGATCATCTCCTGTACTATGTCTGCAGTCTCTGATCATCTCCTGTACTATGTCTGCAGTCTCTGATCATCTCCTGTACTATGTCTGCAGTCTCTGATCATCTCCTGTACTATGTCTGCAGTCTCTGATCATCTCCTGTACTATATCTGCAGTCTCTGATCATCTCCTGTATTATGTCTGCAGTCTCTGATCATCTCCTGTACTATGTCTGCAGTCTCTGATCATCTCCTGTACTATATCTGCAGTCTCTGATCATCTCCTGTATTATGTCTGCAGTCTCTGATCATCTCCTGTATCATGTCTGCAGTCTCTGATCATCTCTTGTACTATGTCTGCAGTCTCTGATCATCTCCTGTACTATGTCTGCAGTCTCTGATCATCTCCTGTATTATGTCTGCAGTCTCTGATCATCTCCTGTATTATGTCTGCAGTATCTGATCATCTCCTGTAGTATTTCTGCAGTCTCTGATCATCTCCTGCACTATGTCTGCAGTCTCTGATCATCTCCTGTATTATGTCTGCAGTCTCTGATCATCTCCTGTACTATGTCTGCAGTCTCTGATCATCTCCTGTAGTATGTCTGGAGTCTCTGACATCTCTCTATAGTACTACATTCACTGAATATTACGTGTGGCCCTTTACTCATGTCAGGGGCCCCCGAAATCATTGAAGGTAGCCATCACTGGCCTACATTTAATCTCTTGTCAGTTAACCCTTCACTGAATCTCTTGGAAATCTGTGCCGGTGTTCAGCTCCAGACATAAATATCACATGAACAGATTTTCAGGAGAACGCCATCTCCCCGCACCATGGCTTCATACGCAGCGCCCCCTGTGTGTGCGAATGGCCACCAAGCCCGCCGCTCTTCTACAAGGGGGACCTGCCAGGAAAGGAAAACATCGAACTTTCTGACTTTTGCTGACTGAGCCATTCCGCCTGGTTCGCCATTTCCAGCCCTGTGATTGGAGGACACTGAGCTGGCAAAATGAAAACATGCCGAACGCCACCTGCTAAAACCACAGATAACCAACACAGCTCGTTCAAAGCAAACCTGTCACCAGGTACAGGAGCATCACAAAAAATGGGAATCTCATCAAAAAGTTCATTTATTTCAGTAATTCAATTCAAAAAGTGAAACTCATATTTTATATAGATGTGTTACACACAGAGTGATAGATTTCAAGAATTTTTTACTTTTAATTTTGATGATTTTGGCTTACAGCGAGTGACACCCCAAAATTCAGGATCTCAGAAAATGAGAATATCGTAGACTTGTGAGGTCACACTCTAATCAGCTAATTAACTCCAAACACCTGTAAAGGTTTCCTCAGCCTTCACATGGCCTGTCAGTCTGGTTCAGTACATTACACCAGCCCCCAAATTTTCTGGGTACTTTGACAGACAGATCACCCGTCCAATGCCGGGAAGTGTGACGTATATCAACGTACCCGGGCCGGGAGGTGGGGCTGTATGTGGCGGCGAGCAGCGGGAACACGCGACAATTCAAATGAAAGCTGTTACAGCGATGTTCCCCTTTCTCTGAGGATCCGGCCAGCAATCCTCTTCCTCTCCTCTCTTCCCCTGCACAGGTAGGCTGCATTCATGGGCACAGATGAGGCTGCATTGATGGACACAGGTAGGCTGCATTGATGGGCACAGGTAGGCTGCATTGATGGGCACAGATGAGGCTGCATTGATGGACACAGGTAGGCTGCATTGATGGGCACAGGTAGGCTGCATTGATGGGCACAGGTAGGCTGCATTGATGGGCACAGGTAGGCTGCATTGTTGGACACAGGTAGGCTGCATTGATGGGCACAGGTAGGCTGCATTGATGGGCACAGGTAGGCTGCATTGTTGGGCACAGGTAGGCTGCATTGTTGGGCACAGGTGAGGTGGCATTGATGGGCACAGGTGAGGCTGCATTGATGGGCACAGGTAGGCTGCATTGGTGGGCACAGGTAGGCTGCATTGGTGGGCACAGGTAGGCTGCATTGATGGGCACAGGTAGGCTGCATTGTTGGACACAGGTAAGCTGTATTGTTGGACACAGGTAGGCTGCATTGATGGGTACAGGTAGGCTGCATTGATGGGCACAGGTAAGCTGCATTGTTGGACACAGGTAGGCTGCATTGTTGGACACAGGTAGGCTGCATTGATGGGTACAGGTAGGCTGCATTGATGGGCACAGGTAGTCTGCATTGTTGGACACAGGTAAGCTGCATTGTTGGACACAGGTAGGCTGCATTGATGGGCACAGGTAGGCTGCATTGATGGGCACAGGTAGGCTGCATTGTTGGACACAGGTAAGCTGCATTGATGGGCACAGGTGAGGCTGCATTGTTGGGCACAGGTGTGGCTGCATTGTTGGGCACAGGTGAGGCTGCATTGATGGACACAGGTGAGGCTGCATTGATGGACACAGGTGAGGCTGCATTGATGGACACAGGTGAGGCTGCATTGTTGGGCACAGGTGAGGCTGCATTGTTGGGCACAGGTGTGGCTGCATTGTTGGGCACAGGTGAGGCTGCATTGATGGACACAGGTGAGGCTGCATTGATGGACACAGGTGAGGCTGCATTGTTGGGCACAGGTGAGGCTGCATTTTTGGGCACAGGTGAGGCTGCATTGATGGACACAGGTGAGGCTGCATTGTTGGACACAGGTGAGGCTGCATTGTTGGGCACAGGTGAGGCTGCATTGTTGGGCACAGGTGAGGCTGCATTGTTGGGCACAGGTGAGGCTGCATTGATGGACACAGGTAGGCTGCATTGTTGGACACAGGTGAAGTGGCATTGATGGACACAGGTGAGGCTGCACTGATAAAATTGTTGTTAATATTTATTTTTGTAACTTAATTCTGCATAAAACATTTAAGTGCCATTTCATGAGATAACTTATGAGGGTGTGTTTAAGGGCAGAATTAGGGGAGGGGCAGGATAGGGGTTAGGTGGGGCAACTGGTGGCGAGTAACCCTTAAGGTCTGTTTAGTAGCTCAGGACTTCAATTTTGAGCCCTGGGTTACAGAATCATGGGGAAGACTGCTGACCTGACAGTTGTCCAGAAGACAGTCACCCTTTACAAGGAGGGTAAGTCATAAAAGGTCTTTGCTAAAGAAGCTGGCTGTTCACAGAGTGCTGTATCCAAGCCTTTTAAAGGAGAGTTGAGTTAAAGGAAAAAAGTGTGGTTGAAAAAGGTGCACAAGCAACAGGGATAATTGTAGCCTTGAGAGGATTGTGAAGCAAAAGTCATTCAAGAGTTTGGGGGAGATTCACAAGGAGTGGACCACGACTGGTGTCAGTGGCACAGGGTTTTTTGGCTGGGCGGTGTGATTGTGTGGCAGGGGGTAGACTCACTTGCTGGTTGCTGCCTGGCTTACCGGTGCCCATCAATGCTGACCACTAAACTCACCTACCTGACACACACTGACTTACCTGACACGCACTGACCTACCTGACACACTGACCTACCTGACACACTGACCTACCTGACACGCACTGACCTACCTGACACACACTGACCTACCTGACACACACTGACTTACCTGACACGCACTGACCTACCTGACACACACTGACCTACCTGACACACACTGACTTACCTGACACGCACTGACCTACCTGACACACTGACCTACCTGACACACTGACTTACCTGACACGCACTGACCTACCTGACACACTGACCTACCTGACACACACTGACCTAACTGACACACACTGACCTACCTGACACACATTGACTTACCTGGCTGACATACACTGACCTACCTATATGGCACGCACTGACCTACCTGACACACACTGACCTACCTGACATGCACTGGCCTGCCTACCTGACACACACTGACCTACCTGACATACATACACTGACTTACCTGACCAGGAGACAGACTTCATGTGTCCTGCAGCAGCTCAGCACAGCCGTGGTGTGCGGCGTGCCCATCATCATCACAAGAAGGCAGCCAGAGGAGGAGAGGAGAGCCGCCCACTTGAGCCCTGAGCGGGGATCTCACAGTGATGTGGCACGGAATTGTAATTCCCGCATTCTGGAGCCTGCAGCGCCTATGATGGACGTCACACGTCCCGCGTTCCCGGCATTGGACCAGTGGGACGTCCATTATAGGCGCAGCAGGCTCCAGAAGGCGGGACCTGCTATGTCACTCAGCCGCACTTGGCCGCGCTCGGGATCAGATCGGTCCCCGCTCGGCGGCGGCGCTCGGGGCTAATAATACAATGGTGCATGCCTGAGAAACGGGGATTTTCGGGGATCCATTCGGGGCTCCAGCCCCCCCCCCCCCAGCCCCCCTCCCGACGCCACTGACCTCAGCAGTGCCACAGGCTGATCTCCTCCATGCCACGCCGCATTGATGCCCTAATTCATGCCAAAGGAGCCCCGACCAAGTATTGGGTGTATCCTACACTGTACATGGACCGACTTCTCACCAACACAACATTTCTGGATTATAAATACTTTTTTTTTTTGTCTTCTGTAATATTCTAATTTTCTGAGATACAGAATTTTGGGTTGTCACTCGCTGTAAGCCATAGTCATCAAAATTAGAAGAAAGAAATGCCCGAAATCAATCACTCTGTGTGTAATACATCTATATATATATATATATATATATATATATATATATATATACACACCCCACCTCCACTATATATATATATATCACTCTGTGTGTAACACATGTATATAAAATATATGAGTTTCACTTTTTGAATTGAATTACTGAAATAAATTAACTTTTTGAAGATATTCAAATTTTTTGAGATGGACCTGTATACGTTGTTATAAGTTCAGATCGCAGAGCTCCCCCTGAAAATCCCTTCATCTGCCTTTCTCTCCAGTACGTTGTCACCGTCATGGTGGATCAGAGATGATACAATCTTCGTTCCCAAACAGTTCTTGGCGGCGTTCACAAAACGTCTCACACAGATCAGACCCCTGCTGCCGCCTCTCAACTTGTGACTTGCTGCAAAGTTACAATGTGCAGTCTGATCACTGGGGGAGGGGAGACTGGGGAAATGAATCCTCCTCCTTCTACAAAGTTACAATGTACAGTCTGATCACTGGGGGAGGGGAGACTGGGGAAATGAATCCTCCTCCTTCTACAAAGTTACAATGTACAATCTGATCACTGGGGGGGAGGGGGGGGGGGGAATCTGAGGAAATGACTCCTCCTCCTTCTACAAAGTTACAATGTACAGTCTGATCACTGGGGGAAGGGAGACTGAGGAAATGACTCCTCCTCCTTCTACAAAGTTACAATGTACAGTCTGATCACTGGGGGGAGGGTAGACTGAGGAAATGACTCCTCCTGCCTGCAGCAGACTGATGACATCATCTCAGCCTAGGCCTAGAGTCACTAATTGGAGCTCACGGATGGCTTTTAATGATAAAAGGTGAAGCTTTTCTTTGAAAAAATGCTTCTGTTACTGTATATTGTGACGTGTCTGGGATTTATTTATGCATTAAAGTGACTGAAAGGTCCAATGTTATCAGATCTCACCTTCCACACCTCCAGGATCCTTTGTCTCTGAGGGTGTGGAGAAATTCTGCAGGTAGGAATATGGAATCAGAAGGTGTTTGGATAAGCCGAGCTTTTCTGAAAAATGATCCTACGGCTGTGTTTGTGACTCGTCAGGAATTTATTTATGAATGTGACGTCACTCCGGATCCACCATGGTGTGCCGCCCATCAACATCCTCAACTTACCAACATCACATGAGGGGTTCCCACCATCCCTGTGCTGGCTTCCCGGGTCTGTACACCCACTGTGCCCATTATGAGAGGTTCCCACCATCCCTGTGCTGAGTTCCCGGGTCTGTACACCCGCTGTGCCCATTATGAGGGGTTCCCACCATCCCTGTGCTGAGTTCCCGGGTCTGTACACCCGCTGTGCCCATTATGAGGGGTTCTCACCATCCCTGTGCTGAGTTCCCGGGTCTGTACACCCGCTGTGCCCATTATGAGGGGTTCCCACCATCCCTGTGCTGAGTTCCCGGGTCTGTACACCCGCTGTGCCCATTATGAGGGGTTCTCACCATCCCTGTGCTGAGTTCCCGGGTCTGTACACCCACTGTGCCCATTATGAGGGGTTCTCACCATCCCTGTGCTGAGTTCCTGGGTCTGTACACCCGCTGTGCCCATTATGAGGGGTTCTCACCATCCCTGTGCTGAGTTCCCGGGTCTGTACACCCGCTGTGCCCATTATGAGGCATTTCCACCATCCCTGTGCTGAGTTCCCGGGTCTGTACACCCGCTGTGCCCATTATGAGGCATTTCCACCATCCCTGTGCTGAGTTCCCGGGTCTGTACACCCGCTGTGCCCATTATGAGGGTTCCCACCATCCCTGTGCTGAGTTCCCGGGTCTGTACACCCACTGTGCCCATTATGAGGGGTTCCCACCATCCCTGTGCTGAGTTCCCGGGTCTGTACACCCGCTGTGCCCATTATGAGGCATTTCCACCATCCCTGTGCTGAGTTCCCAGGTCTGTACACCCGCTGTGCCCATTATGAGGGTCCTCACCATCCCTGTGCTGAGTTCCCGGGTCTGTACACCCGCTGTGCCCATTATGAGGGGTTCTCACCATCCCTGTGCTGAGTTCCCGGGTCTGTACACCCACTGTGCCCATTATGAGGGGTTCCCACCATCCCTGTGCTGAGTTCCCGGGTTTGTACACCCACTGTGCCCATTATGAGGGGTTCCCACCATCCCTGTGCTGAGTTCCCGGGTTTGTACACCCACTGTGCCCATTATGAGGGGTTCTCACCATCCTGTGCTGAGTTCCCGGGTCTGTACACCCGCTGTGCCCATTATGAGGGGTTCTCACCATCCCTGTGCTGAGTTCCCGGGTCTGTACACCCGCTGTGCCCATTATGAGGCATTTCCACCATCCCTGTGCTGAGTTCCCGGGTCTGTACACCCGCTGTGCCCATTATGAGGCATTTCCACCATCCCTGTGTTGAGTTCCCGGGTCTGTACACCCGCTGTGCCCATTATGAGGCATTTCCACCATCCCTGTGCTGGCTTCCCGGGTCTGTACACCCGCTGTGCCCATTATGAGGGGTTCCCACCATCCCTGTGCTGAGTTCCCGGGTCTGTACACCCGCTGTGCCCATTATGAGGCATTTCCACCATCCCTGTGCTGAGTTCCCGGGTCTGTACACCCGCTGTGCCCATTATGAGGGGTTCCCACCATCCCTGTGCTGAGTTCCCAGGTCTGTACACCCGCTGTGCCCATTATGAGGCATTTCCACCATCCCTGTGCTGGCTTCCCGGGTCTGTACACCCGCTGTGCCCATTATGAGGCATTTCCACCATCCCTGTGCTGAGTTCCCAGGTCTGTACACCCGCTGTGCCCATTATGAGGCATTTCCACCATCCCTGTGCTGGCTTCCCGGGTCTGTACACCCGCTGTGCCCATTATGAGGCATTTCCACCATCCCTGTGCTGAGTTCCCGGGTCTGTACACCCGCTGTGCCCATTATGAGGGGTTCCCACCATCCCTGTGCTGAGTTCCCGGGTCTGTACACCCGCTGTGCCCATTATGAGGGGTTCTCACCAAAAATAGCATGTGACCACGTATATGGTATCCCGTGACCACGTCCGATAGTGACAAAACGACGTAGGGAGGAGGAGCTACGTTCTGACGTCACTGCTGTACGATTAGTCCCGGGAGGTTTTACGCGATGTGAGGCATTTTATTTTTTCCATGGTGAGTGCTATGTCTACTATACCGATCCGTTCACGGACTGTCTACTTTGGTGCTGAGGAACATGGTGCATGCCAGTGAGATCCCAGGCTGGGGTTGCAGCCATCTGCTCAGGGCAGTCCCCTGTAATAAGGGACCATTGACTTCTGGTAAGCGGCAGTCCTGTGTGGTGGAGGAATTGTTCACCTGTCACTGTAGTGTGGACTTCACGGCACTCCATTTTTTGATCACTACTTTTTTTTTTTATGGACTTTCACTTATATTTTTTCCTTCTTAATATGGACTGATTTTCCCTTCACTATGGAATAATTTATATTTTACTAGTTAGTCACTGTACAACTTGTCATCACTTGTTTGTATATATCATGACATTTTTGTATTTGCGTATGTTTGACGTCTATTTACTCTGCCTTATTTTTAGTTGATGTCATAATCACTTTACTTTATATTCAGTTGAGTTTACCTAGTTTTATACTATTTATGTGCATCCCGTGTGTTTTATTGGCATATAATACCATTGGGGGCTTCTACTATATTGCTCCAATAGCCTCATTACTTAGCGCAAATTTTGCTTTTTCGTTCTATTTGGTGTCGTATAACACTTTAGTCGCAGCTCATTCCTCTACACTTTTTAGCGCAATTTATTCTCTTTTACGTCTTCATGAAGTTAATACAATGTAACCAAAGTTTGGCAGAACAGGACGTGGATAAAAGCCAAGAACAGATTGTTGGGGTCTTCAAGACACACGGAGAAGTGAATGATGACCCAGAAAACGGGTTCCGGTGGACTGACCTTTTAGGCTCCATTCACACTTGTGCGACTTGTCATGTGGTTTTGAACATCAAAGTCACATGACAAGTCGCACCCCATGTCTTCCAATGAGAACCGATCATCTCTATGTGACTTAAAGGCGCAGCAACATCAAAAAGTAGTTCCTGCAGTACTTGGGTCCGACTTTCATGAGACTTGAGGGCCATAAACTTCAATGATAACCCTCAAAAGTCGCATGAAAGTTGCACCTGAATGTCATTCATGTGACAGTTGTTCAACAGTTGTCCATTAACAGTGGTCAAAGCCAAAGCCGCATCCGAGTCATTACCCATCCAGAGTCCCATCAAAGGTGCACTCCAAAGTATCTCAAAGTGTGAGGACTTGTTGCTGTTCTGTCATTAACCCCCCCCCCCCCCCCCCCTGCATAGCGCGATTCTTGTATGAGAAGCACAGAGACTGATGTGACTGTGGGGGAGGGACATTAGAGTGTAAGCTCCTCTGTACAGAGACTGATGTGACTGGGGGGGGAGGGGACATTAGAGTGGTAAGCTCCTCTATACAGAGACTGATGTGACTGGGGGGGGAGGGACATTAGAGTGTAAGCTCCTCTGTACAGAGACTGATGTGACTGGGGGGGAGGGGACATTAGAGTGTAAGCTCCTCTGTACAGAGACTGATGTGACTGTGGGGGGGAGGGGACATTAGAGTCTAAGCTCCTCTGTACAGAGACTGATGTGACTGTGGGGGGAGGGGACATTAGAGTGTAAGCTCCTCTGTACAGAGACTGATGTGACTGTGGGGGAGGGGACATTAGAGTGTAAGCTCCTCTGTACAGAGACTGATGTGACTGTGGGGGGAGGGGACATTAGAGTGTAAGCTCCTCTGTACAGAGACTGATGTGACTGTGGGGGGAGGGGACATTAGAGTGTAAGCTCCTCTGTACAGAGACTGATGTGACTGTGGGGGGAGGGGACATTAGAGTGTAAGCTCCTCTGTACAGAGACTGATGTGACTGTGGGGGGAGGGGACATTAGAGTGTAAGCTCCTCTGTACAGAGACTGATGTGACTGTGGGGGGAAGGGACATTAGAGTGTAAGCTCCTCTGTACAGAGACTGATGTGACTGTGGGGGGAGGGGACATTAGAGTGTAAGCTCCTCTGTACAGAGACTGATGTGACTGTGGGGGGAGGGGACATTAGAGTGTAAGCTCCTCTGTACAGAGACTGATGTGACTGTGGGGGGAGGGGACATTAGAGTGTAAGCTCCTCTGTACAGAGACTGATGTGACTGTGGGGGGAGGGGACATTAGAGTGTAAGCTCCTCTGTATAGAGACTGATGTGACTGTGGGGGGAGGGGACATTAGAGTGTAAGCTCCTCTGTACAGAGAATGATGTGAATGTGGGGAGGGGACATTAGAGTGTAAGCTCCTCTGTACAGAGACTGATGTGACTGTGGGGGAGGGAACATTAGAGTGTAAGCCTCTGTACAGAGACTGATGTGACTGTGGGGGAGGGAACATTAGAGTGTAAGCTCCTCTGGTATAGAGACTGATGTGACTGTGGGGGAGGGGACATTAGAGTGTAAGCTCCTCTGGCACAGAGACTGATGTGACTGTGGGGGGAGGGACATTAGAGTGTAAGCTCCTCTGTACAGAGACTGATGTGACTGTGGGGGAGGGAGCTGGCACAGAGACTGATGTGACTGTGGGGGAGGGGACATTAGAGTGTAAGCTCCTCTGTACAGAGACTGATGTGACTGTGGGGGAGGGGTACATTAGAGTGTAAGCTCCTCTGTACAGAGACTGATGTGACTGTAGGGGAAGGAAACATTAGAGTGTAAGCTCGTCTGGTATAGAGAGTGATGTGACTATGTGGGGAAGGGGACATTAGAGTGTAAGCTCCTCTGGCACAGAGACTGATGTGACTGTGGGGGAGGGGACATTAGAGTGTAAGCTCCTCTGTATAGAGACTGATGTGACTGTGGGGGGAGGGGACATTAGAGTGTAAGCTCCTCTGTACAGAGACTGATGTGACTGGGGGGGGGGAGGGGACATTAGAGTGTAAGCTCCTCTGGCACAGAGACTGATGTGACTGGGGGGGGGACATTAGAGTGTATGCTCCTCTGTACAGAGACTGATGTGACTGTGGGGGAGGGGACATTAGAGTGTAAGCTCCTCTGTATAGAGACTGATGTGACTGTGGGGGGAGGGGACATTAGAGTGTAAGCTCCTCTGTACAGAGACTGATGTGACTGGGGGGGGAGGGGACATTAGAGTGTAAGCTCCTCTGGCACAGAGACTGATGTGACTGGGGGGGGGGGGGACATTAGAGTGTAAGCTCCTCTGGTACAGAGACTGATGTGACTGGCTCAGTGATCTCTGTACAGCGCTGTGGTATATGTCAGAGCTATATAAATGTATAATAATAATAATAGTGTGTAACTGTGGGGAGGGGACATTAGAATGTAAGCTCCTCTGGTACAGAGACTGATGTGATTAGCTCAGTGTTCTCTGTACAGCGCTGCGGTATATGTCAGAGCTACATAAATGTATAATAATCATAGTCGCATTATTATGAGCCCCCAACTCCAGCGCTCTCGCTCAGCCAATCCTCCCCCTAGGAAGGTCCCGGCACTGAGGGAGTTAATCCCGAGCCATGTGCAGCCTTCACAAGCCGCATCCCCTCCTGGAGACATTTTTCTTTAAAGGGAAAGACGTTACAAAAACACAGGAACTTG